>NW_006499691.1:548049-615534 GCF_000471905.2 Amborella trichopoda | reverse complement strand
CTATTTGCTATCTCCAAAACCATGTAAGCTTTTGTTGGATGTAGCAGGCTCATCCATGGCACCTCATCCCTGCAGAACTTTGACGCGTTGGGAAGCTTTCGCACTGGACAGTGAATCTTTCTTTTTCTCTCTCTCTATCTATTAACCCCAAATAGATGACTTTTTTGTTGCCTTGGGCCTACTACCCACACGGTCCATATTCAAGAAGCCAACAGAGCAGAAATCAATTCCTCACCACCCTAATATTTCATCCACGCCCCAAAATAATTTTCTCATAGATGGTGTTGGAGTTGAGCTGGGCTGATCTAAGGCTTCTTTGAGGCAATTTCCGCTCCCCAAGCCCCCGAAATACTTGAAATTGGAGGAGAAATGGGTAAGGGTGGAATTCAGTTACAGAATCAAGATGTAAATTAGGAAGCATAAGGACAAACTATAAGATTAGCGGTTTCAAAATTAAATCAACAATGCCTAAATCAGTTAACAACATCAATGAGCAATAAGCCCATAAATTTTAGAGAGAGAAAAGAACACAAGAGGTAAAGACATGGTACATAAATAACGAAAAGGAGTGATTCCAGACACAACGTAGATAAATGAAACCATCGATCAAACTTGACGAAAAGAAAGGGAAGGGGTACAAAAGATCAAAAAAAAGAAAAGAAGAGATGAGATAATTAGAGAGAGAGAGATTGAGAGAGAGAGAGAGAAAGAAAGATTCCCTGATGAGGGTGAAATCTATCTTGTGCACCCAAGATTTGCAAGGTGAGGCGCCATGGATGACCCTGCTACATTCAAAGATGGCTCGCTGTTTTGGGAAAAGTTGATTTTGGGAATAGCAAATAGCTACCAGGTATTAAGAATGCCGAAACAAAATCCTTCAATGAACAATAGCCTAGCTATCTTCGAGAGAAGGAAAACAACAGCCTTCCTCATAAATTGTCTTCCTCGTAAAATTTTCATCCACAAAATTTTTATTTGTAGAACAAATTTTTTCTTACTAAAAATCTTTGAGAGAAGGAAAACATGATTCATCCACACCTAAAAATTCTTGCCTTCTGAGTATCTCGGGGCCTTTTGTGGCCATACTAATCAATTTCCTCATAAATTTTGTGATTCTTATCAGTTTTTCTCAGTGATTTGAGGATGGCGGTTTTTGTTATCCATGGCCTCCGCCGCAATCACTCCTCCGCTATGGGAAACTTAAGGAAGAGGGGTTACCACTAAAGAGAACATTAATCAAGTGAGGAACCAAAAAGTTTAACTGAAAGATGATAACGGGTAAGTAGGCTTAGAGGGTAAAAAGGATCCTACCAAAAGTCTGTCATGGTGCTGCTTCACAATATGCTCCCGAGGGATCAATAAATCTTTTGGCATCTTGAAATTTGCATAGAAGCTCAAACATACATCCAATGACACATCAAAAAACTTTTTTTTTTTTTTTTGATAATTCTGTGAAAATGACAAACCCCTACTCATTTTTCAAATCATTAATGGTTTTTTAATGCGTTAGGTGATAATAGAAACCTACAACTTAGTTGGGGCATAGGTGATACTACCACTGCAACAAAGTATTACCAATGTGTTAAACAGCCTGTTACAACAGATGAAAATGTGTCATACCACTGCCATGCACACATGAGGATCCAAAATAAAAAGTTTCTTTTCAAAATGGTTTACTGGATCTACACAAGGAATATACACGCCTCAAATGGGGAACAAAGCAAAGAGCTAATGCTTGAATGCCCATTTTTGAAGTTGATAACAGAGATTTGAAAAACATTTACTTCACATGCTAGGCTCTTCAGAAAAAGTCTGGAAATATTAATGCAACAATTCAACTGAATGGGGGTTTCACTGAAAATACCCCTCACCCACACGGCGTAGGGAGTGGCCAGCTTCTGCACAATCTGATGGTAAATATCAAAGGCATAACCCGTAATGATGTTGGAGGAAGTTCTTAGTAGCTCAAACCAAGGGCGTGGCCAACTTCTGCACAATCTGATGGTAAATATCAAAGGCATACCCCGTAATGATGTTGGAGGAAGTTCTTAGTAGCTCAAACCAAGGGCGACCATCGTCTACCCTCTCTTCTCTCTAAGTTCTTAGCAAAGAGATGCTTTGCTCTTAGTTCAAGTGCTAGCAACGCTCTCCTTTCCTTGAGTTCTTAGCAAACATAGCTCAATGAGAAGGCACTTGTTGGTGCAACCTTGACATTGTGGATTCAAATTCTAACCTCACTTAGATAGCTCCCCAGCA
This sequence comes from Amborella trichopoda, assembly GCF_000471905.2. The sequence continues at coordinate 613,278 of NW_006499691.1, read as the reverse complement.
AAAGATGTTACAAAGCAAGCATGCAATGATGAAGCACGTCCAGTTCGTAATTACAAAATGTGAAGCCAAAAATTTCCCGAAGGATCTGGTGCCTCTTACCAGAATATGAAAAACAAGAGTAATATATAAATAGGCCGAACCCACTCTATGGGTCTATCCACAGCTAGGCATGACCTGAGCTCCTCCCCCATGAGAATGGCAGTTGGTTTCTGTGGCTCGTCAAGAAACCAGTTGTTGCATCAAGTCCAAGAGCCTCTTATAACCCCTTAGAACTTTGTTCCAACAGAGCAACCTGCTATCCTTGTCCTTGAGGATCAAAGCTTGCTCAAGTTCCATTATTATTGTATCCTATCAAATACAAGAAGCAGGGGAGTAGAGAAGCCAAAGATAAATTACAAAGAAATAATACCTTAGTGACAATCAAGTGTTTAAAAAATCGACTCGGCCAAGGTACTCGGGCCTTGACCGGGGCAATTTACTCGGACAAGTCCAAAATATTAGGCCACTTTTGCAATCAAAAAGCTCTTTGCAAGTCGGTTATGCCGCCTGGTATAGATTTGGCCCTCTCTAGGGGGTTTAGAGATCGATTCCTCGGGGGGCCACTTTTTTCTTTGGGGCTTCAGTTTCTTTTTTTTGGGACTCTTAAGTCAAATAAAAATAGTACGGATTTCAAAAAGTAATAGCGACAGGGGGATTCGAACGCCAATCCCTCTAAGACATATTCGTCCTTGCTACCGCAGAGCAATCCTAGCGCATTTGTCTTTAAATCGACACATTAATATATATAAACTTTAAAGTTTTTTGTACAACCTACTCGCTCTAACTCACCTCGCTCATAGGGTGAGGCCGAGTTACTCGACCAAGTTTTAGAACACTAGTGATAATTATCTCCAATAATCTCATTTTATCTTTATTTTATCACAGTAAGTTTTGATGCCAATAAATAAACTTTCTTAATATCCCAAAAATATCAATTAATCATGATATTTTAAGACTTCCTGATATTATCATGATAAAAAACTTTCCCAATGTATGTAATCAGGAAAGCAATATTAGCTGTTTGAATTTGAAAACAAACATGACACTTACATTAAAATAACTCCAAAATCTCAATATGTAAATTGGGAAACAATTTGCAAGGAATTGATAATGGATATGAAAGTTAAAACTATGAAGTTGGATAGTGACTTTTTCTATTCCAATTTTGATTTACACTGAAAATAAAATAGTCGAACCATATCATCTGTAAATTTTCTAACATGCTCAAGTTTTAATTGTGTCTATTTTGAATTTTATATTCATTAATCATAATAAACATTGATACTGTGATAAATAACATATAAAATCAATATATTAAAAATCTCTGGTCATTAAATGACAAAATCCTGACATAAAAGACACGATCATACCCAAATAGAAATCACCACCAAGAATATCATGATGATGATTGTCACTAAGGTAATAACTAAGGAGCAATGCACAAAATTCTGGCCACCCGGCTGCTTAGGCAGCGTTTACTTATACCACATAAGCATGGCCCAGGCAGTAGGTCCTAGACAGGTGTGCAAAGGGGCCCGCATAGGCACCCAAGGCGCCCACCTAGGCGGCCTGAAAGGCAGGCGCCTAGGTGCCGCCTTGAAGTATCTAGGCTGAGGGCAGAAAGTGCCCATCAGCCAATGCGATTTTTGTCATTTTCCCACATAAAAAAGGGTAAAGGGTTTTGGGGGCCATTCTTGCCCCCAAAGAGAGAAAAACCCTCTAAAATGAAGATGAATTGAAGTTTTTCTCAAACCGAATGCTCAACAAATCTAAGGATGCTCATCCCGAATCTTTTTTAGGCTTATGGTGGTTGTAAAAAAGGAGATTTGGGAACCAAAACTTTCCAATTTGAGCAGATATTTATTCCATTTCCAGAAGGGTGGTATATTTCAATATTTTAATTAGTGTTATATATTTTTCTTTGTAAATTGTATTATGATATTATTCTTTGCTTCCTTTTTTTTTTTTTTTCTTTTTTTGATATGTTATCAGCTATTTGGATTAGTCTCCCACTTTGATTTTAGTTTGGGAAAGCAATTCAATGGAAAAAGCCCTTTGCCTCCAAACCAAATAAATATATATATTTTTATGTTTGAGTTTCCTTGTATGATTCATAACTTTTATCCCCATAATTTTTTTCATGAGTTAGTTTAATAATTGCCTTAATAAATAATTGTACGAGTAATTTGTTTTTTCAATTTTAAGCGTTAAATCATTGCAATTTTGATGTGTAGGTTTAACCTAGATTTCTTTTACTTGATCATGCTAGCTTTACTTTTTCCTTGTACTGTTAAGAACTCAAGATATTAAAGGGTCAATGTATTAATCCTTTGTACTTCATTACCTATATGTAATTTTTTATATGATAATTTTTTAATATTCTTTGGATGATTAATTTGAAATTTCTAAAATTTTGACTACATAGTTGTAATAAATCTTGTTTTTGCATATGCAACTATAATTTCCAGTTCTTGCAAATGTCTTCAAGTTTGACTTTTGTTGTTTTTGTGTAATTTTCAGGATTCGGTTATAAGTGGATACTTGATAGCTAAGGGCTGTAGATGAAAATGTCTTCCTCGAGTTCTAGTAAACAAGTTGATCCGGGTTGGAAATATGGATATGGTCTCAGCCCTAATGACAAGAATAGGTGTACACACCCCTTTTCCGGTAGAAGGAATTGCAAGAAACTGAAACTCTATAACCATAGGAACCTTGACTCAGCTGCCTCCCTAAACTGTAGACTCTAGAACTACTCAGTACCCAAGAAATCAATCCGCATGTAGCTCTAACACCCAAAATCCTGAAAACCAGCACCCAAAAGCCCAAGTCATGTAGACCCTCCAAAAGCCCGTCGTTTGGGTCCGAATCAGGTCCTTAATCAATGTAGAGGTTGTAAGTTTTTCAACAGTTCAAGAATCGCTCGAATTCGATGCACGGTTTGGAAGCTTTGGCTTGGGAAGGCTCGTTACCTAAAAATACCATATTCATCCCTCATGGCCAATATCATTAATGCTGGCGTCAGAATCAGCAACGCCAAGAAAAGGAGCCGAAATTCAATGACATCAGGGACACTAATGCCTGTAGTAACAGCAGCAACACTGCCTAAAAGAAGGTCAACCATCAGCCACAGTAACGATGAATCATTTGCCAGAGGTCAGGCCTTTGAAATCTGGGCAGAATATCATAATTGTGCAAGCAACAGAGGCACACACACCGGTGTTCGGGACAACAACAGTGTTCTAGAAGCATTAACCTGAAAAACCGCCGGAAAACAAAGCTAGAAGCCTGACAGGTCTGCAGCATCAAGGGCAATGACACCAACATCAAGGGCGCCAACTCTGGATAATCAGGGCCAAATCTTTGACCCCTGAATTGCTGACGAACTGAAAAGGGACCGAACACCGTATGACCGCATCAACACTGTTCACATTGTTTTGAAGTGATAATATATCGTGAAGTTCAAGAGTGGGTGGTGCAAACGCCTGCGTCAAGGGTGGCCACACTACTAGGCAGACAACCCCACACGTTTGCAACAATATTTTCATTAAATGAAGCAGGCTGAATTATTGAAATGGGATGATTGGGCTAAAATGATTGCCTGCCCCTTTGTAGGGAGTGGCATGAAAAACACCACGTTTTGCCAAACTATCAATTTTTTTCTAAGCTGTCGTGCTCTCTTTTCCTACTTCCCTGAAAATGTCTCAACGCCGAGGTGTGCTCTTACGACTAGAGAGGAGGACGTCTCATCTTTTAGTGCCGAGGTGTCCCCCTACTTCCCATAGGGTCTCCCTGACCACATTGCTCGCTCTATCTTGGCCGAGGAAAGGCCCTGCCGGGTTCGAGAGTTCCCTCTGATCCTCCCTTGGTTTCAGGAGTGGTATACTACCGCTAAGGACTAGGCTAAACTAGTCAGTGCCCTCTCCGTCATGTCTATGGTTGGGGTCTTTAACATGGAGACTTCCCACGTGAACTTCAACTTACTTGAAGCCTTGGTAGAGCGGTTTAATCCTCTTACAAATACCTTTTTCCATCCTACAGGTGAGGTCGCCCTGACCTTGGAGGAACTGGCCGGTATTTCGGGTCTGAGGCTTACAACTACTCCCTATCACCAGTTGATCGGGAACGACGACCATGCTCTGGCTGGCAAGCATTTCCTACGGGTTTGTTTTCCATTGAGGGTCGAGTGGGTCAACTTCAAGCCTTTAATAAGGACTCAGAAGGACTCAGACCAAGGCTCCTCCTGAGCTCAAGGTGCATACTTTCTTGTTCTGCCTTGTTGGGCTTGTGTTATTCTAAATGAGCAGGAAGACGGTTCCTTCAGTTTTAATTCCCCTTGCAGCGTCATTTTGGCAGGACAGGGAGATTTCAATCGTCCTAACCATCTTCACGGGCATTTACCGGGGTCTCTACTACTGAATCACCTGAGGAAGCCGGTTCATGCAAGGGGGATTCTATTTCTCCAGGTATTTTCCCCTCATTTTCTTTTGTTATTGTGGTTCACTTTTGCGACTTTGAGAATCCCAACCCCCTTACTCACATTCCCATATTGCAGTTATGGGCCTACGGGCATATTGCCGTTCTCAGGCCCTTAAGGGCGAGAATCACAGTAGTCGAGGTGAGGGGCTTGGCCTACAAGGATGACGAGGCCAAGCGCTTGTCGATCGATTTGTATCGCCAGATCCTTAACGAACTATTAAAACTCAAATAGTGTATAAGGGGTTGGAGGAAATGTTCTTCACACTCCAATCCCTTTAACTACACCCATTTGGTTATGGCTGGACCCAGTTTCTAGGAGAGGTATTTTCCCTATCACGTGATACGCTAGCTCTAGTTCCACCAAAGTTGTGTGCCAGATCAGGTTGGATTAGACCTGTCCTTTTTACCCTTTTTGCCAATGTTACTATAGCACGCTGCAGCTTGCGATAATGCCGATGGCAAACAGGCTCTTCATCAAAGAAAGAATGTCTCATGAAGAAAGAGCTGCCTAAATGTACCGCAATGTATGAGGGTTGGTGGGAGCGTGCCTCCCACACGCCTTTCTTGTCCCCACTACTAGACGGGGAACAGGAGGGAGGAAGCACCTCCACCTGCTTCGTCGAGGCATCCTAAGCATCTAGCTGAACTGGAGCGCGCCTTGGTTGAGGACAACGAGAAAATGGCTCATCTCTCAAAATGGATTGAAAGTCACTAGGCTATGTTCGATGTTCCGTCCGCAAATAGGGAGGAGTCGATTAGGTTCTCAGCTTCTACTACTCCTGTATTGGTCCTTACAGACTTAATTATGGAATAAAATTTGGGACTTTTCTTGAATGAAGTGTGGGTTTGTGCTGTGTCCTCATTTTTCTTTCTTTAGATGCCTTTAGATGATGCAAATAGCATTTTTTGAGCATAAGCATGCTTCTGGTATTAACACAAAGCTAGCCACGAAATTTGGCGGCTGTTGGAGAAGGCACGACCAAACACTATTACTGCTAACTTGGGCATTGTCACCGACAACGGCCAACATAATGCTCGCTGGGATATTCCAATAGGCTATGGAGTGAGCATTGCAAGCGTCGATGCCCCAGTGAACGGTGGTGATGCATAAGTTTGGCTTAGGTGAGCAATCCCCGTGAACTGAATTCATGTGTTGGTGTCTGGGTTCTACGAAAATCTCCGGCAAGCTACTGTCAGGACTGGAAGCTTTTGTGGTTTTGAGGGCGCATAAGAGAACATTGTGTTGGTGCCACAGATGCCAAAATTCTTTTTACATTTACGCTTTAGGGTAATGCAAAACAACACTCCCTAGGCATTGATGTGTGGAGGGCATTATAAGGTTGTTTGTAAAATTGTGTGGCATTTGGAGAAGGGAACAAGGCAGCGCCGCTAGCATTAAAGCCAATGTCATGTGTTCCAATGCCAACTACTTGGCCTACTAGTTTGAGTATACAATGAGACAGCACCGGCGCTGTCAACTCTGGCATCATAGGTGTCGACGCCTCATCCTAGCTACCTTGGTAGCTAAATGTGGGCCGTGTGTTACAAATTTTCAGAGCAAATGTTCACCATGTAGACATCGAGAGTATTAATGCCTGCTTCACCTTTGAACTCAAGCACCATGCCAGAAGCCCTCCTATCTTTTCTATCTTGGTACCGATTTCTTCTCTCTCTACACTCTTTCTCCCTCCTCCTTCACATACCCCTCTCTCCCACTAGAAATTTCTTGCCTTTCCACTGAAACTATCTTTCTTTTGGCCGAAAAGTTGTCATCGGGAAAGTATCTCTCTTTCTTTATCTTTCTCACCAAAAAAGCGTTCTGGCGACCCTTGACAGAACCACAACAGGGGGGCATTCTCGATACTAGTGGCGCAGCGACCAACTATATGTCTCAGCTCGGAGAACCCGCTCATACTCCTGGTCGAGTGGGATGCCCAGAGGTGTGACACTCACTATATGTCTCAGCTCGGATGACCCGCTCATACTCCTAGTCGAGTGGGATGCCTAGAGGTGTGACACTCACTACAAGGGGAAGGCCTAGTTGCTAATTCCCGAACTGGCAGAGGACGCATCTGGGATGATAGGACTCCACGATCTCCAAACAGATCATGGTTGTCATGGTTTGAAAGACATCCCTCGAATCCTGAACCATGGGTGCTCATCATCCCCCTAGTAAGGAGTCCATATAATCTATCACAACAACCAACAAGTGAGAAGACACCTACAGAGTATCAGGGTCGCCATTTGCAAATAAACAATGAAGAAATTCTATACCTGGTCCTCGGTGATCACGTCCAAAATGAGGTTATAGTATAACCCTCTCCTCGCTCCCTTCTACCACTACCCTAATGCTGAATGCAAGGAAAGCCGTCTGCAGTAACAATCTGTTGGGAGGGGGATAGTGATGTGCTCCCAAGCTTAGACAAATGAAGCCAACTCTCATGGACAAACCCCCAAGAAAATAGATAAATCCCAACAAATGTAGGGAACCAAGTCTCAGACTTAGGTACCTGAAGGAAGGTAGAAAAGTCGCATAAATAGTGGAACTCCCCAAGAGTGACTCAGCCATGGCTACAAAGCAGATAGGCTAGAATCGCCAGTCACCATACCACTCACCTAAGGTACGTCACATCTCTGACCACCCAAACATAGTCACACTTTCGTCCAGCCCTTCATCGAGTTAGCAAAGAGGAGAGAACCAAACAGAAAACCAAAAGGCCCGTAGCCTCACCTCCTTCGCTGACAAAGGTGAACCACCCTCCAGGGGGACATATGAAGCCCCGAAAAATCTCCATGTTCTCCCCGGCATCCCTTTGGACCTGCTCAGACAGCTCTGCCCCTAACCTGTTCAATCTCCTGGGGCCTAGCCGCCCAAGCAACTCTTGTGCAACTATGTATTTCTCTAACTCTATGGCTCAGGTGTCTACTTCTTTGCTGCCCCTCTCGCCCAAAGTGCATGACATAACAAAGAGAGGAAATTGTAGACACTCTAGAACTATAGGGACGTTGATCCAGCCACCAATGTAAACCAGACTCTAGAACCACCCAGCACCAGACTCTAGAACCACCCAGCACCTCAGAAACCGACCCGTACGCAGCTTTGACACTCAAAAAACCTATTGTATGGGTCTGAATGGAGTCCAAATCAAAGTTTCTCAGACTTTGATTTAGGAGGCCAAGTGTTAACTATGAACAATCCGAATCAAGTCCGAAAAATTTCCATTTCCTAAAATCCGCCGTTTTTCAAACTTTGATTGCAAAAATATCCTTCTCTAATTTCGAAGTTATAGCCTGAGAAAGTTTACTAGCTGAAAATACCATCCTTCTCCCTCAACGCCAACATCATTAATGTCGATGTCAGAACTGCCAATGCCGAGAAAAGGAGCCAAAATTCAGCAGCGCTAGGAGCACAAATGCTTGTGTCAACAGCAACAATGCTACTACCTAAAAGAAGGTTGACCATCAGCCATAGTAATGACGAATTATTGGCAGGAGGTCTGGTGCTCGAAATTCAGCCGGAATGTCATAAATGTGCAAGCGATAGAGGCAGCCATGACATTGTTTGGGAAAACAATGCCATCAGCAATAGTGTCCCGGAATCATTACCCTTAAAAACTACCAAAAAATAGGGCCCGAAGCCTGACAAGGCTGCAGTGTCAAGGGCAATGACGCTAGAACCTTTGCTGCCAACATTGGGTAAACAAGGCCAAATATTTGACCACCTTGAACCACTGACAACGGCCTAGACACTGTACGATAGCATTAACACTATTCAAACTGTTTTGAAATGATGATATACTGCGAAGCTCTGGCATGGGTGGTGCAAAAGCCTACGTAAAGGGCAGCCACACAGTCAAACTGACAACCCAATACATTTGCAACAATATTTTCATTAAATGAACTAGGCCAAATTATTGAAAAAGGGACGATTATGGCCAAAAAGATTGCCACCCTGCAGGGCCAACACTATTCACACTATTTTGAAATAATTATGTGCCGCCAGAGTCTAGCGTCAATGATGACCACGCTAGCGTCAATATTACCCTCGATGGCAATCAGTGACGCTATTCACATGCCGCTCCCCACAACATTGTTTTCATTAATTGGTTAAGGCATGTTACGCACGCCGTAATGATTCAGCCCCAGCGGTGGCATTGCTGACATGACTTTAAAATCATGACATGGCACCAACTACTGACGTTAGAGGTGCCAATGTTGGCGTTGGCACCGCTGTCGCTGCTAATCGACGGCCTAGATTTGATCGAAACTTTTTGACATTGTTTCAGGGACCTTCCTCCATAAATAGGGAGCTTGGCCCTCTTACTCTATCGTACCAGACACTCGTCCCCTGAGCCATCCAAACTCTAAGCCCAAACATAAACCCTGACACACTCTGTACCCCTAATGTCGAGCATTAAATTTGAATTCCCGGACACCCAAATCATACTGAGACATTTGCCCGTCCCACCCGACAGAATCCATGGATCCGAAAGTAGGTGCAACAGTATTCAATCTTGAACCAACTCCGGGTGTCAAGCCTGGGGGTCCGGCTTGAGGTTATATTGTCTTTCTCGTCTTTTTATTTTTTTGAGAAATGTTGACATTTGTATTGCTATAGGGAGAAAGATTACAGGTTAGGTATAGATCCAAGAGTACCCTCTAGACGGGACTCTTGTTAAAATAAAAAACGGTCACACAGACCTTGTACCAAAAAATGGGCTTACAACAATGCCCCCATACAGAGTATACAAAGAAGTAGCAACTTATAACGTATACAGTAGAGTTTACAAGTAGACGACAAAACCAAAAGGAGGTAATTAAGTACAAGAGGTTCAGGTACTGGTTGGGTTCCACTGGTCCAGCGCAAAAAAGAATGTGGACCCGGCTTGAGCGACTTGACTCTGCCTTCTAGCTCCCTCTTTTGCCAAACGGTCTGCAGTATCGTTGGACATCTTCCACGTATGCTGCCATAAGACGTCCATAGCCTTGCAGATGTGATGAATCTCATAAAAAACTGGCGTTAGGTGCCATGGCGGATCACTTGTTCTTCTAGCCCAAGAGATGACATTTTTTTAGTCTCCTTCAACTATAAGATGTGTGCCCCGAGAGGGATTGAGACTTCTCAATGCTATAAGGCGGGCTAGGGCCTCTGCTTGAGGAGAGTCCTTATGACCAAGGTATTCAGAAATTGCTAGGATAATATTTCCTTCATGGTCTCAAAAAACCCCTCCTGCCCCAAGGGGAACACCCATCAAAGTTTAACTTGATACTACCTTGTGGTGGTGGTACCCAGTTGTTAGGCCTTTTTCCTCCCTATGGTTGATGGTGGAGGATATTCCCCCATTGAGATAGGAAAAGGGTCCCTGGGATTCCTACGAAAAAGTTATGGTTGGAGGCCCAGAAGGTCACCAGCAAGATAACCTTATGCAGCAGTGCCGGAGTTTGGAGTTTTGAGACTTGGAAAATTCTTGAATTTCTTTCCAGCCAAAACTATCCAAATAGTTGCTACTATAGTCTTTTTCCCATCTTTTTATTTCATGTTGTTTTAATCTTTTTAAAAATATTTTCTACATTCCTCCCTCTCTTACTTGGAAACCATTTTCTAAATTTCTTTCTAGCAGATTTTCATGTTGTCGCCCTCACAGCCAGCACCGCCGGTGATCGATACGAGAGCAATCTGACGATTACTCCCTCGACCGGATTACAATTTGAAGGAACCCCTTTAATTCTACCTTTGTGTTACGATCGGAATTCTGTTCACCTCGAAATTAGGCATAAACAATTGGGTAGCTTGCATAAGTATAATGCTGGCAATAATCGATCGAAGAAGCATTTGGCTTGCAAGAGAGGGCACATAGCGCCATATAATCAAATCTCTGTAGAGGTTAGGAACTAGATGTTGGATCTTTTAGGGGTACAAAAGAAGAAAGAAGATACAAGGACACAATATGAAGACATTAGGTCTTCTGAAATAAATGAAGAAGACGAAGATGATGAGGGAGGCACCTCCATATCTAGACCAAGTAACATTAGGCATAAGAGACCTCAACGAAGGAGGGTCGATAGATACATTCTTCCTCCCTCCCGATCTCGAGGTGGTGGATCGTGAAAGAGAGACGACACAAACCATTGTAGAGAGTCCTTTCAAGAAGATGGATAGAAAAAGGTCTAATCAGCATGTGACAAGATGGCTGCTTTCAAGTAGGTCTACCATTTAATGCTGCTAGTTTGAGGAGTTTCCAAGCTATGTTGGAGACAGTGGGGCAATTAGGCCCAAGATATAGGGCCCCCACACCTTAAGAGCTCAAGAGGCCTTTGTTGAAAAAAGAGGTGAATCCAACAAATGACTACCTGAAGACCCACAAAGATGCTTGGGGAAAATGTGGGGTGACTGTTATGATAGATAATTGGACCAAAAGGAGGTCGAGGAGTGTTATGAATTTATTAGCTAATTGCCCATGGCAACCATTTCTTTGAAGTCCGTTGACGCATCTGATAAGATTCTTGATGCGGCTTTCATAGTTGACTAAGGCCAATACGATAGCTGGTAGATAGTTGGAGAGGTTGAGGGTGCACATTTTTTGGATGTCTTGGACGACTCATTGAAACGATCTCATGCTTTAGAAAATTGCCAAGTACAAGTGGTGCATGGGATATTAGAAAACGTTAAAGATGTAACAATTTTTATATATATAGCCACACCAATGTTTTGGCCATGATGAGGAAGTTTACAGATGGGACTGACATAGAGAAGACGGGTGTCACATGGTTTGCCACTTAATTCTTGTCTTTGGATTCTCTTAATAAGCAAAAAGACAAGATGCAAACCACATGTCTCCTCAAATTGAAAGGAGAGCAAGTGGTCTAAGAAGGAAATGGGGAAAAAGGTCTATGACATTGTTATGACATCCAGTTTTGGAGTGAGGTTTAGTTTTGCCTCAATATTTTTGAGCCAGCTGTAAAAGTGCTTCGCCTTGTGGATAGTGAAAAAGAACCTACAATGGGGCATATTTACAAGGCAATGGAGGTTGCAAGAGAAGAAATCAAGCATAACTAGAAGCAAAATGAAAGGAAATATGACCCCATTTTGAAAATTGTAGATGACAAGTGGGATATGCAGTTGGAGAGACCCCTAAACATAACGGTGTATTTTCTCAACACTACTTATTTCTATTCTAATCCTGAGATGAGAGATTCATGATAGCAATTAACAAGTGCAATGCGAGGCTCCACACGGACTCAGTTGTCCAAGAAAAAGTGTCTATGGAATTTAACTTGTATTGTTAGTCTTGGGGACACTTTGGGATGGACATCGCAATAAAGCAAAGGACGAAAATATTGTTGGGTTTTGTGGCCTTTAAAAACCTAGAGAGCTTGTAAAAATGACATTTATAGTGGAATATGTACTTCAGTGGGAGTGTGTGCGGCGACTGACCAAGGGTTGGGCGGTTTATAGCCTTGATCATGTCGAAGTCCCTTAGCCCCGGACATGTGGCACAATTGAGAGGGGTTTGTAGTGGGTTATCCCTTGTTGAGGTCGAAGAGATGCCCATGGACCATGTTTGTAGACCAGGAGAACTGTGTGGTCTCCTGTGTGCGATCGTAGGCTTGTGAGAGCAAGGACCAAAGCCTCAAAAAACTTCGCACGACATATACACATGACAGTACACATGGGAAGCAGTCTTATAGAGGGACATGTGTACATATGCATTAAGAGAACCCCCTTTGCACTGTGGTGACAAGTGCTAGACTTGCTCTTAAAGTGGGGAAACTGAAATCCATATTCCAGGATCATGGTCCCACTGTTTATTATCCAAACTTTGACAAGCCAATCATGAGTCCTTACAAAGAGACTGTGGGGTCATGTGACTTTATTGGGTTGGATAGGAGAGCAGTTGTAGATCGTGATTTCCGGGGCGAGGGGAGTAGTCCTCATATATTTTATTTTGATGTTATAAATATTTCTTTGTTTTTTAAATATTTTTTTCAGAATTTTAAAAATATTATTTCTGCTGCAATTTTTATTAAAAGGTTATTTTTGAAATTTTAGAATCATGTATTCAAGAAAAACTGGTTAAGAAATCCTTTGCGAAAGATCAGACAACTAGAAGTTGTCCACAGTGATATTTGTGGACCTATGAACGTGGCCACTAAAGGTCGCAAGAGATGATTTATTACATTTATAGATGATCACTCTCGTTTTGGCCATGTCTAACTATTAAGTGAAAAGACTGAAGCCCTAGATCGGTTCAAGAGTATAAAGCTAAGGTAGAAACCCCAACAAATCGGAAAATTAAAGTCCTTAGATCAAATAGGGATGGAGAATATTCCTCACGCCCGTTGATAAGAAGACCAAGCTTAGCCTAGCCATGTGTCCCACTACTTCAGAAAAAAAGGAAGCCATGCAGAGAATTCCATATAGAAGCGCAATTTGGTCACTAATGTATGCTATGTCAGGGAAAGGAACGAGTTTATCCTTTGCCATGAGTTTGATTAGCAGACTCCAGAGTAATCCAAGTAAGGCGTATTGCAAGGCCATCAAAAGAGTACTGCAATATTTGAAGGGAACCATTATTACACACTCATTTATGGAGGAGACTCAGATATATAGATAAGGATATTCTGATGCGGACTATCAGGGCAAACCAGATGAGAGTAAGTCCACATCCAGATATATCTTCACGCTTGCAAGTGGACTTGTTTCTTGGTGCTCAAAGAAAGAGGATATTGTCACACTCTCGACAATGGAGTCAAAGTATGTAGCATGTTGCTTCACAGCTAAAAACGCAGTCTGGTTGAAGAAGTTCTTGAATCAACTCCGATTTGATCCAGTAAAGAGCATGTGCGTCTGAATCTTCTGAGACAACCATGCAGTTATTTGCGTGTCAAAGAATTGGGGTTTCACATGAAATCGAGGCATATAAAGCTGTGCTATACCACATTTGCAATGAGATCTGAGCAAGAGAGATTCAAATTGCATATCTCTCGAGAGAGGCCATGTTAGCGGATCCTTTGGCAAAAGTATTGATGGCAAATGTTTTTGTCAAACATCTACATGGGATGGGGCTTGAAATAAATTGAAAGGAAGTGATTGTATAGCCTTCAAAGGCCAAGTGTGAGTTTTGTTGCCTTTAAAGGACTAGAGAACTTGTAAAATTGATATTTATAATGGAATATACACTTCAGTGGGAGTTTTGTGTGGTGACTGACCAAGGGTTGGCGATTTATGGCCCTAGTCATGTCCAAAACCCTTAGCCTTGGGCATGTGGTACGACCGAGAAGGGCTTGCAGTGGGTCATCCCTTGTTGAGGTCAAAGAAACGCTTAGGGATCACGTTTATAGGCCAGAAGAACTGTGTGGTCTCATGTATGCGGTTATAAGCCCGTGAGAGGAATGGCCAAAGACTCAACACAGTTCCGCACAACATGTACATATGATAGCCGTATGGGAAGCAGCCCTATAGAGGAACACGTGTACATGTGCATTGAGAGAGCCTCCTTTGCGTTGTAATGACTTGCTCTTACAGGGGGAACTGAAATCCACAAGATCATGGTTCTACTGTTCATTATCCAACTTTGACAAACCAATCATGAGACCCTGCAAAGAGACTGTGGGTTATGGGACTTTCTTGGGTTAGATAAGTGAATAGTTGTGGATCATGATTTCCAGAGCATGTGGCGTGCCCTTATTGTTGCTTATTTTGATCCATTGGTATCAATCCACTCCTAATACGTTTTATTTTGATATTATAAATATTTTTTGTTTTTTAAATTATTTTTTCAGAATTTTAAAAATATTATTTCTAAAGTAATTTTGTTAAAAGGGTATTTTTGAAATTTTAGAACTACAATAATACATGTGGGACGAAGGATCCAGCCCCACATGTGTGTCACCTTTTTTTAAGACAGGAACATGTGCACCCTAGGAGCCACACCCAATTCTTTTCAGCAAAAGTGACATGCCACTTTTTTTGCAATCAAGGGGGCACGCCCCACCTTTCTTAAAAAGCATTTGTCTAAAAATTTTGGCGCACACTATTTTTTTTAGGAACAAAGTTAAACCTCCACACCACTTTTTGTGGAACTAGGGGTTACGCCCCATTTTCTTGAGAAAAATTCGTTCATGTTCAAATAAGTGGCATGCCACTTATTTAGGAGAAGGGGGCACACCCCACTTTCTTAATGTTTTGGTTCAATTTTGTTTTAAGATAAGCAAATATAATTTGAAATAAGATTTGATTTCCTATTCTAAAGGGATTAATTTAAAATTTAGATCTACCATCTTTATGGGAGATCTAGAAATCTAGATAATATTTAAGTTTGATTGTATTTCAAATTAAAATGGAAAATCTAGATAAAATTTAAATTTGATTGGATTTAAATTTTAAATAGGAGTTGGATTCAAAGTGTAAAGTGATAAGATTCCTATCTTTCCACCCAAAATCATGATAGCTGATTTTTAGGATGAATGGCTCTGAGTAATCTATCGCCCTACAGATTTCTTATTTATCCTAAAAGATGTAGCTGTAATCTAGATAATGCAGTACTTAGAAGAAATATAATTCAGTTAAGAGATAGATTTTCTTCAATAAAAGGACCAATTTTGAACATTTTTCAAACTGATTACAATATCTCTCTCTCATAGAATGATTCTCTTTCTCACGCCCCAAATAGTTCTCTCTTTTCTCCATGCCAAAATATCTTCTCTACCTCCAAGAAAATTTGAAGCCACGTGCCCCCCTCTTTTTAACCATAGAGAGGCATGCCAACATCTCTCTCCTCTATTTTGTCTTAAAGAAAATATAGGAGTTCCTCTAGGGAAACCTTAGGTCAAGGGTTTGTTGTATTTTGAAGAAAGAATAGAGAAGCCTAGCCTAGAGAGAGGTAAACTCACAGATTCAACAATATTTTGTTCCGATAGGGTTTCTATAAACCCTACTTTATTTTTGAGATTTTTAAAACCCTAGAAAAAGAAGTATTGCCTACAAAGCTTCCCTATCTAAGAATATCCAGAAATATCTTTAGAGAAAAAGTGCGTTATTGGTCAGGGAATCGGGTGTGGGCTGTACCACAGGCATCTTCCAATAAGTCTTCCCATTAATTTTTATTTATTTTGAGTATTATTTTTTATTTTTTGTAAATTTTCAGGAACTTATATTGTGCTAAAAATTGTAGCCGAAGTTAGTTTAAAGTTTCTAAATAGTTTCTATTTTTCTTAACAATAAAAATAAAAATCTTAGGTTGTATCTTTAATTTTCTTGCAACATATTGTGGCCCACGTAAATGGAATTCAGGTATTTAAAATAAAAATAAAAGAATTTTTTTTTACTTTAACACCTTGTTCTACATAGCCCCACCTTTAAACTACATCCACGTAAGTTGAAGATATATTTGTCATTTAAATTCTTATTCCTTATTTTATATTTAACTTGAATCTAATTTTTTAAATTATAAGTTTGTTCATATGTATGTACTCTACTTATTTTCATTTTTAAATGTACTATGGCCTCTTGGTGGGACAACCAAAGACAAACTGGCCCCAACTTGCAAAGGATGACGCAGTGGATTTTGAACTTGACTTGCACATCGTCCAGCTGCGATCACAACTTCATCATATTCGAAATGGTAAATTTTCCATTTACCCCCATCTCCTATCAATTAATTACACTAATTTTCTGGACATTGTTTTTAAGTAACAAATTCTAATGGTGCAATGATGCAATATGAAACAAGTACATATAAAGAAGAGAAATAGACTCGACCAGAAGAGACTGAATGACCTGGTTTTCTTTCACTATAATCAGAGGCCGAAGGAGTGCGATCTAGAGAGGTTTCAAATTGAAGACCCCATATCTGTGAAAGATTTAGATCCAAAGAACAAATAGTTGGTCGAGCAGGATGCTTGGGATGAACCTGACTTCGAGCGAGAGATCTTGGCATGGACCCAAGTACAAAAGGTGGCTGGTATGGTATCGAGCCCCATAAGACCCAAGCGGAAAAGGTGGCTTTTTTCTCTCAAATATTATCCTTTGAAAGTTAGTTTTAAGCCTCACAATTCCTTTCTCCTTTCTTCCTCTGCCACATTCCAATATTTCCCCACCCTCTCTCCTCTCCTCTGCATAAAAGTCCTATCCCGATCTTTATCTCTTTTATCTTTTCCAGTTTGACTGCCTTGCTTTGATGTGGCCCGCCACCACCATGAATAGGAACTCTCTCTATCGAGCACGTTACTCTCCCATCTTTATCTCTAAAACATTTCTCAAATAAATAGCTTGCTATATCATTTCTCCAACCAGCTCTCTCTTTCTCCCCGTCTCTTTTACCCATTACCTCCATGTCTTTCCATTTCCCATAAACTCTCTCTCTCTCTCTCTCTCTCTCTCTCTCTCTCTCTGTGTGTGTGTGTGTGTTTGCGTGCATGTGTGCACACCACACCTCTATCTAGCATGGTCTTATCTCCACAAGCATTACAGAGAAGGGGAAGAGTGCAGGGAGAGAACTTGGTCCAAGTACTTACAGCCCCAAATACACCACTGTTAATTTGTGCTTAATTTGGCTAGTTTGATCAGTGAGGCAACCATGGGACCTCAAAAGATAAGAGGATATGTATAAAGGTGCTAAAGAAGGTGAGGAGGGAGAGAGAGAGAGAGAGGTAGAGTCATAGAAGAGTAAGGAGTCAAGGACCCAAGGTTGTCACTCGTATCATCTCAATCAACATACAAGGAATTTTCATGAAGAAAGAGGAGAAACGTGAATCAAATATTTGGAGGCATAGATATAAATTGGTAAAATTTTATCAAAAAACAAGAAAAAAATATAAATTGCCTATAAAATAAAAGCAAAAGAAAAAGAAAAGCCATAAATGGCTTGTCATCACAATACTCGCGCTACACCAGTCACACCAAAAGAACACCTCTGTCTCTAATAATGAAGAGAGGGAGAAGAGAGAGAGAAACCACAATGCCACCACTGATCTACAGCCCCATGGCTTTCTCCATCTCTCTCTAAAATGACTTACCTTCCTTCCTCTTTCTAAATGACCTCTCTACCCTAGCCATTGCAACTCTTACCCGCCAAAACCCTACTGATCTGAAAACATCATGGGCAAACCCAGCCATTGATCACCTTGGGTTCTCAAACATCGACCAGAAATTGACAGTGGGCAATCATCCTAACCCAAAACTGGCCTGGTGGTTTTTCAGGCTAAACTCATTGCAATTTCTATGTTTCTTCTCAGCCTAAACTACCTTTTATCCCAATGCAAATTTTTATCCCATCCAAATTTCAACAAACTCTTTGCAACATCTATGATCCATGGTTACACAGATTTCAGTCAAGTTAAAGGAAAACTCTTTACAAACTCTTTGCAACATATATACTCTATCATAGTTTATGTATGTTACACCCCACATAAAGGGCCATCGACCATCCACTATTGAAGATGGAGGTGGAGATGAACACTTCTCCAACTTCACAATCCAAAATTCTTCGTTAAATGGAACTATGGTTCATTTCCACGATCTGTCAACAAGCAGGATGGTGGATGGCCCTTGTGTTTAGTACATGCTATATACTGTAAAAGATAAAGGTGAGATTTTGGACCGTGGTCTTTTTTATTTCCATGAGGCAACGATTAAGATCATCAATCTCTGCAATCAACTTGACTCCTAAGATTGAAGAAACACCTCATGTGCTAATGCATTTGTGTAATCCAATCTTGGAGCTCAGTGATAGTCGCTTCATAGACAGTCCTTTGAGACTGCATCAATGCTTTGTGACATTGCTCCTTTTCTAACATCTGGGTTCCATGCCGATCAATTTCCTCAGAATGTTGTTGAGCCTGTAAGAACAGTCAGATTAGGTAGAAACAACTTGCTACTGATTCAAGAGAGCTCTCTTTACAAACCAAAAGGATTAGGTAGGTATAAAAATCTATCAATCTGAGAGACTACTCTTTATAAAAAGCTAGTAGGGAGTTCATGTATAGCAATTCTTTTAGGTCGACAAGTGTATTATCTGAGAAGCCTTCTCATATAAAAATCATGATATTGTGCTGATTCAAGGGACTACTCTTTACATATAGCCCATATGCAGTTGACATGATAAGTTTTGGAAAAGTTTTACGTTGGCTACCTACCTAACACAACCCAGCCCCTTTACCGGGGTATAGGACGGGTAAACAGAAAGTGTAAAGTCTTCACCCTTCTTAGACCAATATGCAGTTTACATAAAAGAGCTTATAATTATTTCACGTTAATCAGTGTAGTGTATAATAAAAATCATGACATTCTATTGATTCAAGAGACTACTCTTTTAAATATAGCTTGTAGAGAGTTTACAATCAGAGAATATATTGTAATTTCTTTTAGACAAATGAGTTTATTGCATGGGAAGCCAATTCAAGAGACAACTCTTAATATTTAGCTAGTAGCCACATTATGTCAGAGATTGTATTTTAATTCTTTTGGCAAAGAGAGTGCGATGTATAGAAAACCTTCCGATGAAACATTCAAGACATGCCAAGGATTCAAGAGAACTCAGTTCACATCAGAGAGTGTATTGTGATTATATTACGTAAGGGGGCATAATGCATGAGAAGCGTTTCTCTAAAAAACCATCATATGCAATATTGATTCAAGAGACCGTACTTTATATATAGCTACTAGGCAGTTTATAATTTTATATCAGAATGGAAATTCTTTCAACGTACATGATTGTGTTATACAAGTTCTGCACAGTGCATAAAAAACTGTGACATGATATTCAGGGACTACTCCTTACATATGGCTAGTGGGAAGTTCACATCATAAAGTGTGCTGTAATTTCTGAGTTTAATGTATAAGACACCTTGTCATAAAAAAAGCGAAAGAAAATTTATCTGCACTGTTCATCAACCATTCTGGTGGCAAATCGTGGTGGCATTTGGCCTCCCAAGAGGGCCATCTGTGGCAAGTTGTGCTTCGTCACAAGTATCGCCTTGACATATATCCATCTCATGCGTGCACATCTGGAGAGAGGTGAAACACATGGCCGACACTCTTGCTAAGGAAATGAGCAACACTGGCAGCAGCTTAGTGATCATTGATGTTTGGTTTATTGGTCCTTGTGTTTTTGTATTTACATGGCTGTATAGCATTTTTTACCTCTATCAACTTCTTGGTGGTTTTTATATAGAGCACCCGAGTTGTGGGAAGCCTATTTTTTTATACCTTGTAAAACTTTTACTTATACAATAGTAAATAGTTTCAAAAAAACTAGTGTCATACATCAAGAAATTTTATGGCAATCCTTCAGGATTGCAATTGGCATCAAAACGGTGATCATTTCAAAATATCAAGAATGCCTTAGTAGCTAACAACTGAAATTGACCTTACAGAACCAATTGTCCTTTTTTCTTTGATAATTAACAGTCAACTAACATGACCAATTGTCTCACTGTGATGCAGGCTGTCATGGGATTAAGATAGTGACTCCATGAGAAACATGCGTAACCTTTTGTTAAGCCTTTGGAAGTAATGGTCCCAGAAGGTCAACCATGTTAATTCCCTCGTTACCTATTGTTTTATGAATGATACTATCATCATCATCATCAAAGACTTTTCCCAACTATTTAGGGTCGGCTACACGAATACTAGTGTGCCATTATACTCTATCAAGGTCATACCCTTAGTAAGACCATAACTCCCTATATCTTTTCCATAGAATGCCTCGGGAATCTATTGCCTATTTTTCAGCGCAACCAGGAGATGCTACCACATGTTGCTTTTAGGGAACGCCCTAGCTAACCCTTGCTCATTTCTCTTTGTACCCAGGTTGTGGTACAGCGCATCGCTTACGGGAAATGCCCAAGTATAAGCAGATAACATAGATTCAAGATTCATGGAACGATATCTACAATGCAAGTTTGAGAGTAAAGGGACATAATTTATAACAAATATTTCATGGAAAAAGTTTATATAGAGCTGAGGCTTTAAACAATCAAAGTTTATATGTCTTGATTTCTTGTGAAGTCTTGGCTATTTTGTCATATAAATATCTGTCTGGTTGTCGCAGAAGATTCTAACACAAGGGCACCTTAATGGATCAAATATGAGTTGATTTACGACCTTCTTCGACCATACTGCTTCTTTTAGCCGCAAAACAACATGCCACATACTCTGACTCCGTAGTCAAGAGCACAACTATATCCTGTTTCTTTGAGCACCAAGAAACAGCTCCACTTGCGAGCGTGAAGATATATCCGAATGTGGACTTACTCTCATCTGGATCACCCTGATAGTTCACATCTGAATATCCTTGTATCTGTATGTCCAAGCCTCCTCCATAAGTGAGTGCGTAATTAACGGTTCCCCTAAAAAGTCATAGTACTCGTTTGATGGCCTTCTAGTGCTCCATGTCTGGATTATTCTAAAACTTACTAATCATAACTCATGGAAATAGAAAAAACGAGTCTTATCCCTGACATAGTGTACATTAGTGACCCAATTGCACTTTTGTATGGAATTCTCTGCATGGCTTCTCAAAGGTCCATTATGTGACAAGAAAGCTTTTGTTTCCAATCGAAGTACTGACAATTAACATGTCATTCACATATAAAGTGATGAAAACCATGTCACTCCCACTGACCTTGACATATATACAATAGTCCTCCTGGTTTGGGGTTCTATCGTGATTTTATACTCTTTGAACCAATCTGGGGCTTCAAATTTTTTTTCTTCACTTAACAGATAGACATGGCCTAAATGGGAGTGATCATGTTTTAATGTGATAAAGTACCTCTTGCGGCCCTTAGTGCCCACATTCATTGGTCCATAAATATCACTATGGATAACCTTTAAAATGCCAATACCTCTCTATGCTTTTCAAAAAGAATTTCTAAAACAGCTTTTCCTTGAATAGTAATCACATTCATTAAGCCTTCATTTAGATTACTCTATAATCACTCTCTCTTTAATCTCCCATCCTTTTAGGATGTATGTGCCCTAGTCTCATGCACTATATATATGCGTCATTGTTATTATTATAACACAAGATTGAAGAAATGGAATTCTTTATTGCAACTGAAAAGAAACCTTCTGCAAGATGACCATTCACAACTAGTTCATCTCCACATTTCACCTCCACCTTATTACTAGTAAAAATAGTGAAGTAGCCAGCCTCAGCCAATTTAGCGACCGAAACCAAACTCTTCCTCATCTCAGGAGCATAAAAAGTTTGTTTTAGGACCATGCTTTTGTCATTTTCAAGTTGAAGGATGAAATCTCCAACACCCAGAATTTCAGTGTTTTGATTTCCACCCGTATAGATATACTGATCCCCAGAGGCAACAGGCTCGAAATTTCTCTATCCATCCTCGGTGTTTAACACATGGGCAGTGGACCATGAGTCAAAACGCCGTGACCCTACTTTAGGGTCGGCTAGCATAGTCTCTAAGACTATACAAGCATGCTCCCTATCGCGTTCGGGATTCGCATTCTTGGGTGCTTTGCAACACTTAGCAATGTGCCCAAATTTCTTGTAAATAAAACATTGGGTATTCTTAGAATCCTTCTTTGTCTTAGGCTCATTGTTCCCTTCTTGATTCTCATTCGTTTTGTTCTTATTCTTTCCTTTGCCTTTCTTCTTCTTGAATGAACCAGAGTTGGATTTAAGGTTTACCACATTTATGGAGTCATTCAAGGCTGAAGTATCGCGAGAAAATCTCCTTTCTTCTTCGGTTTTAAGTTGGGTGATGATCTTGTCCAACTTCGGCATGCTCTCCCTTGCCGTAAGGCCTGAAATGAAGCTTTAGCCATGAGCTCGGCATAGAATTCAGCAACTGGCAGATCTGCATGTTTTCAACTGGCTTGACTTGTGCAGCCGTGAGTTCACTAAGACTCATACTTAAAACCATGGGAGTCATCAATCACCATAAGTAGCACATATTTTGCTAGAGTGTTTTTGCACTCCCACTGAGGATGAGCTTCTCTTATGGCTTACCTTTCATAAGCATTACCTCTTGGGACAAATTGGGGTTCTTCAGTAAGCATTTGCCTAAATCCTTCTTCAAAGAGGACATAACCTATTTTTCTCTTCCAACTAAGATAGTTTTTACCATAAAATTTTTCAGTTTTAATAAATTCAGCCAACAAACCTTTTCAAGTCATGTTTCTTAGACCAAATAAAAATAAAAACTCCTAAACTATGGCAATAAAATATAGAAGCTCTGATACCAATGAAAGATGTATTAAATTCAAAAAAAAAATCATTTACTTTTATTTCAAATACCTAAATTCTACTTATATGGATCACAATGTGTTGCTAGAAAATTAAAACAATGCCCTAGATACAACCTAGGATATTTATTTTTTACTGAGAGAAATAGAAAATATCCAAGAACTTTAAACTAACTTTTATTACAAATTTTGGCACAAAATAATTTCTTGAAAATTTACAGAAAATAGAAAATAATATTGAAAATAAATAAAAACTAATGGGAAGTCTTACTGAGTTACACTACCTGGACTTGGTTCACCCCACACCCGATTCTTTGACCAATGGTGCACTTTTGCTCCTTAAGGTGCTGCCGAAAATTCTTAGATAGCGAAGCTTTGTAGGCAATAATTCTTTCTCTATGGTTTTAGAAAGCGCAAAAAATAAACTAGGGTTTATACACGCCCTATGGAAACAAAATAGGGCTGATCTTGGGAGTTGATTGCACTTTAAGGTAAGCCTCTCTTCTTCCTTCAAAAATACAGCAAACTTTTTATCTAGGGTTTCTCCACGAAAGGCCACCTATATTTTTTTTAAGACAAAATATTGAGGACAAAAAGAGGGTGGCGTACCTCTCTTTGGTTAAAAGAGAGGGTGGCGTGAAGAGCAAAAATAAAGGAGAAAATCTTAGGGGGAGAGAAAAGATCTTGTGATGGTTTGAAACATGTTCAAACTTCGTCTTTAAATAGCAGGAAATCTAGAAGAAATCCATCTCCTAGTTTGAATAGCATTCCTTCTCCTAGTTTGAATAGGATTCCTTCCCATATTGCCTTAGCTAATTTCCAACTAAACGTTTTAAGATAAATAGGAAATCTGTGGGGCGAGAGATTAATCAGAGCCATTCATCTCAAAAATCAGCCATCATGATTTTGGGTGGAAATATTAGAAACTTTATCCCCTTACACTTTGACCCAATCCACTCCTATTTAAAATATAAATCCAATCAAATTTAAACTTTATCTAGATCTCTCATTTAAGTTTGTTATTTAGATAAACATTATTTAGATCTCCCATAAAATATAGGAAATCAAATCTCATTAGATTTCCCATCTTAGTTTTAGCAAATTTAAATTTGAAACTAATAATGTGTAAAATAATGGGGCGTGTATTAGTGCATAAGAAACCAATACACAAAATAGGGGTACAAGGGTATTCAAAACTATGTATACAACTTTTAAAATTTCAACAACTCTCTTGAATTTCAATACTTGAAAATGAAAAACCGGCAAGGTAGCTGCTGATACATGGATACAAATGCTTCAAAGTACACTCATGAATAGAGGATACAACTCTACTTGGGGCCCTTATACATCAATAAGTCTATCCATGAAGATAGAACACAAGACCAGACTTATACAATGTACTCTTTAAAATTCAGCCAGATACAACTTCACAATGCCAAATTATACATCAATCGAATCATGAAAATGTTGGAATTATATCCTTTCTAGGCCATAAATTCCTTCACTTTCAATGGCTCTATACTTGAGTGGGAATATAAGAGCGACATGACTCTAGGATCTTAGCGCACTGGGACCAAGAGTCATGGGACCAAGGATCTTGGTTGCCAATGTTGTAATTAATCTACGGTCAGATGAGCACAAATCCCAAGGTTACAACAAAAGCAGGACCACCAGAGCACCGGAATCGCTCTTTCCAGTGACCTCCCAAATTAGGAGATGTTACAAATGAAGACCAAAACATACCAAACTCGGTGCAAAACAACTGTGACAGTCTCCTCTTTCATTTGCAAACAAATTAAACACTCAGAACATCACAGGTCGAATAGCATTTGCGACCGAAGTTCATGAATCTAGTCGGACTTCCACCCCGCGGAAGAGGCTACCTCAGCACGATTAAAGGGCATTAAAATGCCCAGAATCAAACGAACATTGAAGATATAATGGCAAATCGTCTGAACCATTGCTACAAATTTTCGAAAAAGCTTACAAGATCTGGCAACGGCGGGAGGCCTCTCAGAGAGAGATGGTTTCACCATCCGAGACAAACGCGCGGTCACGAGTGAACCCAAGAGTTCTAACCCTCGGGCCACCGCTCCAACTTCCTCTCGTACAGTCGAGTTGGGCCGAGAGACGCATACGCTCTCTCCCTCAATCACTCGAGAGGAGTCAGCTCTCTCCCTCAGTCACTCGAGAGGAGTCAGCCTGAGTTGGTAGCCAAAAGGGATCCAACTCTTTGGTTACCTCAAGTGCTCGGACGCCCAGCACTCGCGCGGAGAGAACGATCTTCACCGCCCTTACTCCGCACTTAACCCTTTTGCCAGTCAGCCTCCTTGAGAGAATCATCATGGAGAGGGATAATCGAACCCACATCGCAATTGCAAGCACGAGAGAGAGAGAGAGAAGCGACTTATTGAAGGCCTAAAGAGAGCCCGTGTCCAAACCGCGCTGGCAAACAGCTGAAGGCCTTATTTATTGTTCTAAGAGGGCAAACGGCCCGAGTGTGTCCCCCGAACCCAGAACGACGAGGTAGGCGTACGAACGTATCACCGCCGTAAAATCTCTCTCGTTGTTATTTTTGATCCGCACTCAGGAGAGCTCGCGTACGCGCACAGGCAAACGTGCGAGTGGACCCTCCGCGGTTGTTTGAGAGAGGATCTCCTCCCCACGCGTACTTTTCGCCCCTCGTGAGGAACAAAAGGAAATCAGGCCCCGACCAAAGATATGCGTGCATGGAGACCTGCTTCTATTATATGATCAATGCATGGCACCATGCTTTCGATAAGATATGTGTGCATGGAGACATGCTTATGTTATATGAACTATACATGGAAACATGCTTTTGATAAGATGTGCGCACAGAGACATGGTTCTGCTATATGATCTATGCATGGTAACATGCTTTCGATAAGATATGTGTGCATGGAGACATGCTTCTGTTATATGATCTATACATGGTAACATGCTTTCCATAAGATATGTGTGCATAGAGACATGCTTCTGTTATATGATACATGCATGGTAACATACTTCTGATAAGATATGTGCGCATGGAGACATACTTTACTTATAATCTGATGAGATATTTATGCGGCAGCTGTGATTTTTCCTGCTCTCTATGATAGGATGAGAGTTAGGAGTGTGTGTGTTTGGGTAGTAGCACCCCCAAAACTTATATGAGGCACTACTCATTCGGACCCCTTTGGTAGTGTAGCGCCCCTTTGCCAAAAAGGCACATAAGAGGGTCATGTCTTGCAAGGGCAGTGCCTATCAATTTCTGAACCACATTGCAATGGGGTTGTGTATGTGTGTGAGGCACTACGCAACGGATTTACCCGTTGGTGGTGCTTCTCTCCTGGTTGTGATAGTAGAGGCTCTACGCATCAAGATTTGATTGGCCCGATGGGTGAGGCTTCTACTTCAAGAGTTAGTTGGTATCTCTTGATCTTGATTATGCTTGTTACATGCATGCCTAAATGTTTTGATCTGTTATGATGTTCATGCTTGAATTATTTGATCGACTTTTTATTACAATCATATCTGATTAGTTATTACTCCACCATGAAATAAATCATGCATAACACGTTTGTTCAAATATGAATTTGATACATGATTAGATTTTTTGTAAGACTTGCATAAAACTCTGATTATTGTCATGACAAAATATTTGTAAGCATGAAAGAATGGCACCTAGGTATTATATACTAGGCTTTATAGTTCATTCTGTTGATTTTTCCTCCACGTAGAGTGATAGTTAGCCGTGATTGGAGTGGCGTGTCTTGATGGTCGTGTTTGGGGTCCCTTACCCCCCTACTGTTGAAGCTCTATTTTGCAGGGAATATTTTGGTCGGCAGTCTGGCCATATAGTCCATTTTGATTTGGTAATGTCTTGATGTTGGGCCTTTTATGCCTTGGACCTATATGTACTATTTGGACTGTTGTATGTATTTTGGGGACTTGTTTGTCCAATAGACTATAGTTATGTATATTGTGTTTTATTTTTTGTTTCTTTTATGGCTGGCTTGATACCAAAAACTCCTCCTTTTTGAAAGTGTTGAGCGCACTCTAACCAAAGTAACACTCATAACCTGTGGTTGTGGCCCCACGCCCTACGGTCCTCCGACGGGCCCAGGCCTGGCCCTCTTGGATCCAATGGGGACGGCAAGGAGCGGGATCACGACAAGTAATTATGTGGGTTACCGCTCCCTGCTGTCTCCGCCGGACCCTAGAGGGCCAAGCCCGAGCTCTCTACGGCCTCTAAGGTTCGGTGGGGACGGCAAGGAGCGGGGTAGTGACAATATCATATGAACCGACCCTGACTAAAAGGTAACCCTCAACCCTCTCAGTACCTTCCATATACCAAAACACGTCATGACCAAATCAAGGTTCCATGACTCTTGGTCCCAGTGCGCTAAGATCCTAGGGTCATGTAGCTCTTATACTCCCACTCAAGTATAGAGCCATTGTGAATGAAGGAATTTAAGGCCTAAAAAGGACAATTCCAAAAGCGTGCCCCTTTCCTCCTAAGAAGGTGGCGTGCCACCTTTTTCCTTAAAAGGTGGCATGCCCACCGTTTAAATATTTTAAGCAATGTAAAATAATAAAAGAGGTTGTGCACCCCTTGTTCCCCAAATAATGGCGTGGCCCCCCTTTTGCTTAAATAAAAGCGGTGTGGTCAATTATGCTTTACAAAAATAGGGCGTGGTCCCTAGGGTGCATGGGGTGGCACATGTGGGGCTGGATCCTTGGGTCCTACATGTGTTTTTTTTAAGTTATGAAATTTCAGAAATACCCTTTTATAAAAATTACAACAGAAATAATTTAAAATTATGAAGGAATAGTTAAAAATCAAAGAAACATTTAGAATACAAAAATAAAATATACTAGGAATAGACTGGTACCAATGGGTCAAAATAAGCGAAAATAAAGCCACTCCACTCACCCCAAAAACCATGAGCCACTACTGTTCTCTTATCCAAACGAACAAAGTCCTATGACCCACAATCTCTTTGCAAGGGCTCATGATTGGCTTGTCAACATTGGATAATAAACAATGGGATCATGATCCTAGAATGTGGATTTCAATTTCTCCCATTTAAGAGCAAATCAAGCACTTGTCACCACAATGCAAAAGGGGCTCT
Organism: Amborella trichopoda; assembly: GCF_000471905.2. The sequence goes on along the minus strand of NW_006499691.1, from coordinate 585,411 downwards.
CTCAATGTACATATACACGTGTCCGTCTAGAAAGGGTTACTTCCCATGCGGTTCTCATGTGTACATGTTGTGCAGAAGTTAGTTGAGGATTTGGCCCTTGCTCTCACAGGCCTGTAACTGCATACAAGGGACCACACAGTTCTCATGGCCTACAAACATGATCACTGAGAACCTCTCTGACCTCAACAAGGGATGACCCCTTGCAAACCTTTCTCGGTAATGCAACATGCCTAGGGCCAAAAGCTTTGGACATGACCACCCAACCCTTAGCCAACACACAGAGTCCCACTAAAGTGCATATTTCACTATACAGATAGTTTTTACAAGTTCACTGTGCCTTTAAAGGCCACAAAACCCTACATGACCTCTAAGACTTTCCATTTCCTCTGTGTGTGTGTGTGTGTGTGTGTGTGTGCACATTGCACCTTTATCTAGTATGGTCTTATCTACAAAGGCATTATAGAGAAGGGGAAGAGTGCAGGGAGTGAACTTGGTCCAAGTACTTACAGCCCCAAATACGCCACTGTTAATCTACACTTAATTTGGCTGGTTTGATTGGCGAGGCAGCCATGTTACCTCAATAGTTAAGAGGATAAGTAGAAAGCTGCAAAAGAATGTCAGGAGCGAGAGAGAAAAAGGTAGGGGAGGAGAGGTAGAGTGATAGAAGAGTAGGAAGGAGTCGAGGACCCAAGGTTGTCACTCGTATCATTGTCTCAATCAACATACAAGGAAATTTTCATGAAGACAAGATGAGAAACATGAATCAAATATTTAGAGGCATAGATATAAATCGATAAAATGATATAAAAAAACCAAAAAAAATATAAATAGGCTATAAAAAAAAATCCATAAATGGCTTGTCATCACAATACTCGCTCTTACACCAGTCACACCAAAAGAACACGCACTCTCTCTCTAACAATGAAAAGAGGGAGAAGAGAAAGAGAGAGACCACGATGCCACCACTGATCTACAACCCCATGGTTCTCCATATCTCTCTAAAATGACTTACCTTCCTTCCTCTTTCTTAATGACCTCTCAACCTTAGCCATTGCAACTCTACCAGCCAAAAACTGACTGATCTGAAAACATCATGTGCAAACCAAGCCATTGATCACCTTGGGTTCTCACACATCGACCAGAAATTGACAGCGTGTAATCATCCTAACCCAAAACTGGCTTGGTGGTTTTTCAGGCTAAACTCGTTGCAATTTCTATGTTTCTTCTCATCCTAAATTACCATGCTTTTATCCCAATCCCAATTTTTATCCCATCCAAATTTCAACAAACTCTCTGCAACATCTATGATCCACGATCACACAGATTTCAGTCAAGTTAAAGGAATATTGGTTATTAACGTCGGGGGCTCCCCATTGTTTCTTGGGAGGGGTCAATGTGAACCATGCTGACACTAGAGTAGAGAGAGGAGAGAGAAAGAGTGAGGAGAGAGGCTGCAGGGAAAATGTGGGAACTTACACGAGAGAGATTTGTGACTTGCGAGATTTAATGGACATCTAGAGTTGCTTTTATCTTTTAAAGTTTCTTTTAACTATTATATTTATAGTTTAAATTCATGTATCTTAATGTTTGACATATAGTTTTAACTTCTGAAAAATATCCATGCAAAAAAATTAATATTACTATACAAACAAAAAATGGAATTCTATATATGATAACAGGGGGGGTACAACAATCCGAGCAAGGATCAACTCCCAACACCACCACCCCATCCCGCCCGCCCCGCCTCCCAAAAAAAAAACCCAAATGCAGTGTGCCCAGGTGTCTGTGTGCCAACCTAGGCGGCTAGGACCCATGGCTGCCTTCTTGAACATTGCTAAAGAGGATTAGTTAACAAGAGCAAAGAACGCAGGAACAAGAATACAAGCAGAGGAAAGGATAAGCAAATTGTATACTTTAACCAAGTTTATGTTTGTTATATCCCACATAAAGGGCCATCAACCATCCACTATTGAAGATGGAAGGTGGAGATGAACACCCCTCGAACTTCACAATCAAAATTTCTTCATTAAATGGAACTGTGGTTCATTTCCACGATCTGTCAACAAGCGGGATGGTGGATGGCCCTTGTGTATAGTACATGCTATATATGGTAAATACTTTAATCCACCACTAAGATAAAGGTGAGATTTTGGACCGTGGTTTTTTTCATTTCCGTGAGGCAACGATTAAGATGATCAATCTCTGCAATTAACTTGGTCTCCTTAGATTGAAGAAGCTCCTCATGTGCAAACTGCATTTGCGTAATCCAATCTCCGAGCTCAGTGATAGTCCCTTCATAGACAGTCCTTTGAGACTGCATCAATGCTTCGTGAAGTTGCTCCTTTTCTAACATCTGGGTTCCATGCCGATCAATTTCCTCATAAAGTTGTTGAGCCTGTAAGAACAGTCAGGATTAGGTGGGAACAACATGCTACTGAATCAAGAGAGCTCTCTTTACAAACCAAAAAGATCCGGTAGGAATAAAAAGCTATCAATCTGAGAGACTACACTTTATGAAAAGCTAGTAGGCAGTTCATTTATAGCAATTCTTTTAGGTCTGCAAGTGTACTCTCTGAGAAGCCTTCTCATATAAAAATCAAGACACTGTGATGAGTCCAGGGATTACTCTTTACATATAGCCCATATGCAGTTTACATGATAAGTTTTGAGAGAGTTTTATGTTGGCTGCCTACCTAACACAACCCACTCCCTTTACCCGGGTATGGGACGGGTTAAGGGAAAGTTTATGGTCCTCACCCTTCTTAGACCAATATGGAGTTTATAGAAGAGAGCCAATAATTATTTCAGGCAATGAGTGTGGTGTATAATAAAAATCATGACACTCGAGCTACATTGAAATCTGATGGTGTTTTTCGTAGCAGTCCAAGGGGTTGGTTCACTTTTACATTGTAATTTCTCTTAGGCGAATGAGTTTATTGCATGGGAAGCCCTACTCAAAACATTATGACCTGCAATCAATTCAAGACAAAACTCTTAATATATAGCTAGTAGCCACATTATGCCCGAGATTGTATTTTAATTCTTTTAGCAAATAGAGTGTGATGTATAGAAAATCTGCCTATGAAACATTCAAGACATGCCAAGGATTCAAGCGAACTCAGCTCACATCAGAGAAGGTATTGTAATTATTTTACATAAGTGGGCATATTGCATGATAAATGTTTCTCTAAAACACTATGATATGCAATATTGATTCAAAAGACTACACTTCATATACAGCTAGAAGGCAGTTTATAATTTTATATCAGAATGGAAATTCTTTCAAGGTATATGACTGTCTTATACAAGAAGCCTTTCTGCAAAGTGCATAAAAAATTGTGACATGATATTCGGGGACTACTCTTTACATATAGCTAGTGGGGAGTTCACATCATAAAGTGTGCTGTAATTTCTTTGAGTGTAATGTATAAGACACCTTGACATTACAAATTTGTAAGAAAATTTATCTGCAATGTTCATCAACCATTCTCAAATTCATCTGCACTGTTCATCAACCACTCTCAAATTGTAAGAATGGCATGGAGCCTTAGCGGTAGCATTGCCGAGCCCCATGATGACTTCTCTGACTCAATTCTCACCAAAGGGTAGGGGCCCAAATCCCCACTGACTCACCACTTTTAATGAAAATTGACAACCCTCTCCCAATGGAGGGGAAACCTCCTGATCCTCGGGAGCTTCCTTCTCGTTTCTGCGATAGTAGTCTTGCTTATCGCTATGGTGGTGCTGGTCCCCTAGAGGCTCATCATCTCGGTAATGATGGGGATGGATCTGGCTATGATCCACTAATTTATGGTCACAAAAATTTTGGCGAAGATGGATCAGGGTCTAAACGATCTGCTCTTTTACATGTGGATAATATTGATAATCGAAGAACCTCTTTTATTGGTGGTGATCATCTTGAATCTGATCATGCTCTTTTGCATGCGGATGATTTTGACATCATTATTGGCGAAGATGGATCTGGGTCTAAAAACGCTGCTCACGCAATTTTAATGGTGGGTGATCATCTTGATGGGGATGGATATGGTTATGATCCATTGATTTCTGGTCACAATATTCATGGTGGAGATAAACCTAGATCTAACAGATCTGATCATACTCTTTTGCACGCGGATGATATTGGATCTCGTTTCATGAGATACGGAGATTGCAGAAAGGACGAAGAGGATATGTTCCTTGACCCTGCACCGCGGGAAGGAACTGGTATTAAGGGTGTTTCTGGTGATCTAGTTTCAAAGGTAGATTCTGGTGCTGCCTATCGTGTGGTATCTGGGTCTGGTTTTGCGAAGATGCCTGCGAAGGATACTAATATGAAGGACGATAATGGTGCTGCCTTTCGTGTGGTATCTGCCTATGGCAGTGATTCTGGTTATTCTCTGATGCCTGTGAAGGACAATATCTCTTTTTGCATTGATTTACAGAATGCTTCTTCTATGCATTCTAGTTCTTGCTTCAGTGTGTCTCCTGCTCGTAATGTTTTTATCAAAAAAGGATGGCTTACTTGCCAGCCATGGTAATGTGCAAGCTAAATTTATGGGTCACAATCTTTTGGGTTGTGTTTCTAGTTCAACAGAAGATAGTCGTGAACCTGCCCACATTGGTAACGTTTTGGGTGTTCGAAGTTCTGCCCCTTGTAATGATATTGATCATGTTATTGACTCTGGAGGGGTTGCCAATGATGCTGAGTACGATTAAGGTCTCAGTTATGTTATTTGTGATGGTTATGGGTTGTATGCACCTACGGCTGTGGGTGAGCGTGCTGATCAGTGAGCTCTTTCGCTTTGTGGGGATATTCCTAGGTCCATAAATTCTGGTCTTGATGGTACTGCTCAAAGTATCATGAACTAAGAGACCATGATTGTTCAAGATTCTGGCCTTCAAAACCTTCGTATGGGTCCTGGTCCAAGATCTACTGTTGTTGATCTTGATGGGGTCATCAGGAGTCCTGTAAGGGAGGCCTTTCCACCCTTGGTGGATGGTTCGAAGCATACCATAGATGGCAACATAGGAAGTTAACCTATTGCTGGTTCTGGCAAAGGCAAGGAGGTGGATGTTACTTCTTGGAAAAAAGATTTTGGTAGTAAGAACGACCAAGGATCTACTTCGTGTTCTCATGGTGAAGGTCTCGTAAGGGAGGAGTTTCCATCCTTGGTTTCAAAGAACAAGAATGGAAGCTTAGCTAACAGCTGTTGGGACTCGAGTAGGTCCTCTGACCTGTTATTTGGTGCCAAGAGTGTTCAAAATGGAGTGTTTACTTTGAGGAGATGGATACTTTACCTACTGAATTATTAGTGGTAAAAAATTGGCCAAAATTGAAAAGAAGTTGATGGACTCATGTCGGAGTAAGTGGGAAAACTGCTTATCGGGGTACTTCTTGGGCTGCCGACCCAATTGGAATTATATGAAAGAGATGTTGAAGAAAATGTGGAGGCTTGAGCGTGATGTTGAAGTATTCTTTGCTGATGGGGGCTTCTTGATTTTTCGATTCCATTCTAGGAAGGAGATGAAGGTTGCCCGTACGGGGGGGGCCATGGTTTATCAACAAAAAATGTTTGGTGCTTCAAGAATGGAATCCATCAGTTCAACCCTCTAGGCACACTCGCCAAACTATGTCAATTTGGATCAAATTGCCTAGGTTGCCAATGTTGTAATTAATCTAAAGTCAGATGAGCACAAATACCAAGATTACAAAAAAAGCAAGACCGCCCGGGCACCAGAATCCCTCCTTCCGGTGACCTTCCAAATTAGGAGATGGTACAAATGAAGACCAAAACAGACCAAACTTGATGCAAAACGACTGTGACAATCTCCTCTTTCATTTGCAAACAAAGTAAAGACTCTGAACATCACAGGTCGAATAGCATTGGCGATCGAAGTTCACGAATCAAGCCAGGCTTCCACCCGCGGAAAAGGCTGCCTCAGCACCACTAAAGCGCAACAAAATGCCCAGAATCAAACGAACATTGAAGATATAATGGCAAATCATCTGAACCATTGCTACAAGTTTCCGAAAAGCTTCGAAGATCTGGCAATGGCGTGAGGCCTCTGAGAGAGGGATGGTTTCGCCATTAGCACAAAAGGTTTTAGGGGCATTTTGGTCAGTGTACTTCATTTTGGGATTTTGTTCTAAATTCTTTTAAGGGAAAATTATAAAAACCCACCCAAAAAAAACTTTTCCATCATTTTACCCCCCTTCAAATGTATTATTACTAACTTTTTTTAAAGCTTACATTTTTTAACAAATAACCCCCCACCTACCCAAAGTTCTAAACCATGCCTATTTTGCCCCTTCCTCTCGTTTCTCTTCCCTTTACCGAAAGCTCACCTTTTCCCTTTTACTCTCACGTTCTCTCTTTACAATTCTCTCTTCACCACATTTTCTACTCTCGCTCTCTCTCTTCACCGACGACCAAGCACTGTCTTCACCGAAGAGCTCTCTTCACCGCCTTCTTCCAAGCAGGCACCATATTCCACCAGCTCTCTGTCTTCACTGTGTTGCTCATTTTTTCCCTGTGGTGCTCTCTTTGTCTTCACGATTTACCCACAAACAGGCTCCCTCAAACCAGGCGAATTTTTGGAGCTTGATTTTAGCCCTAAATCAGCCCACAGGTATGAAATCTGAGAAATAAAAAATTCAATGTGGAGCTCGATTTTAAGGCTTGAAACTGTTTTCTTTTGTATAAAAAATTGAATGTGGTATATTTAGGCCTTGAATGTTTTTTATAGTTGTAAATTCTTATTTGAATCTGTTTTCTTTTGAATAAAAAATTGAATGTGGTATATTTAGGGCATGAATGTTTTTTATAGTTGCAAATTTTTGTTTGAAACTGTTTTTTTTTGTATAAAAAATTGAATGTTGTATATGTAGGGCTTGAATGTTTTTGGTAGTCGTAAATTTTTGTTTGAAACTGTTTCTTTTGTATAAAAAATTTAATGTGGCATATTTACGGCTTGAATGTTATTTGTAGTTGTAAATTTTTGTTTGAAAATGTTTTCTTTCGTATTAAAAAATTAATTTAGGGCTAGGGCTTGAATGTTATTGATAGATGTAAATTTCTGTTTGAAATTTTTTTTTTTTTTTTTGTATTGAAAATTGAATGTGGTATATTTAGGGCTTGAATGTTATTGATGTAAATTTTTGTTTGAAACTATTTTTTTTTTATAAAAAATTGAATGTGGTATATTTAGGGCATGAATGTTATTGATATTTGTAAATTTTTGTTTGAAACTGTTTACTTTTGTATAAAAAATTGAATGTGGCATCTTTAGGGCTTGAATGTGCCATCTTAGCAAAGATGGGACTCATTGTGAAGTTAGCTGTACAAAAAATTGACTAGAGGAGAGAGCCTGTTACAGAGAGAAGATTGAGGTTATAGAGTTGCCATTTTTACAAAAAAACAACGAAACAAAGATAAAATCAGAGAGATTCTTTATTCTCTACTGGCTGGAACTGTGTTGGTTTTGTTGTCAATTATGATATGAATAATCCATCATATTATTCTTGTCAACTTTAGTTCATTAAAAAATACAATTATGTATAGTTCTTGTTATTTGTAGGTTATATACCCCAACAATATGCATACCTCCCGTTAAAATTTAATTGTAGCTCTTTGAAAAAAAATCTAATAGCTTGCTAAACTTTCGCAAGTTTAAGGCTATTTTTAAGATGTTGTAATGCCATGTATAGAGTGTAAATTTTTACAAATATTGTGCAGGACAAAAGAAAATGGGTGATAACAGATTGGGTTATTGTATTTATGGTGGAGAACTCCGAACAAGTGTCGATGGTACTTTGGATTATGTTGGTGGTAATGCATGTACATTTATGACTGACAGTAGTACTGGGTTAGATGACATGCGAAAATACGTAGCAGAGCGGTTCTCACTTGACATCCACTTAATATTTTTAAGATACTTTGTCCTGAGAAATAAAAGATTTATTGCGAACCTATATAATGATGACGATCTTATTAGGATGTTGAACGTCCATGAAGGTGAGAATGAAGTGCTTGTCTATGTATTTGATGGAAGTGAACGTAAGGATGAAAGTACTTCACATAATACTATGACAGTCGAAGAGATCAGACCCCCACAATCCTCTAATGTTTTAGTCTCAGACTTCGAACAAAGCATTGCACCAAGGTTGCTTAGTACATGGGAGAATGCACTTTCTGAGATAGGGCAGAAGTCTAAATCTTTAGAAGATTTTCGAGAAGCCCTTAACAAGTTTGCTATAGCAAACCATTTCACATATCATTTTATTAAAAATGAGGGGTATTGAGGTAGGGCAAAATGCAAGGGTGAAAGATACAAATAGGAGATATAAGCTGAGAAGCTTGGCAAGACAAATGTTTTCATAATCAAAACATGGATAAGAGATTACTCATGCAATATTGGGACAAGTAGTGATGTACAGAGAAGAGCTTCACAAAAATTTGTTGCATCAAGGATAGATTAAGTGGCACTGCACATTACAAGGCTAGACAAATGTCTCGAGATTATGGGTTAGAATTACCCTATTGGAACACTTGGCGAGGAAAAGAAACGGCCATAAAAGACATACATGGTTCGCAAGAGGGGGCATACAACCAATTACCACCATATGTAAACCGTGTGATGGAGACAAATCCTGATAGTTATGCGACAGGACAAGTATGGCCAGGTGATGGATTTCGTCGATTGTTCTTAAGATTTTATGGGTCAATACATGGCTTCAAAAATGGATGTCGTCCACTTATATTTCTCAATGGGACATCATTGAAGGCACAGTACCTTGGGACTCTACTTGCTGTCAGCTCAATCGATGGGGAAGGGCAAATGTTTCTTGTTGCATTCGCAATTGTGGATGCCGAAAATACAGATAACTGGTAATGGTTTATGGAATCGTTAAAAGTTGCCATTGGGACGGATCGAGAAATTACTTTTTTATCAGATAGACACCCTAGTCTAGTTGATATTGTTTGTCAAGTCTTTGAGAATGCCCATCATGCCTTCTGTGAGCGTCATTTAGCGGAATTTTAAGAAAGACCCAAAACACATACCTAATGATGTTAAGCAGGCAATCGTATGTACTTTTATCAGTGCATGTAAAGCATATAGGCAGCAAGAGTATTTTGATAAGATGATAGAAATTAGATCACTTTCTGAGAACACATTCGAGTGGTTCATGGAAGCCTCACCAAACCGTTGGGCCTCATCACAGTTCAAGGGTAATCGATATGACCAAGTAACAACTAATGTGGCTGAGTCATATAACAAGTGGATTCTAAAAGCACGACATATGCCAATTCTCCAATGTGTTGACTTGACTAGGAGACAAATCATGGAATTAATGGCCACTCGCAGCTTGAAAGTTGGAACTTGGACTACAACACTTACCCCAAAAGCACAAAACGATTTTGCTTTTCATGTCTACCTGTAGCGATTAACCTGTATAGGGATGCTACAAGCTGCACTTAGGGGTGAAGTATCAGCAAGTGAATCAAGCCATTACGTACAAGCAGCACATGATTTGCTATTGTAAAATACTCCTATAGAGACAAATGTCGAGGAGAGGGTGGAGGGAGATGGTGGAAAGAAGCGCTAAGAGAGAGATGGTGTAAAATACTCCTATATGTCTGCTTCTTGGCATCTTAAGTGGCATTTGAGGACAAACATTGAAATCACAAGGATACATTTAAAGAGCTTAATGCAATGGAGCAGCTTCATGGTTGTTAAAACTTTTTACTAAAGTCCAACTTTTCAGGCTTTAGTGAGCTAATAACGAGCATCTGGTATGGGTTATTTGGATTGCATTCGAAACTTTAGCCGAAATTCAGTTGCTGTAGAAGAATCTTTGAAAGTTAACAAAAAGAAAGTGATGTTTGAAAGAGAAGGAATTTGAAACCTTTGTGAAATTTTGTTGAGCTATAGCAATAACACTAATGAAGTTGCTTCTGAGGTCCCATAGATATTTTATTATGTCCCTCCTGAATAAATCTATTGAGCAGTCAGTCCTTTGCTTTCGTTATTCCAAAAATCATATTTTTCTTTTGCCCAAGGCTTCGACTGAGATGGCAGCCATGGAAAAGCTTCCGCAACTTCAAGACTTTGTTCCTTGCAAGGTTCAAGCAAAACGTGGTTGTGCCACTCACCCAAGGAGCATTGTAGAAAGGGTATGCTCTGTATAATGTATGATTTCTTTGTTTCCATTTCATAACAAATTCTTCAAATATTTGCATCAGAGAGAGGAAATGTAGCATCTGTCACTTTCATGTGTTCATTTGATCTTAAATTTGGGTAAACCTTAATTCTCTCCATAGGCTCTCTGCACTTGGTTTCCGTGCAATTTCCCTTTGTCTTTGTTGCACCTTTATATTTACAATGCTGATGATATGTCTCAGTATCAAATGACAATGTACAAGGGCACTGCTTCACCTAGGAAGCTGTATATTCCTGCAGCTAGACAATCATTGAAATCACAGGGGCAGTCCGATAACATATTGGGGCGCTCCGACGATAATGAGGGGCAGTCCGAGACCTTAAAGGCACGGTCCGACGATCATTAGGAGCAGGCCGACACTTAATGGGGCAGTCTGGCGAAAGGTTGGCTCAATCCGGTAAATATTGGGGCAATCCGGCGTCTGGTCAATTGAAACACCGGTCCGACGATCCTCTAAGGGCACTCTGCCATTTTGGGGCTTTCGTCCGACGTTTTTTTTAGGTAATCCGGTGATTGAACTCACTGGAAAATCCAATCCGGCACTTGAAAGGGGTAGTCCGACAATATGCTCTGTCAATCTAAAAATTCATGGGGGAAGTCTAGCGACTATATCAATGGAACACTCAATCCGGTAATAAATAAGGTCAATTCGGCGTTTAAGGGCATTAGTCCAGCGTTTAAGCTAGTGGCTCCGGTGATTATGCTCATTGAAATTGCCCGTCCGGAGTTTTCGACAACCGGTCCGACGTTTATTGCATTCGATCTGGCGTTATCTTTGTTCACTCCGGTGTTTGATCTCACTGGGAAAACAAGTCCGATGTTCTGTGGACATGTCCGACATTTCGTTTCGTCAGTCCGGCGAAAGAACTATGCAATCCTATGTTAGAGTCACCGGAACTGCCTCGTTTCGACATAATAAGGGGCAGTCTGGTATTTTGGCACATTAGTCCGATGATTTTTTATATCATTCTGGTGAATTTCTGGGGCAATGCGACGATTCATATCACTGGAACTGCCCCAGTCCGGTGTTATCATGGACCAGACCGGCACTATATGCGGTCCAGTCCGACGTTTTCGTAGGGCAGTCCAGTGTTTTCTTCACTGGAACTGCCCCGATCCGGCATTATGAGGAGCAGTCTGGCGCTTGGGTATGTCAATCATGCATCTTTGTATTACAGTCCAACGTTGTTCAATCCAGCAGTTGTCTAGGGCAGTCCGGCTTTTTATGTCACTGGAGCTACCCCAGTCCGGCATTTTTTGGCGCAGTCCAGCATTTGATGGATTTGTCCGACGTTTGTTTATTGCAGTCCAGATTTAAGTTAAATGGGACGCAAAAAAAAAAATTTAACGTAAGGGAAGGGGATATTCTTCCGAAAAACACCTACTTTTTGTGTTGGGGGGGTTTTTGTTAGAAAAGCTAGTTTTTAAAAAAAGTTAGTGAGAAAAGTTAACTTAGAGTTGAAGTTGATAGAGTACTTGATTTTGGGAGGGCTTTTATAATTTTCCCTTCTTTTAATTCTAATTAAGCTTAGTTTTTTAGCATTCACCCTTGTTTGGTGAGTTCTCTTTATAAACAAGCTTAGGTTAATAGTAAAAGGGCAGATTATTCACTATAGAAATAAAGGCATCACGCTTGTTTTCACTTGTCTTTTGCTTCTAAACCCTTAATCCCGCCGCGAGGAGAGAGAAAACTTTCAGAGAGAGAAAATACCCTGAGTGTATCGTCCCATTCCCTCTCTTTCCTAAACCAGGCTACACCCCAAGCCCTCTCTCTTCCTCTTTAATCGTTACCTGCCCCGCGCAGTAACCCCATCCGTGACAAACGCGCAGTCACAAGCGAACCCAAGAGTTCTAACCCTCGGGCCACAGCTCTAACTTCCTCTCGTACAATCGAGTTGAGCCGAGAGACGCATACGCTCTCTCCCTCAGCACTCAGAAGGAGTCAGCCTGAGCTGGTAGCCGAGAGAGAACCAACTCTTTGGTTACCTCAAGGGCTCGAACGCCCAACGCTCACGCGAAGAGGAAGATCTTCACCGCCCTTCCTCCGCACTCTACCCTTTTGTTAGTCAAACTCCTTGAGAGAATCATCATGGAGGAGGATAATCGAACCCACATCGCAATTGCAAGCACGAGAGAGAGAGAAGCGAGTTATTGAAGGTCTGAAGAGAGTCTGTGTCCAAATCGCGCTGACAGAGAGCCGGAGGCCTTCTTTATTGTTCTAAGAGGGCGAACTGCCCGGGTGTCCTCGGAACCCCAATCGGTGAGGTAAGCGTCCGAACGTATCCCCGTCGTAAAATCTCTCTCGTTGCTAGTTCCAATCCACACTTAGGAGAGCTCGCGTATGCGCACCGGCAAACGTGCAACGCGCTCAGACCCTCTGCGGTTGTTTGAGAGAGGATTTCCTCGCCACGTGCACTTTCCGCCTCGCGCAAGGACCAAATGGAAATCAGGCCCCGACCGAAGATTTGTGTGCCTGGAGACATGCTACTATCATATGATCTATGCATGGTAACATGCTTTTGATAAGATATGTGTGCATGGAGACATGCTTCTGTTATATGATTTATACATGGTAATATGCTTTTGATAAGATACATGTGCATAGAGACATGCTTCTATTATATGATCTATACATGGTAACATGCTTTCGATAAGATATATGTGCATGGAGACACGCTTCTATTATATGATCTATGCATGGTAACATGCTTTCGATAAGATATGTGTGCATAGAGACATGCTTCTGTTATATGATCCATGCATGGTAACATGCTTCTGATAAGATATGTGCGCATGGAGACATACTTCTGTTATGATTTGATGAGATATTTGTGTAAGCAGTTGTGAGTTTTCCTGCTCTCTATGATAGGATGAGAGTTAAGAGTGTGTGTGTTTGGGTTGTCTCTCCCCGAAAACTTATGTGAGACACTACTCATTCGGACCCTTTTGGTAGTGCAGTGCCCTCTTGTCAGAAAGGCACATGAGAGGGTCATGTCTTGCAAGGCCAGTGCCTATCAATTTCTGAACCATATTGCAATGCAGTTGTGTGTATGTGTGAGGCACCACACAACGGATTTATCCTTTGGTGGTGCTTCTCTCCTGATTGTGATAGTACAAGTTCTACGCATCAAGATTTGATTGGCCCGATGCGTGGGGCTTCTACTTCAGGAGTTAGTTGGTATCTCTTAATCTTGATTATGCTTGTTACATGCATGCCTAAATGTTTTGATCTGTTATGATGTTCATGCTTGAATTATTTGATAGACTTCTTATTATAATCATATCTGATTAGTTATTACTCCACCATGAAATAAATCATGCATGACACGTTTGTTCAAATATGAATTTGATACATGATTCCATGTTTGTAAGACTTGCATAAAACTTCGATTATTGTCAAGACAGAATATTTGTAAGCATGAAAGATGGCACCTAGGTATTATATACTATGCTTTACAGCTCACTTTGTTAATTTTTCCTTCATGTAGAGTGATAGCCAACCGTGATTGGAGAGGCGTGTCTTGGTGGTCGTGTTTGGGGGTCCCTTACCCCCCTTCTGTTGAAACTCTATTTTGTAGGGAATATTTTAGTTAGCAGTCTGGCCATATTGTCCATTTTGATTTCGTAATATGTTTTGATGTTGGGCCTTTTGTGCCTTGGACCTATATGTATTATTTTGAACTGATGTATGTATTTTGAGACTTGTTTGTCCAGCAGACTATGGTTATGTATATTGTGTTTCATTTTTCATTTCTTTTATGGATACCGAAAACTCCTTCCATTTCAAGGTGTTGAGCGCACTCCAACCCTCAACCTGTGGTTGTGGCCCCACGCCCTATGGTCCTCCGCCAGACCCGAACCTGGCCCTCTAGAATCCAGTGGGGACGGCAAGGAGCAGGGTCATGACAAGTAATTATGTGGGTTAACGCTTCTTGCCATCTCCACCGAACCCTAGAGGGCCACTCCCGGGCTCTCTACGGCCTCTAGGGTTCGGTGGGGACAGCAGGGAGCAGGGTCATGACAATATCATATGAACCGACCCAAATTAAAAGGTAACCCTCAACCCTCTCGGTACCTTCCATACACCAAAACACCTCATGACCGAATCGGGGTTCCATAACTCTTGGTCCCAGTGCGCCAAGATCCTAGAGTCATGCAGCTCTTATACTCCCACTTAAGTCTAGAGCCATTGAGAATGAAGGAATTTAAAGCCTAAAAAGGATATAATTCCAACTGTGTGCCCCTTTCTTCCTAAGAAGGTGGTGTGCCGCCTTTTTCCTTAAAAGGTGGCATTCCCACCGTTTAAATATTTTAAACAACGTAAAATATTAAAAGTTTTATAGTAGTGTGGCCCCCCTTTTGCTTAAATAAAAGTGGTGTGGTCAATTATGCTTTACAAAAAATAGGGCGTGGCCCCTAGGGTGCATGGGGTGGCACATGTGGGGCTAGATCCTTGGGTCCCACATGTGTTTTTTTCAAGTTATGAAATTTTAGAAATACCCTTTTATAAATATTACAACAGAAATAATTTTTTAAAATTCTGAAGGAATGGTTGAAAATCAAAGAAACTTTTATAATACCAAAATAATATTATACTATAAGTGGACTGGTACCAATGGGTCAAAATAAGCGACAATAAAGACATTCCACTCACCCCAAAAACCCTGATCCACTGCTGTTCTCTTATCCAAACGAACAAAGTCCCATGACCTACAGTCTCTTTGCAAGGGCTCATGATTGGCTTGTCAAAATTGGATAATAAACAATGGGATCATGATCCTCGAATATGGATTTCAGTTTCCCCCATTTAAGAGCAAATCAAGCACTTGTCACCACAGTGCAAAAAGAGCTCTCTCAATGCACATGTACACGTGTCCATCTAGAAAGGGCTGCTTCCCATGCAGTTGTCATGTGTACATGTCGTGTAGAAGTTAGTTAGGGATTTGGGGATTTGGCCCTCGTTCTCATAGGCCAACAACTGCACACAAGAGAACACACAGTACTCTCCGACCTCAACAAGGGATGACCCCCTGCAAACCCTTCTCGGTAATGAAACATGCCCAAGGCCAAGGGCTTTGGACATAACCGCACAACCTTTAGTCAACACACACACTCCCATTAAAGTGCATATTTCACTATACAGATAGTTTTTACAAGCTCCCTAAGCCTTTAAAGGCCACAAAACCCTAGATGACCTCTAAGTCTTTCCATTTCCTTAAACTCTCTCTCTCTCTCTCTCTCTCTTCTCTCTCTCTCTCTCTCTGTTTGTGTGTTTGTGCGTGCGTATGCACATTGCACCTTTATCTAGTACCGTCTTATCTACAAAAGCATTACAGAGAAGGAGAAGAGTGCAGGGAGTGAACATGGTCCAAGTACTTACAGCCCCAAATACGCCACCGTTAACCTGCACTTAATTTGGTTGGTTTGATTGGCGAGGCAGCCATGTTACCTCAATAGTTAAGAGGAGAAGTAGAAAGGTCCGAAAGAATGTCAGGAGGGAGAGAGAGAAAGGTAGGGGAGGAAAGGTAGAGTGATGGAAGAGCAGGAAGGAATCGAGCACCCAAGGTTGTCACTCGTATCATTGTCTCAAACAACATACAAGGAAACTTTCATGAAGAAAAGAGGAGAACCATGAATCAAATATTTGGAGGCATAGATATAAATTGATAAAATTATATAAAAAAACCAGAAAAAATATAAATAGACTATAAAAAAAAAACCATAAATGGCTTGTCATCACAATACTCGCTCTTACACCAGTCACACCAAAAGAACATGCACTCTCTCTCTAACAATGAAAAGCGGGAGAAGAGAGAGAGAGACCACGATGCCACCACTGATCTACAACCCCATGGTTCTACATATCTCTCTAAAATTACTTGCCTTCCTTCCTCTTTCTTAAACACCTCTCTACCTTAGCCATTGCAAAAACTTACTGATCTGAAAACATCATGTGCAAACCAAGCCATTGATCACCTTGCGTTCTCAAACATCGACCAGAAATTGACAGTGTGTAATCATCCTAACCCAAAACTGGCTTGGTGGTTTTTATGCTAAACTCACTGCAATTTTTATGTTTCTTCTCAGCCTAAATTACCACGCTTTTATCCCAATCCCAATTTTTATCCCATCCAAATTTCAACAAACTCTTTGCAACATCTATGATACACGGTCACACAGATTTCAGTCAAGTTAAAGGAATATTGGTTATTAACTTGTATTGAGTAATTGGGGCTCCCCATTGTTGCGTGGGAGGGTTCAATGTGAACCATGCTGACACTAGAGAGAGGAGAGAGGGGAGAGAGAGAAAGAACGAGGAGAGAGGTTGAAGGGAAAATGTGGGAACTTACACGAGAGAGATTTGTGACTTGCAAGATTTAATGGACATCAAGAAATGCGTTTATCTTTTAAAGTTTCTTTTAAGTTTTAACTATTATATTTATAGTTTAAATTCATGTATGTTCATGTTTGACATATAGAATTGACTTCTGAAAAATAAATTATATACAAAAAATTAATCTTACTAAACAAAATAAAAATGGAATTCTATATACGATAAAAGGGGAGGGTCCAACAATCTGAGCAAGGATCTACTCCCAACACCACCAGCCCCCCACCCCACCTCCCAAAAACAAAACCCAAATGTAGTCTGCCCAGGTGTCTGTGCGCCCACCTAGGCAGCTAGGACCCATGGCCGCCTTCTTGAACATTGCTAAAGAGAATTAGTTAACAAGAGCAAAGAACGCAGGAACAAGAATACAAACAGAGGAAAGGATAAGCATATTGTATACTTTAACCAAGTTTATGTTTGTCATATCCCACATAAAGGGCCATCAACCATCCATTATGGAAGTTGGAAGGTGGAGATGAACACCTCTTGAACTTCACACTCCAAAATTCTTCACTACATGGAACTGTGGTTCACTTCCACAGATCGGTCAACAAGCTGGATGGTGGATGGCCCTTGTGTATAGTACATGCTATATACGGTAAGTACTTTTATCCACCACTAAGATAAAGGTGAGAATTTGGACCGTGGTCTTTTTCATTTCTGTGAGGCGACAATTAAGATCATCAATCTCCGCAATTAACTTGGTCTCCTTAGATTGAAGAAGCTCCTCATGTGCAAACTGCATTTGCGTAATCCACTCTCGGAGCTCAGTGATAGTCCCTTCATAGACAGTCCTTTGAGACTGCATCAATGCTTCATGCAGTTGCTCCTTTTCTAACATCTGGGTTCCATGCCGATCAATTTCCTCAGAAAGTTCTTGAGCCTGTAAGAACAGTCAGGATTAGGTGGGAACAACATGCTACTGATGCAAGTGAGCCCTATTTAAAAACCAAAAAGATCAGGTAGGAATAAAAAGCTATCAATCTGAGAGACTACTCTTTATAAAAAGCTAGTAGGCAGTTCATGTACAGCAATTCTTTTAGGTCCGCAAGTGTACTCTCTGAGAAGCCTTCTCATATAAAAATCATGACACTGTGCTGAGTCAAGGAACTACTCTTTACATATAGCCCATATGCAGCTAACATGATAAGTTTTGAGAGAGTTTTATGTTGGCTGCCTACCTAACACAACCCACCCCCTTTACCCGGGTATGGGACGGGTTAAAGAAAAGTTTACGGTCCTCACCCTTCTTAGACCAATATGGAGTTTACAGAAGAGAGCTTATAATTATTTCAGGTAATGAGTGTGGTGTATAATAAAAATGATGACACTCTATTGATTCAAGAGATATATAGTTTGTGGAGAGTTTACATCAGAGAATATATTGTAATTTCTTTTAGACGAATGAGTTTATTGCATGGGAAGCCTTTCTCAAAACATTATGACCTGCAATCAATTCAAGACAAAACTCTTAATATATAGCTAGTTGCCACATTATGCCCGAGACTGTATTTTAATTCTTTTAGCAAATTGAGTGTGATGTATAAAAAATCTTCCTATGAAACATTCAAGACATGCCAAGGATTCAAGAGAACTCAGTTCACATCAGAGAATGTATTGTAATTATTTTACATAAGTGGGCATACTGCATGATAAGTGTTTCTCTAAAACACTTTGACACGCAATATTGATTCAAAAGACTGCATTTCATATATAGCTAGTAGGCAGTTTATAATTTTATATCATAATGGAAATTCTTTCAAGGTATATGACTGTCTTATACAAGAAGCCTTCTGCAAAGTGCAAAAAAAAGTGTGACATCATATTCAGGGACTACTCTTTACATATAGCTAGTGGGGAGTTCACATCATAAAGTGTGCTGTAATTTATTTGAGTGTAATGTATAAGACACCTTGACATAACAAATTTGTAAGAAAATTTATCAGCAATGTTCATCAACCCATTCTCAAATTCATTGCACTGTTCATCAACCACTCTCAAATTGTAAGAATGGCATGGGGCTTTGGCGGTAGCATTGCCGAGCCCCATGATGACGTCTCTGACTCAATTCTCACCAAAGGGTAGGGGCCCAAATCCCCACTGATTCGCCACTTTTAATGAAAATTGACAACCCTCTCCCTATGGAGGGGAAAACTCCTGATCCTCGGGAGCTTCTTTCTCGTTTCGGCAATAGTAGTCTGCTTATTGTGATGGTGGTGCTGGTCCCCTAGAGGCTCATCATCTCGGTATGATGGGGATGGATCTGGTTCAGATCCACTCATTTATGGTCACAAAAATTTTGGCAGAGATGGATCTGGGTCTAAAAGATCTGCTCTTTTACATGTGGATAATAGGGATAATCGAAGATCCTCTTTTATTAATGGTGATCATCTTGAATCTGATCATGCTCTTTTGCATGTGGTTGATATTGACATCATTATTGGCAAAGATGGATCTGGGTCTAAAAGAGCTGCTCATGCTATTTTACATTTGAATAATATTGATAAGATAAGATCCTCTTTTAAAGGTGGGTGATCATCTTGATGGGGATGGATATGGTTATGATCCATTGATTTCTGGTCACAATATTCATGGTGGAGATAAACCTCGATCTAACAGATCTGATCATACTCTTTTGCACACGGATGATATTGGATCTCGTTTCATGAGATATGGAGATTGCAGAAAGGACGAAGAGGCTATGATCCTTGACCCTGCACCTCGAGATGGAACTAGTATTAAGGGTGTTTCTGGTGATCTAGTTTCAAAGGTAGATTCTGGTGCTGCCTATCGTGTGGTATCTGGGTCTGGTTTTGCGGAGATGCATGCGAAGGATAATAATATGAAAGAGGATAATGGTGCTGCCTTCCGTGTGTTATCTGCCTATGGCTGTGATTCTGGTTATTCTCTGATGCCTGTGAAGGACAATATCTCTTTTTGCATTGATTTACAGAATGCTTCTTCTGTGCATTCTATTTCTTGCTTCGATGTGTTTCCTGCTCCTAAATTTTTATCAAAAAAGGATGGCTTACTTGCCAGCCATGGTAATGTGCAAGCTAAAGTTATGGGTCACAATCTTTTGGGTTGTGTTTCCAGTTCCACAGAAGATAGTCGTGAAGCAGCCCATATTGGGAAAGTTTTGGGTGTTCGAAGTTCTGCCCCTTGCAATGATATTAATCATGTTATTGACTCTGGTGGGGTTGCCAATGATGCTGAGTATGGTCAAAGTCTCAGTTATGTTTATCGTGATGGTTATGGGTTGCATGCGCCTACGGCTGTGGGTGAGCATGCTGATCAGCCAGCTTTTTCTCTCTGCGGGGATATTCCTAGATCCATTAATTCTGGTCTTGATGGTACTCCTCAAAGTATCATGAACTGAGAGACAATGATTGTTCAAGATTCTGGCCTTGAAACTCTTCGTATGGGGTCATCAGGAGTCCTGTAAGGGAGGCCTTTCTACCCTTGGTGGTTGGTTCGAAGCATACCATAGATGGCAACATAGGAAGTCAACCTATTGCTGGTTCTGGAAAAGGCAAGGAGGTGGATGCTACTCCTTGGAAAAAAAAACATTTGGTAGTAAGAACGACCTAGGATCTACTTTGGGTTCTCATGGTGAAGGTGTCGTGGGAGGAGTTTCCATCCTTGGTTTCAAAGAACAAAAATGGAAGCTTAGCTAACAGTTGTTGGGACTCAGGTAGGTCCTCAAACCTGTTATTTGGTGCCAAGGGTGTTCAAAATGGAGGGTTTTACTTTGAGGAGGTGGATACTTTACCCACTGAAATTATTAATATATTGGTCAAAATTGAAAAGAAGTTGATGGACTCATGTCAGAGTAGGTGGGAAAACTGCTTATTGGGGTACTTCTTGGGCCGCCGACCCGATTGGAATTATATGAAAGAGATGTTGAAGAAAATGTGGAGGCTTGAGCGTGATGTTGAAGTATTCTCCGCTGATGGGGGCTTCTTGATTTTTCGATTCCGTTCTAGGAAGGAGATAGAGGTTGCCCGTACGGGGAGGGGGGGAGGGGCGGCCATGGTTTATCAACAAAAAATGTTTGGTGCTTCAAGAATGGAATCCATCAGTTCAACGCTCTAGGCATACTCGCCAAACTATGCCAGTTTGGATCAAATTGCCAAGGTTGCCAATGATGTATTGCGAAACAGAAATTCTGTTTTGTAGTGCCTCCAATGTTGGAAAGCCCATCTTCATGGACAACCCGACAAAATTAAGATCAAGGGCTGAGCCAAGGGTGTGTGTTGCATTGGATCTAGATACGATACGCTCGACTAAAGTTTGGTTAGACATGTATGGAAAGGATTATAGGCAAGAGATAGTCTATGAGTTGATACCCACGATCTTTTCTAAATGTCGGAGGTTGGGCCATAAGCCTGAATTATGTCGAGCAGATTTAAGTGCAAAGGCACCCATCAAGGTTTGTGCAAACAATTGTTCCTAATGGTGGTACTTCTGTTAAGTTACCCTCAGGGGACGAGGGTTGGAATATATTCAAAGAGAGATAGCAGTTAGTATATAAAAAGAGGGTGAAGGAAAGCACTAATGGTTTTCTAACCCTTCCCAATGTGCCAGAGGAGAATAATGTGCTGATTATCGACCACACTGTTGGTTCTCACGCTAATAACAAAGTGGACCCTAAGGATATCATTTCTAATGCTTTTGAAATTCTAGCCAATGTCCAAGAGGATAACGATGTCTCTCTTATTGAGAAGGCAATTAGCTCTTTTGAGCAAAATACAGTCGGCACTCGTATTCCTATGGGCGATTCTGATGTGCAACAGGAGTATGAAGTTACAGTTATGACGAACGTCGATAATATTGGTGTCTGGTGAAGTTGAGGATCTGCTGCTAGTGACTGGGAGTGTTTCATCACCAGTTGAGGATGGCAAATCCTCGCTCTTGCCACAAAATGCAGTTCTGAACCGTAAAGCTTCGTTGTTGACTATGGACAACCAGGCTGATGTAAACAATGTTGCCCATTCTATGACCACACATGTTGATATCATTACGACTATGGTGACTGATAAAGCAGTTGTTACACCTACAGTCATGCATTCCGTAGTCCATGGCCATGATCAGAAGGAATGTGAGCACAGTCTCAAGCAGGTTAACGTCACTGCTGACATAGGGAAAGATGAGGAGGAGTATGATGTTGAGGGCAATTTGGATACCTTGCTTATGAAGGCTCCGAAAACCTATGGTAATGGCAAGGGCGTGACTGAGCCACAGGGGGACACGCTAGAGGATGGCATGGGGAATATTGTTGGTGGTCACAATCCCAAGCAGCAAGTCGAAGTAAGTCATGGCAAATCTCTGGAAAAGGAATTTGATAAGCTGGAAGGTTCTAGTAAGCGAATGCAGGATCATGCGAATAAGGAGAAGCCTCCTCAACCTCGAACTAGATCGCAATTAAAAGCCTCTTTGGCAGCTACTAGTGACAAGAAGGGGCATTCTTTATCAGTTTTAGGTGATACAAAAGAATTAACTCTAATAGCTACTGTTGACAAGAAGGGGTTACCTCTAATTAGGTGTCCCAAAGGGCCATGCTTTGGGACCATATGAGGGCTTTAAGAGCAACTATTATTCTTCCCTGGCTGGCATTAGGAGATTTTAATACTCCATTGGATTCTTAAGAAAAAGTGGGGGGTAGCAGTTCTTTACCACCAGATTCAGGCAATTTTGCTCAAGTAATGTCGGATTGTGCTCTTGCTGATCTTGGTGCAGTCAGAGGGTGGTTCTCTTGGTCTAATAACCAATTGAGCAGAAGATGCATTAGAAGAAAGTTGGACCGGGCATTAGCAACTACTGATTGGGTTTTGGCCATCCCTGAATCCAAAATCCAATTACTCAATAAAGGCACCTCAGATCACTGTCCCTTACTCGTCTGTATTTATGATTTGGGTACGGTTGGGCCCAAACCACTCAAGTATTTCTCCATGTGGGAGCAGTATCACAGTGTTTTAGATGTTATCTTTAATTCCTGGCTAGGCAAAATGGGGGGGACACCATGTATCGCTTTGTTGCTAAATTTAAAAGGCTTAGGGCTGACCTTCAGTTATGGAACAAGGATGTGTTTGGCTATGTTGGGGAATCCATTGCAATAGTTCGACATCAACTATCATCTTTGCATGACAGCTTACACATGGATCCTTCCAATGAGACATTCATGTCTGAGGAAAAAGAGTCTACTCAGAAATTGCAAACTCTTCTGGGCCATGAAGAAAGATTCTAGAGGCAAAAATCACATCAAAACTGGTTACAAGAGGAGGACTCCAATACCAAATATTTTCATCTATCGGTTGTGGTGAGAAAGACGAATGATAGAATTATCTCTTTGAAAGATCAGCATGGGAATTTTTTGTCTGCGTGGCTGACATTGAAAATCATATGATTGGTTATTTCAAATACCTATTGGCTCAGGAGAGCAATATTGACCTGCACATGGTTGATATTGCCGCCATTTCATCTCAATTCTTCTCAGAAGGACAAATTAGTGGACACAGTAAATATGGAGGAGATCAAAGAATGCATTTGGGATATGAAAAATGAAAGTGCCTCAGGTCCTAATGGGTTTTCAATGGAATTCTACAAGTTTTGATGGGAAGTCATTAAAAAGGATCTTTTTCTAGCCCTTAAAGATTTCTTCACTAAAGGTAAGCTTCTCAAGCAAAACAATTCCACTTTTATATGTTTGATTCCTAAAGCGGATGCACCTACGGTGATAAAAGACTTTCGACCTATAGGGTTGTGTAGGGTTGTGTAATGTCTTGTAAAAAATCATCAGCCAAATAATTTCTAATCGGCTACGAGATATTCTTGATGATTTTATCGACCTTAAGCAAGCTGCATTTTTGAAAGGTAGGCTTATTACAGATAATATTCTTATGCCAAATGAACTAATGTCTCTTTTTCATAGGAATTCAACTAGGCCTAAAGTGTGTCTACAAATCGATTTGAGCAGTGCCTATGATAGGGTTTTCTGGGATTTTATTGTGGGTAGGATGCATGCTTTGGGTTTTCCTGAGTTATTTGTTTCTTGGGTTCGCTTGTGTATTTACACACTTCTTCCTTCTCTACTATGAGGAATGGCTCACCCAAGGGATATTTTAAAGGGAAGAGAGGTTTGAGGCAAGAGGATCCTCTATCTCCTTTTCTATTTTTGCTGGTCATGGATTTCTTTAGTAAGCATCTTGATTGTGCTATGTTGCAAGGCATGGTTCCTAGGGCGTTTTCTTCAGGGTGTGACTATGGGGTCTCTCATCTTTTTTATGTTGATGATGTGCTTTTTTTCTGTGAGGCATCCATTTCTTCTGCCATTGCTATGCGTGAACTTATTTCTAAGTTTGAAAGGAGTACTGGTCAGATTTTGAATTCATCTAAAAGCAAGGTTTTTTTCTTTTGTGCTCCACGGGGAGGACATGGGAGAATTCTATGAGAGTTAAAGTTTGTTGAAGGAGAACTCCCAGTCCGCTATTTGGGCCTACCATTATTTCGTGGACATCTGAGGTACAGTTATTGCCATAGTCAGGCGGGTAAGGTGTTCGGTAAGATTGGGCATGGCAGCCTTTATGCCTCTCATATGCAGGTCGACTTCAGTTGCTTAAGTCTATACTCGGAGTATCTGCAGTTTTTTGGTTGTTATCTTTCATTCTTCCGAAGAAAACATGTAATATGATAAAGAGACTGCAGAGGAACTTCTTATGGGCCAATGAAGCAGAGAAAAAGGTGTTCATCTTATAAAATGGAAAACAATGCGTCTCACTCTGGCTAAAGGAGGTCTCAGGGTAAGGGAAATGGCGGATTTCAATATCGCAAGAATGATGAAGTTAGTATGGAGGATTTTGGAAAATCCAACTTTATTGTTGGCACGGTTCTTCAAACATCGATATTTTAGAAATTCCTCTATATGGGAGGCTGAAGGAAGACGAAAATGTTTTCATGCATGAAAGGGGAATTTACTTGGCTTATTTCACTTGAAAGGCCATGTACAATGGAATATTGGTAAATGGTCAGATGGTGGATTTCTGGGTGGATCCATGGTTAGCAGGTAAATCACTTTCAGATTTGCATGATAATGACATTTAGGAGGATTTGGGGGCTACTGTAGGGAGGAGGGTTTCAGACTTTATCAAAGGTTCGCCCCAATCTTGGGTTCTGCCACATCCCACATTTAATTTTTTGAGAAATATATGGAGGGAGGTTTGCAATTATACTCTTCCTCTACAGCCCAAAAAGGATTCACTGGTCTGGATTCACTCTGCTGATGGCCTATTTTCTATTAAAGGGGCATGGGATTTTATTAGGCATCAAGGTTCATCACAGCCTATTTTCCATGCACTTTGATCCTCAAATGCCAGCCACGAGTGAAATGGTTCTCATGGCTAGCCTTGCATAATTGATTGCCCACCTTATTTTTATTGCAGCAGCAGGGTATGCAACTGGACTCTTTATGTCCCTTTTGTAGAAACCATGATGAAAGCCTTGTCCATCTATTATTCCAATGTGCTTTTGTGCAGGGTGTATGGAGATCATTAGCTTGGAGATGTGGAAAACAGTTTGTACTCGTTACTTCTGTCCCTGATTTATGGTGGTTACTTTTCAAGTTTAAATCACATGGACTTCGTAATATTTGGTCTTCCATCTTTTTTAGTGCTATTTGGTTTCAATGGGAAGAGTGCAACAGAGGAGTCTTTGAGTCAAGACCCACTAGGAGAGAGCTTATTGTGAAACGGATTATCTTTACATGTTCAGGCACCAACAGATGTTAAAAAGTGGTATTTCCATTTATCAGAAAATGTCATAATTGGTAATCTTCAGATAACTTGGCGTCAGCAGAGGTCAGAATCCCTTATTCCTGTGGCATGGTCTTTTTCAGAAGCTCAGAATTCCAAGCTCAATATTGATGGTGCTTCCTTGAGAAATCCAGGTTTAGCAGGTGGTGGTGGAGTCATCAGAAACATAAAAGGCGGTTTCATTGCTGCTTTTGCAAAGCATTTTGGTTTTGCTTCTAATAACCATGTAGAATTTTTGGCACTTGAGGAAGGAATTCAATTGGTTCATCAAAGGAATTGCTTTCCAATACAGATAGAAAGTGATTCAGCCTTCCTTGTGAATGTCATTCAGAAGTGATGCACTGCTCCATGGCGACTAAAGACGATTGCAGATAATTGTCGCACCAAACTTTCTTCCCATCAATGATCTATTACACATGTTTTTCAAGAGGCAAACATAGTTGTTAATGCCCTCGCTAAAAGGGCATCTTCTGGCCCCGGTGCTACTGTGTGGCGCCATAAACCACCAGATTTTCTTTCCTCTCTTTTATTACATGATCTGGCGCAATTACCCTACTATAGGGTTGTACGTTAATTGCTTTTCTCTACTCTTTTATTAATGGAAAAACGGGCAGGGGGCCTTCTCCCCCACCGACTTACAAAAATTCTCAAATTCATGAACATGGATAAGGCATACCTAGGTTGTCAAAACCACACTTGGGGCTTAATCAGGCTCATGAACAGTGAGATCATCATTCCCATATTTTTCTATGGGAAGACTTCTCATACCACACAATCTATTCGCCTAATCTATTCCCAAGACCAACAGTATGTCGGTTGCTTCATTTGTAAGTTTGCATCTTTCCTTGGATGGGTCTTTTGTTCTCCTAAACATCACCACTTCAGTAACCAAAATATTCGGATCAACATTCGCTGACTGTCCAAACACTTAAAACGGTCCGCCACTCAATTTCTGCCATTTACTTCAAAATCTTCTAGCACATCAATCCTACACTGAAGGAGCAAAAAGCATGAAACCACCACTAAGTCTAGTGCATAGCAAAGTCTGGATGACAGTAAACCTCTGTGACTTGCTTTTGTGCATCTGAACTTATGTCATACTGTCTCAATGTTCCAAGGAGATGGAATCAATAAACCTACTATCTATACTATGATTTGCACATGTACATGTGTCCCTCTATAGGGCTATGTCCTAGTAATGCGGCTGTCATGTGTACATTCTGTACGGAAGTTTGTTGAGGCTTTGGCGGCCCTTGCTCTCACAAGTCAATAACTGCACACAGGAGACCACACAGTTATCCTGACCTACAAATATCATCCTTGGGCATCTCTCCGACTTTAACAAGGGATGATCCACTGCAAACCCTTTTAAGTAGTGCTACATCCCCACGGATAGACATGACCAGGTCCCTAAATCACTCAACCCTTAGTCAGTCAACACACACTCCCACTAAAGTGAATATTTTACTATAAAATATCACATTTATAAGCTCTCTAGACCTTTAAAATCCACAAAACCGAACATTTTTAAACCTAGCTATATTTTATTGTAAATCATGGGAAAGTTTCATTTCAGGCCTAACCGAAAGGGAGAGCATGCCGAAGTTGGACGAGATCATCACCTCTCTTTAAGCCAAAGAAGAAAGTAGATTGTCTCACGATACTTCAACCTTCAATGACTCCGTAAATTTGGTAAACCTTAAACCCAACTCTCGTTCATTCAAGAAGAAGGTTTTGGCATCTAAAAGTACGCGATTGAAGCCTACGTCGATTCGGTTTGGAACGGTTATTAGATTTAAATCTTTATATTTTCATATTTTGTGTGAGTATTGTATTATATTATGTTTTTTAGGCAATTTTCTTGTGTTTATCTTTAAAGTTTGGCTTGACATTTATGATGAAACTTCTAGGGTTTGTTAGCTACTTTGTGATTACAACATATTTTTTGGTATGTTTGGCTATGCTTTTACTTGATAGCGCAAAATCAAAATTCTATAATATATTCTGTTAGAACATAATTTTATATCATGGAACTTTGGATTTGGGAACACTAGAATGTGTTGGAATTTTTTTTAGGTAGTGGAATGAATTGAAGTTGAACTTCTAAGCTTTGAAGTTTAAAGTAATGCTTGATATGCTTATGGATGTACATTTATGTTATTTATCTTTGTATTTTTGCTTAAATGGTTAATGGATGTCAAATTTTGGGCAACTTTACAATTTTATATTTTAACATGTAAATTTTAGTTTATAAATATTTAGGTTCCATAAATGAAAACCACATGCCCCCACTTTTCTCACCCCGCCCACACCCCCTCCACCCCACCCAAAAAACAAAAAGTACCTAAGCAGTGGCCACCTTGTGCCCTGGGACTGCCGCCCAGGCGGTTGGGAACCCTAGACATACAAGCGGCCGTTTCTGTCTTCTTAACCTTGAAATATGGAGCTTTAACCGATATATATGAACTTAGCTAAAACAGAGTAAAAAAAAAAGTAGCTACATAAGCAATGACTATTCATACGAATTGATATATCAATAAGAATCAGAATGCTTTTTCGCTATCAATTACTCAATCACAAGCTAGAAGCATGTTAGGAAGAAACATAGAAAACATATACTCATTTTGTTATTATGAATAAGCAGGGGACAAGGAGCAGATATAGGACATAAAGATAAAGAAATTTGTGTCTCTGAAGAACACTTATTTCTGACCAAATTCAAACTTCTAAGACATGATCCATGCAATCAGGAAGGTAAATCATTTTTCTTTTCTCTTTTGGGATATGTTAGGAGCACAACTACAAACAGAGTTGTGGTGTTCCAATTGTAAACACCTAACCACTCGAGCACGTGGCTCAATCCCATCTGAAATTTGGAGACCATATATCAAACAATCAAAGTATGACCAGGCTTTGGCCCTATTACATAGAAGTTGAATCAAGGAGGAGATCTGATAACTCCATTTTTAAAATATATTTTGACCAAAATCTCATTGTGAGGATTGGCCCTGAGAAATCATCCCACAAGCACAAACACTTCAAAGTTTGAGAGATTTACATAATTAAAAGTTTAAAACTTGTTTTGCAGCACATTATTCCAGAATGGCACGTCCTTAAGGTTCTATAAATATCAGTGCTCGAAGACTCAACCAAGTCGACTCATACTCAACCGGGTTACCTGAACTTGGCAGCCTGCCGAGCCGAGTTCCTGGGTACAAACTTGAAAATCTAAAAAAAAACCATAAAACTTATATTTTTATTAATCACTACATAGATGTATTCTGTAAATATGTTTGTATGTATTTTTGCTGTTTTTTAGGATGATTTGTGAGTTTTTCTTATTATATTCTCTATATTTCTATTTTCCCTTTTTTTGGATATTTCAAAACTGTTTCAAGCTATGAATCAATTTTTTTCCAAATTCTATTTTCCATATAGTTTTTTCCATCTTTCATAGATTTTTTATTCATTTTACAATTTTGTTTTACTTTTTTCTTCTTTTTTTTAATTTAGCATATTTTAAATTTTATTTTGCATTTTTTTAGCTCTTTTTGGGCCCATAAACTACTCGAGCTAGTCCACTCATACTCACCCAAGTTACTCAGCTTGGTAAGGGGCGGAGTGGCAAACCCCAGCCGACTTTTTGCCGGTGATAAATATGTACAACACATGTTACTCAACTTTTTAAAGTGTAAATGCGTCTCATTCAGCGTCCCAATGTCAACCTGGGAATACCCAAAAACTATACAAGGCCCAGAAGAGAATTGTGTGTAATTATGTAACAGGGGAAAATTATTACTACCTTAATCCAAGATCAATTCAGAATAAAATGCAAACCTGAAGTAGAACAAATATAGAACAAGTAATTGGAAAAGTATTTCTAGAATGTAAAGTATTTCCAAATAAACCAGAAAGAAGTACATTTGTGTTGTGAAAGTATTTTAGGTGTCATTCTGCCTCAAGAGGGAAAACTACATTCTATTTGACAACCTAACTGTGCAGATGAGTTAACAATCGTGATGGCTTGGTAAGGACGCGTTTACTGATAGCTCATCTCAAGGAATACATTAGGAACCTAGCATGTTGCATTTTGGCAATACCTGCAACTCAAGAGATTCATTTTTGACCCGAAGAGTGACCATTTCCTGCCAATCAACAAGAAAATAAGTAACATCAAATGATCAATAAAACAAAAGCAAGATTACCACTTTCTTTGGGCAAAAAGTTCACACGAACTTGAGATATGTAATTTAGTTAATGTGAAACTGGGCCAACTGTGACTGTCCAACCTGTTTGCAATCTTTGTCAGCAACGGCAATACGCGGGGCATAGAGCTTTGTTATATCTTTGACTTTACATGTCTTGTTGCATTGTGGACACTGTCTACAACCACATGCAAACACATCACACATCAAAGAAGAAGTAAATAAACTATTGGTGGGCATCCCACAGTAAAGGCAACTGTTTCCTTCACTCACACAACAAAAGTACTACCTTCCCGTCAGATCTCCCACATCTTTGAATCCATGTTTCTATGCATGAGTGTCCAAATAAGTGCCCACAAGGAAGACAACTGCCACACTCAACAGAGTCACAGATGATCAATAAAATATCCAACACTGCACTTTCTAAAATAGTACTTATATTAACTACCCGTAAAAAAAATAGTACTTATATTTTGTGATGTACAGAGAACCCGATTTGTGGGTTGCCATTTTTTGAATTTTTTGTCACTCTTAAAAGCAGGGCAGTTTCATCCCAAAAGATCACTTATTGTGAAGGCTTGTAGCACAGAATTACTATGTCAAAAGCCCCTCATGGTCACAATATAAATGGTTCCCTACCCTTGAAGGGCCCTAACTCTACAGAAAAGAGATCGAAAAACAGAAGCAGAATTTTTTAGCAAGTAATTACACAAAGCATATAGAATTCATATCAATAATGAGTTCAATAGCACGAAAAAGGTGTTCATAGAGAAAGTATGAGCCAAGGGGTTGGAAGAAATGAATGGAGCAACTACTCCAAGAAAGATGAATAACTCGGTTTACATTATATAATAGGTGGACAAACTATGTTTCAATTAACTGAATGGTATAGCAGGTGTGAAGTCTACATTGTAATTTCTTTAGTTCGAAACAGTGTGTTACAAAATCACCACTCGGATCGGCCATAGAAGTTGGCCCCTGGCCTGCCAGAGTTACTCGGGTGAGAATGAGTCCAGTCACCAGAGGGCACGCCAAGCAGCCTAATGAGCTAAAAACCCAAAAAAAAGAAAACAAAAAAAAAAGTGAATATAGGAAAAACCAAAACAGTGAGTATATAAAAGATGAGAAAGGAGTTATCGATTTGTTTTAAGAAAAAAAGAAACCGGTTAAACATCACCTTTCCAAAACAAATAGAAAAAATAATTAAAAAACACAAAACCATAAAAAGTATAAATAAAACCAAGGGAAATTATAGATACACCACCAATTTATACTTCCTACACATATGCCCCCCCAAATACCCCTCGTTTAACCTGCGTTTTCAAATTATGAGGCCTAAGATGTGCCGGTACCAGACCGGCTTTGGAAAAAGTGCCCATCTACACAAAATGCATCGGCTTCTAATCTTAACATTATGCCAATCCGGCACAAAATATGTCTGACCAGCTTATATTGAAATCGTGTCGGTCAGGCACATTTGAAATTGTGTCAATCTGGCTTGTATATTCAAGTTGTGCCGGATGGGCTTACAGAGGGAGAGAGATAGAGAGAGTGGGAAGAGTGGGTTAAAATAAAGATATTTTGGTCAAAAAAAAAATTACCATTAATGCTTAAGGGAGGAGCTGGGTGGGGTGCAAAGAAAACCAATAGGGTTAATAGTGTGGTATCAAAAGTAGTTTGTTTTAGAGAGAGGGAGGAAGGGGAGAATGCCTTAAAAGTCCAATTTGGTTGGTATATATCATCATCATAGTCTTTTTCCAAATTAATTGCGTGAGGTATAAATAACATAATCATAATTGATTTAGTCAAAGATTAAAGAGTGATTTACATATGGACCTCAAATGTTTTTCTAAAATACGAAATGCTCCATTTATAGGCAAAAAATTACAAAGAAGGTTGGTCAACCCACATTTTTTTTCCAAAATTGGCCCTTAGTCTAAGGATGGAATCCTCTATCTGAATTTTAATTTTTTTTTTGTTTTTTTGTTAGTAGGGTACCGCCCTAAGATTTAGGGCAGTGCCTTACTATCAAAAAAACTAAACAAGAAAATTAAAATTAAAAATTCAGTTTGAGGTTGTCCTCGGACCGAAGAACAGTTTTGAAAAAAATAAAAAAACTGTAGTTGACCCACTTTCTTTGTAATTTCCACCTAAAAATACAGTATTTCATATTTTAGGAAAAAATTTAGGGTCCATACGTAAATCACTCAAGATTAAATCAATTAAAAACCAATTGTAACTATTTATATAGCAATTATAATCCCCGGGGGTTGTCAAGGGTAAGTCTGATTGCACTAGCGAAGTTACAAAACACTGCATGAAATTATTATGGAGAACAAGAAAACAATGGATGCAAAAAACTTGACGCAAAAAGAAAAACCAGGGCCACAGCATGATGTCAAAGGAAGCAAATTTGTAACATTAAAGTTTAGATTAAGTGGATGAATACTTCTATATCAGCTACTAAACAAAATCAACGAAAAAATCCCAAAAAATTCTTCAACAAAGTCTTTAGGGTTCTCTAAGGTTTATACCAGATCCTATGAGCATCATCAGAGCTCCACGGCTCCATGCAGATAGGGCACGAAAGTAAGTCCAAATCACCCATGCGCTTCTCCATTCCTCCGAAACTATCTCTGCAATTCCCCTTCTCAAAGTTCCCCGTATCCCCACTATGCCCCACAATCCATCACAAGAAGTATTATCATGGCTCCCTTGCCCTAATTCTCGTTTAAAACTCTCAAACGTACCAAGGATTTAACACCATCTTCCTCATATTCACTCGGACCAGCTTCTTCTAGGGCATGACGAGGAGCAACTACTTCGAAGGTTCATAGAAAAAGGATTGCTCGCCACAAGAGCTGAAAGTCACTCAAAATGAAGCGCCGGAAATTTGAGCAACGGCTTTAATGGAGGGTAAACCCATTGTGAGTAAAGTTCCCAAGGTGGTTTTTGCGCCTTATTACACCATTTTATGATATTTAAATAATCACCTTCCAACCTACAATAAGACCCTAAATTTCTTCTTGCATGTAATTTTAAACTATAGAAGAGAGCCAATAATTATGCATTATTTGTAGATTTATCTCCACGTGGGCTTGCATAAGGAAAGATACCAGATCCATTCGAATCCCTCACCACTCTTTCAAAATCAACAGGACCCGAATTTTCTAAAAATCTCCCATCAAAATTAAGTTTAAAAACCCCAACCTAAAGGGGTATCCATCACCGACACTTAAAAGATCTTAAATGGAAAAGATTTGTTAAATTTCACCTAACATCCACTTCAAGGATATATTTACGTCTTTTGTAATTGAACATAAAAGCCAAATAAAATGTAAAATTTTCTCCAAAATACTTTTCATAGGCAAACAAATCCCTTCAAACACTCTTTTATTTCTCTCCTTCCAAACTTCCCAAAGAATTAGTCCTCTCGCAATTTGCCAAATTACCACACCAATTTGTAGAAGCCAAGAAACTCCTAAATTTAAAATAATCCCTTTAACTACCGCAGGCATAACCATAGCACACGCAAGCTGGTCAAAGAACTAATGCCAAATTTTAAGCATAAAAGAACAATGTAAAAATATATGAGCACGTGATTCAACATCATTTTTGCATAATAAGTAAATATTTGGTAAGATCTTCCCTCTTTTGATAAGGTTATCAATGGTGAGAACCTTATCTTTTACTGCCAGCCACATCTATACATCTGCAAAGTGATCATGGAAAAGTAGATTATACATTGACTTCATCGAAAATAGTCCATCTGA
Source organism: Amborella trichopoda (assembly GCF_000471905.2). The sequence continues at coordinate 552,013 of NW_006499691.1, read as the reverse complement.
ATCAAGCTCCCAAACAATTTCATCAGTTGCATTTTCAAAGTTGACACCTTATATTATAGAATTAAGGTACATATAAAAAATCATCAAAAAAGGCTATTTTGACATTGGAAAACCATCTAATTGATCATCTCAACATTGAGATGTATGAATACAGAAAAATAAGAAGATTCTTAGTTCCAAACTAGTACATCTTACAACACATTATCTGAACCGTCTATTTTCAAGATTTTCATGTGTTTATTTTTTAGTTTAATGAGATGACCCGAGAATCTTATGACTAAGTTTGGAGGTGCGCCTTGCTTTGATTATTTAAGATTGCAACTTTTTGCAAACCACTTTCATTAATCTCTTTAATGATCATGTAGTGTAATTTCTTGTAGTTTCATGACATGAATTTTACATGTCTTTTAAGACGGGGTAAAAAAATGGCATGTGTTTCAAGATAGTGCCAAACCTACATTGTTCAAATAAAATAAATGATGTGATTACTACAACCATACTTCTACAAGTAAGGTTAAAACCTTCTATAATTTTTTTTCTATTCTTTTTATATTATGTAATTTTCACTAAAATTTTCATTTTATCTTTCTTATTGTTTATAAATTTAGTGTTAGCTAGAGTTCACTAGAAAAAAAGTTAATAATTATTTCCATCCTAGATTTATGTGCCTTTGATAATTGGAACTGTAATCTCTTAATATTTCTTAGCTTAAAAATTTTTTGTTTTAGTAACGCTTTTTTCATGAATTTATTAGGAGATGACTATGATTACTCATGAGCTTCACATATTATTGTGCAATGTTTTTATTTCTTAGTTGACTTTTGTATTTAAATTATGAGTTTAATTTTATATTTTTATTACAAAATCTACAGTTTGGATTGGGACACATCTATGCACAAGTAATGAATTAAGAGCTTGGGAGCAAGTTCAATATACTTGCAGAAGTTTATAGATTTACCTTACTAGAGGTTACATACTCCCATTGGAGTATTGTATATATGTGTTAAAACATTGTATAGGAACTTTAAAGATCTACAGTTTTGAAATCTAACTTCATCAACATGTTTTGAAGATCTAATCTCATCAACAATGGCATTAATATCTATGACTTGTCAATTTTAGTTTAATAAAAAACTACTTAATAGGCTTTTTACCTAGAAGAGTATGCTTTTTACCTGAAAGAGTAAATATACAAGACAATCCTGTAGGACTAAGATATAAAGTAAATTATCATTACTTCTCTCTTCATCAACTTTAAAGATGGATGACATAAGCATTTAATTCAAGCACATCATTCCACCAATAAATGATTTTTTATTTTTCCAAACTTATGCATACCTATATAATCACTGAGATTATAAAATATTTTAATATTTGTTTAGAGAAAATTACATATATATCCGTTATAGCCGAAAAAGGGTAAAGTCATCTTCTTTAAAAAATTTCGTTTTGACATGATAAAAATGGACACAGTGGTAATAACGGAAACTATTCGGTAGAACCATAATAATGGAAACTATAATGGATATGCATGTAATTTTTCCATTTATTTATCATTTTTATTTTTATTTTTATATTAAGCCAGAGGAGTATCCCTCCTATTAGTGCGCCACATGTCCCATCCTCTTAAATCTCTCTCTATTTAATCTTATTAATCTTCTCTCTCTCCCTCTCTCCCTTCACTCTCTACCCCCCTCCACGTCTCTCTCTCTTCTCTACTCCCACACCAAGGCCCCTTAGTCTCTCTCTTTTCTTCTCTCCTCCCCAATGTTTTTGTTTTCTCTATTCTCTCTCGTATTAATCTCTCTCCTTTTTTAATAAATTTCTCTCCCTCTATTTTCTAATAATAACTACCATTTCTCTCTATCTCTTATTCTCTCTCCTCTTCCATATTAATCTCTCTCTCTCCTCTCTCATTCCTTAATGAATCCATCTCTTTATTTCTTAATAATAACTTCTACACTCTCTTCTTCTCTCTCCTCCCCCATTTTATTTTCTCTCTCCTCTCTCTTTTCCTAATAATTCTCTTTCTTTATTTCCTAATAAAAATTGTTGCTCTCTTCTTCTCTCTACTCCCCCATATCAATCTCTTTCTCTCATCTCTCATGTCCTAATAAATCTCTCTTACATCTTTCACTTTATTTTCTTTGCTATACTATTGAACGCTCTCTCTTTTAATTTCAATTAATTTACTCTGTTTCTTTATCTCCCTCTCACATTTTCTCTATCTCTTTTTCGTTCTCCAACATGCATAAAAAGACATAAATATATGCAATTCTTTTTTTAGTGTAATGTTTTTATATACGGCATGTCTCTCTATCTCTCTATCTTCCACTTTTCTCTCCTCTCTCTCAATTTTAGTTAATCTCTCTACTTCCTACGTTTCTCTCGCTCTCCCATGTTTCTCTCTCCCACTATGTAACACACAATTAATATACCTCTATGCCATAACTCTCTCTTTAAATCTCTTATGTAATCTCTCCTCTCTTATTAATCTCTCTTTTTAAAAATTTCTCTCTCAATCTCTTTGTTCCTAAGTATCTAAAACTCCCATCATCTATCAATTTAAAAGGTTAAATTCCTTAATTCAAAAGCCTATCATTTACAGATTTATCTGCTGAGGAAACTCTCTCTCTCTCTCTTGGTTATCCTATCACTATCTCTAGCAAGTTTTTTGTTAGAACTAGTTTTTAAAAAAAATGGTAGAAGGTACGTTATCCATTTCTATCTATATCATTTATACTTTTCAAGTTATAATGTAATTTATTAATTATCAGAAATAAGTTGTTTGCTCAATAATAATAATAATAACAACACCGACAACAACAACAACTACTACTACTACTATTATTATTGTTATTATGATTGTTATTGTTATTGTTATTGTTATTGTTATTGTTATTGTTATTGTTATTGTTATTGTCATTGTCATTGTCATTGTCATTGTCATTGTCATTGTCATTGTCATTGTTATTGTTATTGTTATTGTTATTATTATAATTATAATAATAATAATAATAACAGTCATAACAACAACTATAGTTATTGAAGTATTTTTTATTGTCATTTATTTTAATTGCCTATAACTTATTTATTCATGTTACTTTGTCTTCTAGGCTATTTTTCAAATGGATTATGTCTCTTTTCATCTCTCTATAGGGAAGTAATATTTTTAGTATTTTTATTTTTATTTTATAAGTTACTTTTATCTTATTAGGTAACTCCCATTGATGATGAATGCCAAAGAAAAATGATTAATTTTTATTTTTTATTCTTACGTTAAATAATGTATTGATTTGTTTTCATCTAAAATTTTCCTTCTAAATGCATTTTAATTATAATTTTTATATTTTAAAATTTTTATGACTTTTGAACATCACATTGGTTTTGTAATTACAATATTATATTTTTAACAAAAAAAATATGTGATGAAGTATAAATAAGATTTAATTCTTTTTCCTTTTTTGGAGATGCTTGAGAAATTTTTATTTTCTAATTATAAATTTTGATCCCATGTCCTCTAGCTATCTCTCACTATTTTTCAGTTGCACTACATCTCTCTTGATTTCTCTATTTAAAATAGCATTTAAGATTTTTGTCTCCTTATAATCTTATTTATCACAAATAGCACATCTGAATTATTTATATTTTTTTCATGATTTTAAAAAAAATCATTATTATTTAATAAACTTATCCAGAGGATAAATTCAATGATCTCGGAGGCCATGTTTTATTGAAAATATTTTTCATTGACAAATATGTTTTAATGATTAATTTTAACTACGTCTAACACACATGCATATTACTAGTATACATTAAATGAGAGGAGGTCCTCTTCCATTATCTTGACAAGTGTCTTTTTTAATTCTAAATTTTTCCATTTAATTTTTTTGTATCATATTGATCATTTAATCTCTCCATAAATCTCTCTCAATTAACATGCAACTCATTAAATATCTATTAA
>NW_006499691.1:423439-548029 GCF_000471905.2 Amborella trichopoda | reverse complement strand
TCCTCTCTCTCTCTCTATCTTACACACACACATACACATGCACACACAATTAACATCCCAATAAATTTGGCTAAAATCAATATTACAAAAATCGCATGTATGATCATTAATTGAGCATAACATTACATCGGTAAAGATAATTATAAAGTTAACACTTATTAAACATGTATAAACACAATCATGTAATAAAAACACAAATGCATGACAATTTTTGTATTTTCATTGTCTCTAATTTTTATAATAGTATTTACTTAGTAGTAAATAATATATTTATTAATACAATTGAAAAAGAATAATTATTTTAAAACCTAATTAAATTACAATGTGATTTTAAATAATTGTTAAATTGTTATATGTTTGAGAATGCAAATAAAATAAAAGAAAAAATAATAATTGAACAAAAATACTTATTTTGGTAAAGGTAAAAAATAAAAACCACAATTCTTTCTTTCTTTTCCTTCTAATACTTATCTAAAAGTAATTGAATTTGTGTTATTAAATTTTATAACTGTAAATACATAGAAGGACAAACATCATAATAGTTATGTGTAAATGCAAATTACAAAAATATAATTAACTAAAAAATAATTATTTTCAAAAAATAATACCTCAAAATGCAAGCTACATTAATAAATTAAATAATAAAATTAGTAAATGAAAAAAAAATCTATTTTTCTTTATTCATTCTATTTTCCTATCTATACTTTTTTGAGATTTCCAATCCAAACCGAAATTAAGAGAGAGAGAGAGAGAGAAATGTTTGCTACCATGAAATGTAGAAAAATAAGTTATACCAATATTATCAGTAATTTTAATTATAATAGATAATCTCATTATTATGGGCAATTTGTTATATGTATTAAGTGACAGGTTTCCATAGTTTCACTTTCTCTAATTTTTCATAGTAATATTTATTATAAATAAAAAATATATTTATTAAACATAATTGAAGATAATTTTAATTATGTTTGACATAATATAATTGAAAATACAAAGACTGAAAGTAAAAAATGTTTAACCAAAAAAAAAAAAAAATTTAGTAATCTATACAAAATATAAAAGGTTAATACTTACATTAGTAATTACAAAAAAAAGAAAGTGGGGTAATTTCTTTTCTATTTTTCATTTTGGTATACACTCTATCAAACACTATACACTCTGTCAAACCATGGATAACCACATCTCTTTCATTACTTCCATCTAAATAATATAACTGAAATAATTTTTTTAAAAAATTACCTCAATATGGAGTTATAAATAAAATTATAATTATATTTTGAAGTTTATGTGATATGTTTTGTTTTTTATGGCCTCTAATATTTCATAATAATATTTACTTATGAGCAAATAATATAATTATTTATATAGTTAATACTAATTTTACAGTAGGTTATAAAATGCTATAATTGAAAAGACAAAAGCTGATAGAAGCCCAGATGTGAAGGTGGATCCCTCAAATTATCTCTCTAGACCCCCTTTTATCAATGAATTTTATGTCTTTTTTGAGAATTTTATTTTAAGTTTGAAATTATATTTGATCATTAGTATTTAATATACGTATAACACACTTGCATATTATTAGTATTATAATAAAAATAATTCATTAATTTCATAATTTTTCCAAACGGAACACCTTATAGAAAATAAATGTTAAAACTATATAATAAACACCAAATTTATTTTAAAAATTCAATAACTACTACAATTTTTATTAAAGGTGATGAATTTTATATGAAAGATTGAATTCTTGAACAATTATTTCTAGAATAATACCATTTTATTAGCGTTATATAAGTGTCAAACTCTTAAAATTTGTTTCGTAGTTAAATGAATGTAATCACAAAAAACTAACTATTATAACCCGTTATTTTAGTGGTGTTTGAGTAATTTCTCTAAATTTTTGAATTTTATGCACATGTCCCTTTCTTTTCGTTTTTGTTTCCCAAAAATGCCTGTGCCTAGGAACTCCAAGTTACTTTGAGGGAGAGCTCGTAAGAAATTGTTACTTTTTCGCTTCCAAAAAGTGACCAATATATATATTTATATGAAAAGATCGTTTTTGGTTTTAAGAAAATATTTTAGTTATTATGTAATTTCTTTAAAATAAGAACTTTATCAAAAATAATGTGGATTTACAATGAAATAGAGAGCTCATTTCAAGTAAATTTTATATACCTGGTATTGCCCCAATATCCGTTTCAATGAAAATCAAAACATACGTCTTTAAACCATTTTTGGTTAAAAATACATTTTATTCCATGTTATTAAATCTAATATTTTTTAGTAAAATAATAATCCATTCAACATTCCTTGAACCCCAATTGAAGGAAACATATTTGACATTCATTCGGAGGAGATTCCTAATGAAGAAGATAGATTAAAGTAGCCTATAGAGCATAGAGTAGTAGTAGTATAAGTAGTATAATGAGAAATTATGGTAGTCACCTTTGCATTACAAAGGATTTAGAAATGGTTGTATCCGATGTTAACCTTGTGGTCATTATCATAGGTTATGGATACTCATAGGAACTAGTTGCGATTGTCACTAGAGATATTAAAAATGTGGAAAATATATAATATAGCTCAAGGTTTGAAAAATTGGATCAATGACTCAGATCGGCCAACTCAAAAACCATGTCAAATAGGTGGATCAGTGATATGGATTGGAAAATCCGATGCATCGACAGATTTGGGCCTAAGAAATGTTTCAAAAAATCACTAAAAATTTCCTATAAATAGTGTTTTTTTAGTTTCCAAAAAAATTAGGGCAGCGCATTATGTAATTTTATTATTTTTAAAAAATACGCGAATATTGAGACGTTGTTCCCCTATCTGGATGTTTGTTAACCATTCATTCATATTAATGAAAAAAACAGTTTTTAATAATCAATTAGACAAATACGAAGTCCAAAATGGAGCATTCAACACCTAAAACCCAACATAATATCAAAACGAAAGGGCATGTTGTTCTTCCACTTTATCGAGTTGATGCATCTCATTGAATTATCTCGATAATTCTTTGAGGTGATTCATGTGTGCTTTAGGATCCTCAATGCCAACCTGACTATGCCCACGTCCCCCACGGTTCAAGAAGCTTTGTTCTCTTTGCTTGAAGTCCCCAAGGCTTGTCTAGCCCTCTTGATGGTCCCCACTCTCTTGCTCACCCCCACCCTCTTGTGGCCGGATCTCGAGCTGGGTATATCTTAGTTGGGATAGTGTTGCTATTGGATTTAGAGAAGATGAAAAGCTGATGAATAGTCTAGAGAGACAAACAATCTTGATTAATTCTCATTTACAAGGAATGAAACCCTAAAAAAGTTCATATAAAAATACAAATTTAGTGTAGACCGCATTACCCTCCTTCAAGCTGATGCGGACAAGAGTAAAGTATTAGCTTGTCCACTAGAAAATCATGGCGGCTCCGAGTAACAGATTTTGTGAAAATATCAGCCGTTTGCGTAGTAGAAGAAACACAAGAGAGAGATAATATACCATTAAGTCAACGATCACGAACATAATGACAATCTACGTTAATATGCTTTGTTCGCTCATAAAAAACTGGATTATATGCAATTTTAATTGTACTTTGGTTATCTGCATATAAAGGTATGGTATTTGAAATAGAGATACCAAACTCGTTCAGTGCTTGACTTGAAACAGTTTCCTGTTTCTTGCTCTTCCATGATATTAATGATGACCCAAGAAACGCACAATATCTTGTAGTAGAACAACAAGTATCTAGATCACTTGCCCAATCTACATCTACATATTCACTGAGATCTAAAGAGGATGTGGAGTCAAAGAATAATCCACGAACGAAAGTACCTCAAACATAAGGTAAAATTCAATGAACTGTTGATAGATGTGGTCGTCGAGTATCTAAAACAAATTGGCTTACAACATGGACAACATATGCAATATCTGGGCTAGTCATAGTGAGATAGATGATAGAGCCGACGACGAATTTGTGACACATCGTAGGCTCAGGAAGAGGATCTCCAACACCTATAGAAAGTTTAACATGGAGTTCCATGGTTATATCAACAACCTTCGTATCATTCAAGCACTGAAAATAAGATCAAGGGCATACTTCTGTTGATGGATGTAAATATCACATTTAGAGCGAGAGATCTCAAGGCTAAGAAAATAAGATACTTCATCAAGATCATTCATTCGAAATTCTTCTTGCAATCGTAGCTTCACATCCTTAATGGAAGTGAAATCATTGTCAGAGATAAGAATATCATCAACATATAATAAAATAATTGCAAATTCTATGTGTTGTGGTATGAATAAACATGGAGTGATTATGTTTACTTTGAGTGAAACCAGTTGCAAGAATGATAGCCCAAAAATGCTCAAATCACACACTAGGAGCTTGTTTGAGACCGTAAATTGCTTTATGAAGTTGACAAACCAATGACGTATTGTGAGAAACAAACCCATGTAGTTGATGTATGTAAACTTCTTCCTGAAATTTGCCATTAAGGAATGCATTTTTTACATCCATCTACTATATCAGCCATTCACAAATAGATGTGAATGCACTAAAAGTACGAATAGTTATCATCTTAGCAACTGGAGCAAAAGTTTCTTCATAATCGATGTCATGCTTCTGGGCATAACCCTGAGCAACTAATCGGGCCTTGTGCCGATCAACAGTGTCATCAACTCGTAACTTGACTTAATAAACCCATTTACTACCAATGACATGTTTTTTTGGGGCAATGAGACCAAATCCCAAGTGTGATTTGCTTCTAAAGCTGCAATTTCATCATTCATAGCTATACGTCAGCATTAGAGATTAGATACATGAGAATAAGAAGATGGCTCATGAAATAATGGATTAGTAATGATTGCAGGAGAATAAGTATGGTATGGGCTAACTATTGGGAAGTTAAGACGATAAGGTGGAACGAGCTTTCGAATTGACTGCCGAAGGTGAAGAGGACCGGTAGAAGGATCAACAACTGGAGGTGATATATGATCAACACTTGACAAAGAGGGCTCATTAGTTATTGAATGTGACAATCCCTGATTTTCATGACAATGAGAAGGAGGAATATCGAAACTAGAAAAAAAAGAAAACTCAAGTCCATGTGTGGTTGAATTAGCGTGTGAGCAGTGTTGGTAGAAGGGTATATATTCAAAAAATGTAACATGTCAGGATATTCTAATACGAATAATAGAAGGATCAAAACAACGATATCCTTTTTAATTTGTTGGATAACGTACAAACATGCATTTGACAGATTTAGGTGAGAGTTTATCACGGGTAGAAGATGGTAAAAGCACAAAGCATGTGCACCCAAATACATGTAAATGTGAGTACTCAGGGGGTTTTTGAAAAAACTTTTGAAATGGTAACACATTTTGCAAAATCTGTGTAGGAAGAAGATTAACAAGATAGACAGTAGTAGACATCGATCGCTTCAGCCCAAATACTCTTTGGGGAATTAGAGCTAATAAGAAAAGAACAAGTGGTTTCAATAATATGACGATGTTTTTTTTAGCAACTCTATTCTGTTCCGGGGTATGAGGACATGGACGTTAATGAATAATATCATTTGTACGAAGATATACTTGAAATTCATTGGATAGATACTCCCCCTAAGAATCAGACCTAAAAACTTTAATGTTTTTCTCAAATTGATTTTTTATCATATTATGGAAGTCTTTAAAAACACTAAACACACTTGACTTGTGTTTGAGAAAATAAATCCAAGTATATTTAGAAAAATCATCTATAAATATCACATAATAAGAAAATCTATTAATTGAAGGAACATGAGTAGGGCCCCAAACATTAATGATTGATACTTTTATTATTGCTATGAGGAAAAGGTGGAGCCAAGTGTTTTGCCAACTTGCAACTCTCACAAACAATATTCTTATCAAATTTTTTATGAGAGAAGACAACAAGTAAAAGCCTAAAGTTTGAAAGAGAAAGCATTTTTTGAGAGTGTGGGTGTCCTAACCTACAATGCCAAACATACCAAAGAGAATTTGATTGATTTATTTCATGAGGAGAAGGGGAAAGATTACAAATTGGCAAAGCTTGTGAAAGATGGGAAGGAGCTTTACTGAAACTAACTGTGAAAAGCCGACCCTGCTTAGTGCCTCTCCCAATCATTTTCCTTATTGTTAGATACTGCACCACACAACTTTTATTTGAAAAAGAAACAAGACATTTGTTATCAACTAACTGGCCAACATATATTAAATTCAAAGGAGGGTTGGGAATATGATGAACATTTTTCAATGCTAAGAAGTTACCAGATAGACCAGGGACACTGGTATTACCAGAGTGGGTAACATGAAGTGGAAACCCATTAGCAGTAAAATAAGTCATATTTTCAGAATGAGGTTTATTGAGGATAAATGCGAAAGTTGTCCTGTCAAATGATTTGATGCTCCTGAGTTTATGATCCAAGTGTTTGATAAAGGATTTGAGTTACCTGAAAACCCATGACAGCTAAAACCTGCAATAGAGTGAAGATCTGATATAGATACAATGGTAACAGATGTGGAGGCAGGATGAGAGTGACTGGAAGTGGCAAGGTGGGACTAGGAATGGAGGCAACTGCAGCCCATTGAATCTAACTAGGTACAAGAGGCTTCCCACGTACCTGAGGACGTTTTCGACAATCAGTTATTACATGTCCGAGCTTCTTACAATAATTACAAGACATGCGCTTCTTGCACACATCGGCCATGTGGCCTCTTTGTTTGCATATGTAACAATCCACTTGGACATAATTGATATCTTTGTTAAGGAAATTGGACGTGGCTAAGCTACATCAATGACATCTTGTGATGTGGATTTGAAACCTCAAAACAGCTTAAACGAGTTTCTTCAACAAGGAGATTTGAGAGGCAATCATCTAATGGTGGAGGGGGAGTACGATGAAGGATTGATGCGCTCATGCTTTCAAACTCCGATCGCAGCCCCATAAGGAAGTGAAATAAACGAGACCGATTTCGTGCTTTAGTAACAACTTCATTGGGTGGCTCTATCTCCATTGAGTCCATCTCATTCAATATATATGAAAGAGTATTAAAATAATCTTGAATTGATGAGTCCCTTTGTTGTGTCTTCATGCTCTTATGTTCAAGGGTATACAGACGGGCAGTATTTGCTTGAGAATAAATCTTCCGTAAATAATCCCACAATGCTTTGGTATTAGATTTATACGTGAAGTTGTGCCCAATTTTGGGTGCAACTGAGTTCATAATCCATATCATAATAGAGCTATCTATGACAAGCCAATCACTACGCCCATTTTCATTCTTAGGCTGGGGAACATAACCATCAATATAGCCCCATAACTTTCGTCCCATGAGAAAACGTCTCATTTGGAAAGACCATAAGCAGTAGTTCTTCCCATTAAGACGCACATTAAATAGTAGCATTGTCTATATTACCTTTGCACTCCAATGGTTTTTTTTTTTTTTTATAGAGAAAGTTACTCTATAAAAAAATTTGCAAAGGGAAAAAAAAAATGATAATAATAAACGAGATAAGAGAGAGAAAGAAAATTTACTTTGACCATGTCTTTTTTAAGGAGGCAGTAACACAACCTTACAATTCACGTGTGTATTCCAGAAACCTAAGGAATGCAAAGAGCGCCACAAAAATCTTATGAATAGGAATTTAGAGGATGGTGCAGTAGTATGGAAGACTTGGGCTCTTCTCAACCGTATCCATCTACTATACCACACATTCAAAAGGGAAACGCTACTATTTATCATCAAAGGGGATAGATTGACAACCAAGAGCATAATGAAATCATAGAGAGCGAGAGAAACAAAATTAAAGAGAGAGAAGGTAACAAAATTTGCAGTGTAACAAAATTAAAGAGAGAGAGGGTAACAAAAAGTTTGCAATGTAAGGTTTTCAAAGTGAAAATTGCATATGCAGCGAAGGCAACAAAAATATGCAATGAAGGCAACAAAGGCAATAGAGTTGCAAATTTGGCGATGCAACGAAAGTTACAAATTTGCAATAAAAATTTGTAATGAAAATTTGAGAGATCGATGATTGCTCTCAATGAAAATAAAATTAATTTGATTACGGACCTTCACAAAAAGAGCGATCTATAAGTAGCAAAAAAAGAAGAGATGACATGATCTTTGTAGCGTTGATGGCATATTAGATTTGAGAAGATGAAAAGCTGAGGTATAGTCTAGAGAGAAGCAATCTTAATCAATACTGATTAACAAGGAATGAAACCCTAAAAGGGTTTATATACAAATACAAATTTATTGTAGCGCACATTATCCCTATACAAATATACAATGACAATAAAGGGCTTGAAAATTGTACATTTTATTTTTGTATATACATTATTAGTTATCTTATAATCGTATTCTCTCTCATTTCCTCCCATACCCCCTTCTCACTCTCCTTCAACAGGTGTAGCACTACCTACATCTCCAGCAAATTGCTCAAATGTCAGTGGGCCTGCTTTTGCTCTCCCTCCTCCTCCCTTCTCATCAACATCTTCTTCTTCACATTCCTCACTGATTGCCACGAGAAATGCTTTCTTATTTAGTACTTGAGGCTCTTTCTCCACCAACCACTAATCAGCTGTATCTGCAATAAAATGCATCTAATAGCGTAGTTGACGCATAAGGTGTATTATTTGTATGCAGATATTAGTCAAGCACTGCCTTGCCCATTTGGCCCCTATATATCTTGTTTTGACTCTTTATATTTGAACTAGTTACTCAACTCCATCATAGTTTGAGGACCTAGGTGAAATTTTTAATATAATTGCATTTGCTAAAGGTCCTACACTCTACGATGCTTGCAACACATTAATAGTATTGTAGATCGCATCTACAATTCATTATTGAGAACAAACTTTTTATGTGGCACATTTCATTAAATTGTATTTCTCTGTTTTCAAAAAATTTAAAAGTGACACTAGAATCATAGTTACTACCATTTATATGAGTTCACATGCAACTTAGAATATGAAATCTCATACAAACATCAAGGAAATGGTACATTTGTATGGAAAAATCACCAGTCAGACAAGGCAATGTATTAGGGATTTTGGCATCTCTTGTAACAAACAAACCTCAATCTATTTGTTTGCTTTTTTGCTACTGCTACTTAGGTTGAATAAGATAAAAGCCTTTACTTTTTCTTTTTTCTGTTCATATGCCTATCTTATTTTCTAAAATGAAGGTCGAATTACCTAGTGGACAAAGACATAGAAGACAAGGGAATTATGAAAGTAGTTTGCATCATAATTAAATAAGCACAACTGAAACCTCGAGTATGATTTAACTAAATTTATAATTTATAGAACTTTGTAAAATATAATGATCTTTTTAGTGAGGTTTCACACGTGGTACTATCTTTTGATTTTAGCTTACAAAGATTTCCTTTTTTGACCAGAAAGGTTTAGGTAGTAGAAAGATTTTCCTACAGAGATTTTCCTCTTTGATCAAAAAGGTTTATAGAGAATTTATTTCATTCATGGTCATAAAAAAGTAAATAAAAACAAAGGTTCACATGACAATAGATATGTGAAAAATGATCCTAAATGAAGACCATGCAAATTAAATTAATCCAAAGTTGGCTCTCTCTTTATTATTACGATAACAATACATTGTTCTATTTTAGAGTGGATCCTAGGTGATAGGCGTGGATCTAGTCGCATTTTTTAAAGTGTTTTGTAAACGGAAAATATGTTATTGAAAGTAGAAAATTCATCATAGTACTCAAAAAATATCAACTAAAAGACACCAAAATGTCAACTATTCTCACTTATGATTATGTAAAATTTGATGAATTTCTAAAATTAAATCAATAGAAATAAGTAGAATGTTAAATAATTCATCTCTTGTATTCTTTTTGGTAAATTTCTATAGAAAGTTATTGAAAAAGTCTTTTATACACCAACTAGCCAGCACGACCACTTCCTAAGAATAGTATACGATAAGATCAACATAAACGCATAATACATGCATTTGGTAGGATTCCACTCTTACATGTGTTTAATTACCTTTGTCATCATGATCTGTTTAGTCTTAAACGATTATGGAATATTTAGGTTTTGGAATCTCATTAGCGTGCATTGTAATAACATAATCTTCTTACAAAATTTACCCAAGAATGGTTGATAATGTAGATACAATGTATGTAATTAAAATGCACCACCAAGGAGCGGTTTTGAGAGTGTTCTATTGTTGGTTGAGTGGAGGTACACTTACCAAGCGCGTAGAGGTGTCGGTACTCAATAAATGATTTTTGAAATTAAGATATTCTAAAAATGGTCTTTAATTACCCATATTCTTAAAGTTATCCCAAACCATGTTAACATGTTAATAGACCAATTAATTTTGTATTGAATTTATCACATGTGTTACTATTTGTGAAATCTTCATTACTTTACTAAGTACTTAATGTTATATATCTAAAATCATAATTAGGGAACTTTAATCCTATAGTCATATTAAAAGTCACTTATCCTATTTTAGTCTTTTTACTTTGGGGTGCGGTTTGCATAGAGCCTAGGCTCTAAACAATCAAATTGGAGCTTATCTTAAAAAAATAATTTAGATCAACAGATCTATGAAAACTTGAAAATCTTGAAAATTGACGGTCTAAAAATGCGTTATAGAATACATTATTTTCGAAACATAAAATATATTTTTTTCCCATGTCCATGCATCTTGATGTCAAGATAATAAATTTGAGGATATTTGGGCATCAAAACTACATCTTCGAATGAACTTTTTGAGGTAGGCTCTAATTTGATTGTTTAGAGCCTTGGTTCTATATAAACTTTTCCCTTTACTTTGTGGGTTTCTATTTTTAGTTTTCAAAATTACAACTTCTTTTTTAAGTGTTGCTACAATAAACCATGGTTTTTTTTGTCATTCTCTCTAAAATAAATATGTTGGTTGTCAACCAAAGATAATTTTAATTACAATTACCACTATGACCTCCATCATGCCTTACCCATCAACTGGAAAATGTGAACCTATGTTGCAAACATCTTTAGAAAACTTATCATTGAGAATAAGATAATATGAAAAAAAAAGGTTATTGCATCATTATTTATAGCTGATGCATAACCTTTTGAAAACATTGTTTTCAAGCATGCATAAATTTGAATAGTTCATTTTAGAAATAAAGATCCTGATATTTCTATGTGTCTTCTCATTGTCCAAAATTAAACAATGAAATATTAGGTATAAATCCTTATAATACAAATGAGAAGAGACACAAAGGTGATAATCCTAGATATCTAAGTAAATATTGTCAATTTTGGTTCGTCTCAAATTTAGCATTAAAAGATGAAAAAAAAATAAAATACAAAGCTTGTGGGGCTAGTGGGCAGCCAATACAGTAGTCACAAAAATATATCTTTTTTTTTGTTATCTTGTTCCTTGATTCGAAGTTTGAGATTTTGTAATACAAGAGTTCCCTTTATCTATATAAGATTCAATATAAAGTTGCTAAGGTTTAAGTAGGATAAAACACCTATGACAATTTCATAAATTTGAAAGAATTAAACTGAACAATTTAAGTTTTAAGCAAGATTTCGAGTTTTATTCACATGATCCTCCTTCCAAGGGTAAGATATCAGATACAATGGCCCTAGTGGAATAAAATGTCAACTCTCTCTCTCTCTCTCATAGACATACACAAATACACACACACACACATACACTCTTTTTCTCTCTATATCTCATTCATTAGACTCTAGAGCTTGGAAAAATATAGTGCACTACGAAGGTCTCGTTTTATCAACCAATTGTATTGTTTAATCTCTCATTCTCTCTCACCTTACGTGGTTGACTCTTTGTTCTTGGCTTTTAAGGCGTTGAAGAAACATTTTTTTTCTCTATTGCTTGCGATTTTTTCGAAAGATATGAGTAGAGATAGAGATGTAATTAGCATGCACAGAAAGACCACCTCATAGATTCTTGTGGGCTAAGTTAGATATGTTGAAGAAACACCCTTTCTTAATAGAAACGACAACCCAATCTTCCCGACTTAGGCAACATATGCTTACCCCATAAGATTCCACTCTTTCCTTATAAATTCATAATCCTCTCCCCATCTCTCTCCGCTAATTAACCCTATCTCTTCCCTCTCTCTACCCTCGGTATGTGTTCCTCTCTCTCATTTCTTCCTCCCCTCCTCTCTCCCTCATGGACTACTCAGGCCGCTTGCCCGGGCCGTGCCCCTCTCTCTCCCTCTCGTTCTCTCATACTCTCAATCACTCTCCCTCTCTTTCATTCTTAATCTCTCTCTCTTTCTCCCTTAAAATTCTCTTCCTCTTAATCTCTTTCTCTCCCTTAATCTATCTCTTTCTTTCTTAATCTCCCTCTCTTTCTCTGTTAATCTCTCTCTCACGTTCTCTCTTAAAATCCCTCTCTCTTTCTTTCTCTTTTAATTTCTCTCTCTCTCTCTTAAAATCCATCTCCCTTCTTAATCTCGTTCTCTCTCAATCTCCCTCTGTCTCTTAATCTCTTTCTTTCTTTCTTAATCACCCTATCTTTCTATCTTAAATCTCTCTCTTTCTCTCTTAAAATACCTCTTCCTCTCTCAATCTCTTTCTCTGTCAACCCCTCTTTTTCTTTCTTAAATATCTCTCTTTCGCTCTCAACCCCTCTCTCTCAATCTCCCTCTTTTCCTCACTTAAATTTCTCTCTCTCTCTCTCTCTGTTTCTTTCTCTTAAAATCCCTCTCTCTCTTTTAGACATTTTTAAAGCATTTCCAAACATCTGCAGAAGTTTTGAGGCTAACAACGAGGCTAAGACACTCTTCTGATAATTTCTTTGTGATTCAAGCTTTAAGAGGCCAATATTACTTTAGCCATAATTTGTAGTATGGGTTTTCGATCTTACTATTACGATCAGGAGAGTAAATCTTTTGACTTGGTGTTGGACAATCACCATTAATGAATCTAAAAAGTTCTTGACTCTTAATCAAAGACACAATTTGGGTTTCCCATAACAAGTAGTTGTTCTCTTTTTAATAGACACAAAATTTCCTATATTGAGAGTGGAGGGATATTGACACTTGGTTTGGTGACATTTTATGGTAAATAATAAAATTATAATTTAATATAACAAGAGATTATTTACAATAAGTCCATTTACCTTTAATACATGGAAGTCACAATTGCTATTCGTTATTAGATGTCAAATTAGATGGCTTGGGTGTATTACAAATTATAATAATTATATAGTAATATAACATCATTTCATTATCATCATCATAATCACAATTATAGCATTTTTCCAATTATTTGGGGTCAGCTACCCGAATCTTGATATATCATTCTGTTATATTAAGAGAAATATCCTCAGGATGCCATACGTCCCCATATCTTTTCTCACAACTTCCATCCATGTCTTTTTGGACATCCCTCTTATCTTTTTGAGTCTTTCACTTAAACTAACTCGCAGCTCTTAACAGGTGTTGTACTGGGTCTGCACCATGTATGGCCAATCCACCTATGTCTACTTTCTTATCTTATCACTTGTTGGTGCCATCCTAAATTTTTTTGAATGTATTCATTTTAGATTATATCCCTTCTTGTCTTACCACTCATCCATCTCAACATCTTCATGTCCACTTTAGTTTTTGACCACCCAACATTCTACCCCATAGAGCAAAGCTGGTTTTATACCTGTCCTTAGAAATTGCCATTTAGTTTCGTTGGTTTGCAACGATCATATAAAATTCCGATTGCACATTTCTGCTTCTCCCACTAGTTCTAATTCTATGTGCAATATCATTCTTAATCTCTCTATTTTCCTAGATTATCAACCCAAAATATTGAAAGTGCAGTCTTATTGGGAATTCGTGGTCGTGAGTCTTAACTACATCATTGTCTCTATTCCTATTATTACTAAACTTGCGTTATATATATTTTGTCTTAGGTTGACTAATATTAAAACCTTTAGTTTCTAGAGCATCCTCCAAAGTTCTTTATGTTGATATTGTTACTGATCTCATTGATTAAAACTATGTCATCAGTGAACAGAATGCAACACAGTACCTCATCATGTAGTCCTAGTTAAGTCGTCCATAACTAAGACAAGGACGTATGGGTTTAATGTTGATCCCTGATGTATACATGTTGTCACTGAAACTCACCCGCCTCTCCACTAGTTATTTGTATACTAGTTAGCACTCCATTGTACATATATATCAACCAAGTTGATGTAATGTCTAAATACTCTTTTTTTTTATAATACTCACCAAATCAAATATCGAGATACTCTATCATAGGCTTTCTATAGATCCATAAAGACCATGTGGAGGTTTTTTTTCTTTGCTCTAAGCTTCTCAATCAGTTGCCTAAGTAGAAAAATAGCCTCGGTTGTTGATATCCTTGGCATAAAACCAAATTGGATTTCATATGTTTAGATATTAATATAATATACACTATTACATATCATTTTTTCAGTCTTAATATGATTTGCACTTTTAAAAATTACTATAATTAAAATACACACTAATTTTTGAGAAAATTATAGATACCCCCCAATTTCAACTTTTTACACATCCTACCCCTAATTTTTTTTCTATTATACCTTAAACGTCAACACTATTTTTTCTTGTATTACCCCTTAGTTAAATAATCAAAGCAAATTTTGAGACCAAAATGCCATTTTGTCTTTGTCTTCCCATATTCAACATATTTTTTTTTATATTTCTCTCTCAAACTCTCTCTTGTGTTACCAAAAAAACTTCTCTTACCCGTCCTCTCTCTCTACCCATTTCTCTCTATCTTTCTCTACCCTCCCTCACCATTTCTCTTTCTCTCTACCCTTCCTCACTCTCTCTCTCTCTCTCTCTCTCTACCATCCCTCATTCTTTCTCTCTCATAATGCAGTCTGACACAAGGTGCGTCAGACCGAAGTTTTTTTTGCAGTCCGGCACAAAAACGTGTCAGACCGCAAAAAAAATCGGTCTGGCACAAAAATGTGCCAGATCACATTATGGGCATATGAAAGTTACTGAAATCCAATGTGGTCCAGCACGTTTTTGGGCTGGACTGCATTATGGGCATGTGAGTGGTAGAGAAAGAAAAAATGAGGGAGGGTAGAGAGAAAGAGAGATAAAGAGAGAAAGTAAGGGAGAGTAGAAAGAGAAAGAGAAATGGGTAGAGAGACAAAGAGAGAGGATGGGTGAAGAGAGCTCGAAAAAGAAAGTAAATGAGGGTCATGTGTCTAAAAAGACGGAGAGAAAAAATAGGATGAGAGGCAAAAAGGGAATTTTGCCCTCAAAATACTTTGACTATTTGAGTGGGGGTAAATACAAGAAAAATAGTGTTGGGATTTAGGTTATAATACAAAAAGTATTGGGGGATAAGATGTGTAGAGAGTTAAAACTGAGGGGTATCTATAATTTTCCTATAATTTTTCATATCAACATGATTTGACAGTAATATATTAAGATAATATTGTAATATTTTTACAAAAATATAATTATATTATTTGTAACTACTATAGTATTATATTATTATGTTATTAAAAATATTATATATAAGAATACTAATATTAATTATTTTGATAATATTTCATAATAAATTTTAGAATACTACTACTACTAGTACTACTAATAATAAATATAGTAGTCGTAGTGGTGGTGGTAGTAGTAATAATAATAATACTAATGACAATGATGATGACAAATATTAGATATAAATAATACTAATAATAATAATGATGACAGATATTAGATATAAATATTTAAACTATCGAATAATATCATTATTATGAAGAGTGAGAAAGGAAGGGGAAGATGCATGGCCTTAGTGCAAAAACTAGCTTTCTTAAAAGCATGCATTTGTTAATTCTTTTTTCTTTTTTCTTTTTTGAATGAGAAATTGCTGAATATGAGAGGCTTTGAGGATGTAGTATACTGTTTATAATTATACCCAAACGGCCTTCAGCCATAGAAATCTGGATATAAAATAACTATTACTGGTCAAATTTCTTAATGCACATAAACATTGTAATTTTTTTCTATAATCTGGATATGAAATAACTATTACTGGTCAAATTTCTTAATGCACATAAACATTGTAATTTTTTTCTATAATGTTAAGTTAAATTCTAAATATTACTTGCTTTATAATTTTCTTTAAGGGAGAATTGAATTTAATAAAAAAAGATGGTTATGCCATCCAAACCTCAGACATTCCTCAAGCTCCACTTGTATTTGTGTAGACAGTCCCTTTTTAGGGTTTTCTACTCTACTATTTGCCAGCATATCAGCTGATATAAATTTCCAAAGAACAAAGTACCTCTGTAGTCACAATTTGGAAATTTTTTTTTTAAAGGCGTATAATGGCGTAGTTGGCTCTTTAGGTGTATTCTCTTTTTTAGCTGCTATTGGCCAAGCATGGCCTTGCCCATCTGGCTCCTTCATATCTTGTTTTGACCTGTCCTTCATAGTTGAGCTAGTTACTCAATTCGATCACAATTCAAGGACCTTGGTCAAATTTTGTATAATTACATTTGCTAGAGGTCCTGTACTCTATGATACTTGCAACAAGAAAATAGTAATACAGGTCTCATCTACTATTTGCTATTGAGAACAAACTTTTTAAGTGGTGCATTTCATCGAAATGTATTTCTCCTTTTACATAAAATTTAAAAGTGGTTATAGCATCATAATTACTACCATTTATATGAGTTCAACTTAGAATATGAAATCTCATACAAGCATCAAGGAGTTAGTACATTTGTATCGAAAAACATAAGATGGACAAGGCAATATATTAAGGATTTTAGCATCTCGTACGGCAAACAAACCACAACTATTTGTTTGCTTCTTTGCTACTACTACTTCGAGTGTTTTTTTTTTTTTGTAAGAGTAAGTAGAGAGGGGGCCTATGTTTAGTAGGAATTGAGCTTAGGACATAGCGTTGTAAATTTCTCAAGAGCAAACCAATTAAGCCCGGTTTTTTTTTGCTAATACTTAGGTTGGTTGAATAAGATACACATATGTACTTTTTCTTTTTGTCCTGTCCGTATGCCTATCTTATTTTCTAAAAAGAACGTTGAATTACGTTTTTACACAACCCAAATATCAAGATGCATAAGATAAGAATGACGCACGGCCTCATGGACAAAGACATAGAAGACAAGGGAATTAAGAGAAGTAGTATTTTTGCATCATAATTGAATCAGCATCACTGAAACCCCGAGTAAGATTTAATTGAAGTTGTCATCTACATAACATTATAAAGTAGAATGATTTCCTTTACTTAGGTAAGTTTCACAACTCTGAGTATCTTCCATTGATTTTAGCCTACATGATTTCAATTTTTTATCAGAAAGGTCTTGGTTGCAAAAATATTTTCCGACAAAAGTTTTCCTTTTTGATCAGACAGGTTTAGGTACTAGAGAAAATTTACTTCATGAATGGTCATAAAAAAGTATAAAAAAGAAAAGCTTACATGATAATAGAAGTGTGAAAAGTGATCCTAAATAATGCCAAGTAAATTAAGCCAAACTTTGCTCTCTGTCGAGTGTTACGATAGCCCTACATTGATCTATTTTAGAATGAATGCTAGGTAATAGGCATGGCCTTAGTCACATTTTTTTAAGTATTTTTGGAAATGGAAAATGTGCTATTGAAAATAGAAAATTCATCATAGCACTCTTAAAATATCAATTATTTAAAATTTCATCAATTCAACAAAGCACACCAAAATTATATGAAATTTGATGGGTTTTTAAAATTAAATCAAGAGAAATAAGTATAATGTTAAATAATTCATCTCTTTCGTAGAAATGTAGCAATTGAAAAAAACTTTTATATAGTAACTAGCCATCGCAGTCATGTCCTCGGTATAGTTTCGGATAAGATCAACATAAAATCGAATTAAATGCATTTGGCAGGACTCCACTCTCGCATATGATTAATTACTTTTATCATCAAAGTTTGGCCTCCTCATAGTCTTAAACAATTATAGAATATTTATGCTTTGGATTCTCATTAGTGTGCATTGTAATAGTATAGTTTTCTTTCAAAATTTACCCAAGAATAATTGATAATGTAGACACAGTGTATGGAATTAAAATGCACCACCAAGGAACGGTTTTGAGAGTATTCTATTGTTAGTTAAGCCGAGGTACCCCTACCAAGCGCGTACACGCGTTGGCACTAAGTAAAAGATTTTTTTTGAAATTAGGATATTTTAAAAATGCTATTTAATTACTGACATTTATAAAGTTAACCCAAACCATATTAACATGTTAATAGATCAATTATTTTTATGGTAAATTTATCAAGTATTCTACTCCAATTGTGAAATCTTAATTAAAGTGCAAAATTATACATATGTTGATATTGCGTTGCTCTAAAATCACAATTAGGGAACTTTATGTTCATATGAGAAGTCACTCATCCTATTATCTCTCTTTTTACTTTGCGGTTTCTTAAAATTGCAGCTTCTTTTTTAGGTGATGTTATAGTAATCCATGGAGTTATTTAAAATAAATATGCTAGTTGTGAACCAAAGATAATTTTAATTGCAATTTCCAGGTGATGTTATAGTAATCCATGGAGTTATTTAAAATAAATATGCTAGTTGTGAACCAAAGATAATTTTAATTGCAATTTCCAGTATAACCTCTCTCAAGCCCTACGAGACCGCTGGAAAATGTGAACTTATGTTGCAAAGTCATTTAAAGACTTATCACCAAAAATAAGATGATATGAAAAAAAAGTTAATTCGTAACATTTAGAGAACATTGTTTTCAAGCGCACATAAATTTAAATACTTAATTTTGTAAATAAAGATCCTGATATTTCTATGCCTCTTAGAGGTCATTTGGGTATCTGAAAATCTATTACGTGACAATGTATTACAGTAAATATGACATTTCCACTACACTTAATCGTAAGGAAATAGAAAGAGATCAAGTGAGATTTCTCAAAAAAATTAGAAAATCCATTATACGTGATGATAGGTGAAAAATCTATTACGGGTAATCTTGGAAAATATTTTGCATGAGTTTTTGCCTACCATATTCATGATTAAAAAAATCTTCTATGCCCTCTCTCTTTATAATAATTGGGGGATCCCTCCCTTTTTAAGCTTGTCCCCTTATCTAAAAGCATTAACTGTCATAGTAAAAACAAAAATAAGTGATCCCTCCCTTTTTAAGCTCATCCCCTCAACTGAAAGTATGAGCTGTCATATAAAAATAAAAATCAATAATCATTAATAAATTACACACAATCATAATAAAAAATTTTACACAATATAATTTGATCCTTCCCTTTTTAAGCTCGTCCCTTCATCTGAAAGCATCAATGTCATATAAAAATAAAAATAATAAAAATAAAAATCAGTAATCAATGTCACACAACATAATCCTCATAATAGATTACTAAAATCTCAATTGAAATAACATACCTCTTTAGTCTCCTCCAATACCTCAAAATTTTATACTGCAATTATCAAACCTTCGAGTTTACTAATCAAACTTCTTCCCATTGTTTAACTCGTAACCTATAGATTTTGAATTTAGTATCATAAATTTATTGTTTATTTGAAATTATATAGAAACATTTAAAAGATTTCTATAAAAAATAAATAAAAATAATGCTTATCATAATAAAATCATGTTATTCCAATCATGTTATTCCAATCATATTGTTCCAATGATTTATCATGTTGAAACCAATGTCATGTTAGAAAACATGTGATTGCATATAAGTGCCAAAGGCACTTAAAATAAGTAGAAAATAGTGTCATGACTGTAAAATGGTAGAAGTTATTATTAGAAAATCTTTTTGGAATGGTGATAATGTTATTATTAGAAATCTTTTTGGAATGGTGTGATGATGATTTTAATTAAGTATTTTAGTGGAATATTGTGACAAAAAAGAAATAAATGATAGTTTATAGGCATGCGCTGATAAAATGTTGGTAATGCATGTCCTATATTTCTTCCGGACATAGCCAAACAATAACAATGTATTTCCAATGTTCCATTTAAATACTACCCAAACGGTAACAATCCATTTACAGGTAATGTATTACACGAGTAATATATGTCACTGACATTATATTTCCATGTATCCAAACAGCCCCTTAAGAATCAAGGAATGAAATATTAGGTATAAATATTTATAATACAAATGAGAAGAGACAAAGGTAATAATTCTAGATATCTAAGTAGACAGTGTCAATTTCGATATGTCTCAAATTTAAAATTTAAAAAATATATAAAAAAAAACAAAGCACAAAACGTGTGGGGGTTTAGCAAGACATAGGAAGAAAAGTGATTGTAGTGGAAAGTTAAGTTCAAGATTTCGAGTTTTATTGGTATAATCTCCTTTCCAAGGGTAAGATATCACATCCAAAGGCCCCAGTGGAAGCAAATGTCATCTCTCTTTCTCTATCATATGACTCTCTCTCTCCCTTTCTAGACATCAGAGCTTGGAAGGAGACGGTGAAGTAAAAAGGTCTCGCTCTATCCACCATATGTACCGTTTAATTTCTCGCCTTGGTGGTTGACAATAATGATGTCCTGTGCATGGATTTTCTCTTTTGGTTCTTGGCTTTTGGGGGCTTTTAAGAAACACTTCTTTCGCTTCTTTGCTCGGTATTTTTAGAGAGAGAGAGAGGAGTAGAGATAGAGATGTAATTAGCAAGTATAGCAAAGTGCACTGAATAGATTCCTATAGGCTTAAACGCGTTGAAGAAAACCTCCTATTAATAGTAATGGCAAGCCGAGCACCCCGACTTAGGCTACATATGCTACCCCACAAGATTCCACTCTCTCTCTCTATAAATTCACAACCCGTTCCCCGTCTCTCCCCACCAATCAACCCTAATTCCTCTCTCTCTCTCTCTACCCTAGGTATGTGTTTACCGTACCACTCCCTTCAACACGCCTCATGAAAATTATCTGATTCTTTTTATTTAACTTAGCATTATTAAGATAAGGAAAAAGTTTATATAGAGCCGAGGCTCTAAACAATCAAATTTGAGCCTACCTCAAAAATTTTACTAGAAGAGGTTGTTTTGATGCCCAAATATCTTTAATTTGATCATCTCTACATCAAGATGCATAGACGCGTGAAAAAAATAGATTTCAAGTTTTGAAAATAGTGTATTTTGTAACTTATTTTTATACCGTCAATATTCAAGATTTTCAAGTTGTCATCGATCTATCGATCTACATTATTTTTTAAGTTTTAAACTTTATAAATAAAAATGAAAATATATTTTAAGGCTTTCACAAATATTTCCAGTATTGAAACCATATTTCTCGATACTATTTGAAGGTAGGCTCTAATTTGATTGTTTAGAGCCTAGGCTCTATAACCGCACCCATAAGATAAGGCTCGGATGATGATTTTAACCGAGTATTAGCTTTTGTTACTTACTATGTTGAATATTTATTCATTTCATGTCTTTCTTTTGATGTCATTCAAGTGTGGGATTTAGTTTTACTTTTTTGTTAGAGAGATAGAGAGAATGGAGCAGGAGATAGGAGATGCAGCATACATTCTAGGCTCCCCTTCTCTTTTTTTGCAGGACCCCGAAGAGAAGTCTAGGTACAAGAAGGCGCCTCTAGAGTGCCCCGGAGGCGACTCTTTCGACACAAAGTTCTGCTAGTACAATAACTGCAGCATGTCGCAGCCTCGCCACTCTTGTAGGACATGCTGCCGCTCCTTGACCAATGGCGGCACCCTCCGCAATGTCCAGCTTGGTGGCAACAGCTGCAAAAGGAACAGACCTGCTGAAATGACAACCAATACAACCTCAGCTCATATTGAAACCATTTTCAGCCAACCAGCTCCAACCATACATTCGATTGCACCCTCTTCCGGGTTTGGCTCTAGCTGCTATGCTTTTGAACAGGTCAATGGATATGATGGGTCCAGAGATCAACAATTTATGGGCTCAGAGTCACTGAGCCATGCGGTAAACTTTGTCGGCGAGTTCGGTTCCAGTTTTGCCAAGCATTGTTTACCTCAGCTTGGTGCTGGCCTCAATGAGATGATGCAGCATGAGCTCACAAGTGG
Organism: Amborella trichopoda; assembly: GCF_000471905.2. The sequence goes on along the minus strand of NW_006499691.1, from coordinate 525,987 downwards.
GTGGTGTGGTGAAAGAGTGCTGGCTTGGTTTGATGAAGGGGTGATGGAGAGAGGGCCGAGTCCCGATTTTGGAAGCCTTACCCATTACTTCACATACCCTTGAAGCTGTATAAATCCGAATATATGGATTATTTAAGCACAAAGTTGCTTTCCAAATAAATGAAGTGGGTTGAATAAATGGTCTTTTTGTGATTTTCAGGCCACCACAAATTAAAGAGTCGTTTGCGTGCCATGAGAACAATTTCACCTGTTCTAAGCTTCTAAGAAACTTGTTTCTAATTTATGCAACTCATCCTAGTTAAAAGTTGGAATCCCCATTATATGATGAAATTTAGGTTTTAAGTAGCCTTGAAGTATTTAAAGGGTTTCTTATTATTGAGCGCGGGAGTGAAAGCTGATTTTCACATGGTTCATATGACCGTACCATGCCCACCTACCAGTGGTTTGAAAATGGATCCGTGTCTCGGATCGGGCACAGTAAAAACCCATCTGGATCAGTGAATCGACGGTTCGGATTGGGAATTAGCCGAATTGGTCGGATTCAGCATTAAAAGAATCAAAAAAATTATTAAAATTCATTATCAATATTGTTTAATCCAATAAGAAAATGGGGGTACTCCATTAAGAAATTTCATTTTTTTCATTAATATGAGAATTTTTAGATGTTCTTTCCTTGAATGAACTATTGTTAATCATTAAATTTATATCACACAAAAGGAAAAACATAAAATTATCATGGATTAAATATATCATCATCAATGAACTACAATAAAACATACAATTCGTAAAGTATGACCTTATAATCAAATGAAAGGCGACGTTTTTCATTTTGGTCACGCTGGTGTCATTGATTGAATTCGTGTGACAATTCATTGACTCGATCTAGGAACGAATTGGACCATTTGATTATAATTACAAAAAAATTGAAAAAAAAAAACATATTCTTATACTGAGAGAAATAAGAACATAAATACATTTGATGTATTAAGAAAATTTAATTATGATTATAATTACAAGAAAATGGAAAAAAAAAAAATCTAATCTTATATTGAGAGAAATAAGAACATCAATTGCATGATAAAAATACATTTATGACATAGAATTGGACCATTTGATTATAATTACAAGAAAATAGAAAAAAAAAACTATTCTTATACTGAGAGAAATAAGAAAATACATGAATTTGATGATTTAAGGAAATTTAATTATGATTACAATTACAAGAAAATAGAAAAAAATCGATTCTTATACTGAGACAAATAAGAACGTCAATTGTATGATAAAAATACATTCATGACATAGAATTGGACCATTTGATTATAATTACAAGAAAAATAGAAAAACAAACATATTCTTATACTGAGAGAAATAAGAACATACATACATTTGATGTATTAAAGAAATTTAATTATGATTCTAATTACAAGAAAATAGAAAAAATATATTCTTATATTGAGAGAAATAAGAACATACATGAATTTGATGTATCAAGAAAAATTAATTATGTACCTAGATTTAAGAAAATTCATACACAGAGCATTTTCAACAAGGAAATCTATTTTTACATAGAGCATTTTCAACAAGGAAATTCATATAAAAAAAAAACCAAACAATAAATCATGATACTAATAAATATTGAAATAATGAGGATCATAATAAATGCCTCAATTCGATCTGAATCAACTTATATTGATTGAAATTTTCGATTCGAAATTTAGGGTTCTTCGGGTACGCGTGAATCAATCACGATTTCTTCAAAATTGATGAACAAAACTTTGTTAATAAAGTAAATAACTCACATAATAATTTGAAGAACATCATGAGCTTCAAAAACCCTTCAATATCATCTAAAATGGTGCCCAATTTGTGCCGAAATCAATACTTCGGCGGATTAAAACTTTCATAAAATGTTGCCGAAGCTTGATTTCATAAAAAATCGAGTAAAATGGGTGCTTAATCACAAAAAAATATGACTACAATCATCTGAATAACACTTTAAACTTCAAAACCGCTATGATTTTGATCATAAAAACCACTTATTTCGTCTAAAATTAATCAAATGGCGGATTTTATTTGAAAATTAGGGTTCTTCATGAATCAATCACAATTTCTTTATAAATTGATGAACAAAAACTTACATAATGACCTGAAGAATAGCAAGAGCTTCAAAAACCTAAGAGATCACGCAATAGGGTGCCCAATTTCAGCAGAAATCATTACTTTGGCGGATCGAACTTAGAAATATTGCCGGAGCTCGATTTTTTAAACAATTGAGCAAAATAATTATTGAATAAGCAAAAATATGACGATAATCTTCTCAATAACACTTTAAGCTTCAAAACCCCTATGATTTTGATCACAAAACTATTTATTTTGCCTAAATTTAATCAAATGATGGATTTTATATGAAAATTAGGGTTCTTCTTAAATTAGTCACGATTTCTTCATAAATAGATGAGCAAAACTTTGTTAATAACAAAAATACTTACACAATAACACTTTGAATAAGCAAAAATATGACTATAATCCTCTCAATAACACTTTAAAATTTAAAAACCCTATGATTTTGATCCAAATAACTTTCTAATTCGCTTATAAATCATGAAAAGGCGGAAATTTTTAGAACTCGACTTTTTTTTAAAAAAATCGTGAGTCCAATCCACTATGTTATAACATTTTGATGCATTGTTGTGAGCAATAATGCTCTGCAAAGTCTGTTATGGTTCAATAATGCAACAAAAAGCGAAAATCACATGATTTTTCATTATTCATGAAAGGAATTGGTGAGATTCGCCCTAAAAACTGAAGACTCGACAACTTTTTCATCTGACTGAGGTGAATCCCTTTTTTTGCACAATCCAAAACGTCCTCAGCTATTCTTGATTCGGATCTCCCGGTCCCGGAACAGATCACCGATTTTTTGATCCCTGCTTTATACTATACAAGTAGTCGGAAGATGTAATAGTTATGGTGTTGGAAACTTCATGATAGCTTGAAAATTCATGTTTATCCTTAATTATGAAATTTAGAATTCTAAAAAATATGCAGATCGATTAGATCTATAATACTTGAAAAATCTAGAAAATAGCCACTTTAGATAACTTGTTCCAAGAAAACCTAGTTCAAGGACTTGAATTAATTTTTTTTTTTTATATTTATGCATCTCTAGCTTGAGATGATCAGTTGGAAGATTAACCCACTTTATAATACTCTTTTTTACTTGGTGCAACTTACTTCTATAATACAAGGTTGCAACCTTTTATAAATTATCTCCTTTATCAAATGCACCCAAGAGTTGGGCTACTTAACATTTTGGTGGTAATTAACATCGAGAAATTGAAGAAAAAATTTCGTATGGATCTTCTTTAGGGGGGGAGGTAATCGTCATATGGGGGTTATTGCCCAATAACAAGCACCACGCTTCCTCCCCTGCGGCTTTTATTTTCCCAAGTTTCCTCCTGTCCAGCAATAGAAATACCAAACATGGGCTGGTCTTTCCCCACTCACCAGAGCTGTCCCAAGTTTTAAGTTCCCGACAGCTCTCTCTCTCTATATTTCCCTTGCATTTCCAAAAGAGTCGTTCTCCTTTCTTGGAAACCTTGACGCATTGAACTCCCTGTCTCCACTCTCTCTCTTTCACTCACCATCTCGATCTCTTTGCATTTCTCTCGCCCCCCTCTCTCTCTCTAGAAATGGCAGCTCGTAGTGGAGTCCTTGACGCATTGAACTCCCTGTTTTCACTCTCTCTCTATCTCTATTTCACTCACCCTCTCGATCTCTTTGCATTTCTCTCTCTCTTTAGAAATGGCGTTCGATCTCTTTGCATTTCTCTCTCTTTAGAAACGGCAGCTTGTAGAGCTTTAAGACAACTAATGCATAGCCTAACCAGACTACCGAACCCCAAACCCACCACCATTTACACAAGGAAACCCTCGAAGTTGCCCAAAAACCACCCGATTTCTAGTGAGAAGCAAAAATTCTAGCTTTTTTAATGAAAAAATGGACACGAGCTGTTCGGTACTTCAAATGCTGCTGGACAACTGATGAGTGGGGAAATAAAAACTCCTATCCGTTCCCATTTCTAGAGATAGGGGGCAATTTAGGGAAAAAAAACTGAAAAATGAAGTGAAGGGGGTTGGTACTCGTAACATTGGGCAAATGAATCGCCATACCATAATTAACCCCCACCCCACCCCACCCCACCCCAAAAAAAGCTCCTATGAAATTTGCTCAAAATTGAATTCTTTTTTATTTTTTTTTTGTTTTTATATTATAATTATTGTATTGCACAGCAGAACTCAATAACGTCATGATAAAATTGATTTTATGACGATAGTATTAGGCTTCCCGTAATTATCTTAATAAAAGCGTAACCCAATGGTTAGATATATACGGTATGAAATCGAAATACAAATTTGAATTTGAAAATAAGCATGTCATTTACCTAGTTACCTAAAATTAGCTCTGAAAATTTCAAAGACCGAAACAGAGAGGAGTTGATAATGAATAATTAAAGCTATTAACTTGAAAATAAATTTTCATATTTTTATTTTTATTTGCATTAGTAAATAATATCCATTTTGACACTAATAGAATTTTTAATATATAATTTGAACACATATTAATTAATTTGAACAAGATTCATTTTATAATAAATAATATTTGAGATTAATATATTAAAGTATCCATAATTGTCCGATAAATTTGGGATTGAAAAGATAAACACGATATTTTTTTGTTAACAATAATTTTTACTAAGTTGAACAGTTCGCTCAATTGTTTTAAATCTAATTACAAATGACCCATCCTTCTTTTAATCAAATTCAAATGGTACATCAAAGGGCACATCATTATAGGTCATTAGAATTAGCAGGAGGCAGTTTCTAATTTCACACCATAAAAAAATTGCCAATTTCTAAAAAAATTAATTGTCAACAAGATATCAGATGGTGAAGTGTTGAAAACTTGCTTTATTATTTGAAGATTGAAAAATACTCGAGATTTCAGTGTTAGTAACATGATTTTTCCTTGGGTTTTACAATATTTCTATTGTAAAACATTGGAAATTAAAGACAAAGCTCTAAAACAGTGTTTACAATGTAAGGACACGGTTTCTATGCAGCCAGCCGTCATATTGTAGAAATGCGGGCTTGGAAATGTATATATTTTTTAAATATAATTTGATCTTAATTTTTAGAGAATATTTAATCGTTAACATGGAGGTCATGAATATGGAAAAATGAAATAAAAAATTGAAAATTAGAAATAATAGTTATATTAAAAAACATTTGGACCGTTAGTTACAAGTGTTTTTAGATGGACCACCTATTTACATCCATCTTTAAGATGGAATTTTATACCTCTGGACCGCATATTGTAAAAATGAGATCCAGCCAGCATGAAACAATTTTCCTACAGTATGAAAACTTTGCCTCTTAAGGCGCAAAATTGGAGAGTTCCCTTTCTACCAGTTATGACGTGCATGCAAGAAATAATAATAGCAGGGTTAAAATCACTCTCTTATGTAGATTCATATGTTCATTGGGGTGTGTGTGTGCACTTGTGTTTACAGATGGTAACATAACTTTTACAAGTAATACAATGTACATATATATAAAAAAAGAAAAAAAAGCATACAATAAGACCATGTACCTTTTGAATAAGGTGGTCAGTATATTTTTTCGAACCTTGTGACACACCAATACTACATATTTCACATGGGATGATTATAAGTAATTGTAACCTTTTTATATCAAAATAAATGGTCTCATTGAATACAATCCCAAAAAAATAAAAATAAAAGATCAAAACTCTAAAACAGCGGAAACGCTACAGTTTTTCCTTGTTTAAGTAGGAGAACTGGGTCTCTCTCTTTGTGTGTGTACGTGCGCTATAAGGGATTTGGCATCATCGGTAAGTGGCTTAAGTTTCCAAGGGCTGTGGCATTCAAGGAAAGCCAATTTATAATATTGGTTGTTTCCCTCAACAATTGCAACACTTTGATGGGTGAGAAGGCCTGAGACCCCATGCTTCATGGCTCTAAGCTCTGCTTCATGGCTCTAAGCTCTGCTTCATTAATCTTACACACTAGAAAGGCTCTAAGTTCTGCTTCATTAATCTTACACACTAGAAAGGCTGAGAGAAAATAATGGCCCTGTTTTGATCTCTAAGGACTCAAACAACCTGTTTGCCTTGGTTTCCACAACAGACTTGCATTAAAATCGAGTTTGTCACATAGCATGATAGGGGTTCATAATTGAGATTCTTGCAAATCCTTCTTGCTCTCAATTGAGCCCATATTTGCCCCAAATTTATCAGTAGATATGACTATGAGCCAACACATAGAGGGAAAACATTCATCCCGTAATCCTAGTGTGGGAAGAAAGGGTTTCTACATTTATGAATGGGGTTTGATGAGTTCAAGAGAACTTCATTCCTTGTTACATTTGCATTTAATTGCATTTCATCAATCTAGTGATGCAAAGGGCATCTGAGATGTTTATTTATTTATTTTAAAAATTGATTTTCAAGGATTTGGGTAGATTTTTTTATTATTGTTATTGGGTTTAGATTTTTAGGAATTATTCCATGGGTTTACAATGGAATTTGTTTATTATTTTGGGTAGTGTTCAATTTTTATTTATTAGGATTAACTTAAATTTTTAGATTTCTTCCTCAGTTTTTTATTTTTGTAGTGAACATGGGAGTAGATTAGGTGGTGTTCTACGGGGTCCTACTTTCATGGAGGGAATCAAATGAGTTATATCATTTAAACAAATAAGAATAGGTAGGACATTGGGTCTTGTATGGGATGTGCACGGGTGAGAGAAAATCCTACAAAAAATGATCTAGGAGTGAAAATAAGAAAGTTTTGAAAGGGGATCTAGAGAGAAATGTGGGGGAGAGAGAGAAAAAGAGAGTCTATTTTTGGTTTTTTTTACTTTTTTAAATAGCTTGTATTTAAGGTGGAACTTTCCCCTTAGAAGATTTACTGCTATATTTTTGATAGAGAGTTTTTAATGAATTTAGAAAAGAGAGTTTTTCTTTCCACGATTTGATTTACAGCCACCTTTTGCCCTCTATTATTGATAAATTTTTGTTTGTTTAAGATTTAAAGAAAGCCAGATTTAATTTGCTAGCCTCCTTTTGCATCATCTAGGCTTTAGGTGGGGTCTTCGAGCCAAGTGGTTATCTCTGGATGATCATCAAGTACAATGGAGTTCAGGATACTATCATTTGCTCCCTTTCTGTACCACATTTAGCAAGTCCCTATTTAAAATACGATTTTATAAAAAATGTTTGGCTTTTTGAAATCCGTTAAGAACTCTGAGTTTTTCAAAAGATATTAAAAAAATTGTGTTTTTTTAATGGAAGCACAATAAATCCATATTTTATCTTTTTTCAAAAATACTTTTCAACAAAAGTTATTCCTTATTTATTTATTCATTAACTTAATATTATGATTTTAGTTTAAAGATAATACATTAACAATGGGAGCAAATTAAGAATCTTGATTTAACAAAAAAATTCTATAAAAAATTTCACCATTGAGTTCCTTTAAAAAAAAGTGTACAAAAAAGTTCACCATTGAGTTCCCTTAAAAAACGTGTACAAAAAAATACAAGCAACATATTCTACAAAAAAAGTAATTGAAACAATGATATATATCCAAATAATAGGTAGATTTAGAAGAAGAGTAATCCAATGAAAATTCTTTTTTATCTTTAAACTCATAGCATCCTTATAAAGAGCAGAAGAGAAATTCAATGATACTAAAGATTTATGTGGCTAGCAATTCAGTGTGAGATTCGAATTTGTTTAAGCATTTTGTTGGTTTTTTTATGTATAGAGAAGTTTGATTAATTTCATAGTTTATTTTTTATGTTTTGTTTCATTGGTATATACAACATAGCATTATGGACGGATCACTATTTTACATATTTCGCTCTTTGGAGATGACTCATTGAAGGGCTTGACCCGCAGACTTTGCTCTCCTGAATCCTCCGGGGGTACTTGGGCATTATCCCTAGTACTTTCTTTGTGTACCTAGTAATACCTCCCAAGAGAGGTTATGCCGAAAAGCTACCAAATTCCCGAGAGGTTACCCTTTCTTCTTCTTTCTTGTCTCTCCTTCCTTCTTCCTCCACCTCTCTTTTCTCATCCTTCTCTACTTTGACCATCTACTAGGGGGCTCTTTGGAAGCGACTCGTTGACGGGCTTCACACGCTGAGTGGTGGTGGTTGTAGACAATGATGTTGACAAATGTAAGATATAAATATTAAACTATTGAATAATATCATTATTATGAGAAGTAAGAAAGGAAAAAGGGAAGAGGAATGTCCCCCAATGCGAAAAATGGCTTTCCTAAAAGTTTGCATTTGCTATTTTTTTTTTTTGAATGAGAAATGCCGGATATGAGAAGCTCTGAGGATGTACGTATCCTGGATATGATATCTATATATATATACTCAAACGACCTTAAGCCATCGAAACCTAGATATGGAAATCCCAAATGACCATTAGTGGTCAAATTTCTTAATGTACATAAATGTTGTAAGTTTTTCCTATAATTTTAAGTTAAATTCTAAGTATGACTTGTTTCATAAATTTCTTTAAAAAGGAATTGAATTTAATAATAAAAAAAAGGGGGTTATGTTATCCAAACCTCAAGACATTCCTCAAGCTCCACTTGTATTTACGTACATAACCCCTTTTCTTGGTTTTTCTATTTTATTGTTTGCCAGCATATCAGTTGATTAAATTTCAAAAGAACATTATACCTTTGGAGTCAAAATTATGAATAATTCTTAAAAAAAAGAAGACAATAATGGTATAATTGATGCATAAGATGTATTATTTGTTGGCTGCTATTGGCTAAGCATTGCCTGGCCCATCTGTCTCCTTTATATCTTGTTTTGACCCGTCTTTTATATTTGAACTAGTTACTCAATTCGATCACAATTCGAGGACCTTGGTCAAATTTTGTACAATTGCATTTGCTAGAAGTCCTATACTCTATGATATTTGTGACACGAAAATAATAATGTAGGCCTCATCTACCATTCGCTGTTGATAACAAACTTTTTAATTGGTGCATTTCATCGAAATGTATTTCTCCTTTTTTCAGAAGATTTAAACGTGACACTAGAATCATAATTACTATCATTTATATGAGTTCAACTTAGAATATGAAATCTCATACAAGAATCAAGGAGTTGGTGCATTTGTATGGCAAAAGCATTAGTAGGACAAGATAATATATTAGGGATTTTAGCATCTCATATGTCAAGCAAACCACTAACTATTTGTTTGCTTCTTTGCCACTACTACTTCATTTTTTTTTTGTTTTTATTTTTTATGAGAATGAGTAGAGAGATGGCCCTTATGCGTAGTCGGAATTGAGCTTAAGACATAGCATTGTAAATTGTTAAGAGCAAACCAATTAAGCCCAGGCTCTTTTCCTAATGCTTAGGTTGGTTGAATAAGATATGAACCTGTACTTTTTCTTTTTCCCTGTTTGCATGCCTATCTGATTTTCTAAAAAGAAGGTTGAATTACAACTTTACACAACTACAACCTAAATATCAAGATGCATAAGACAAGAATATGGCATGGCCTCATGGACAAAGACATAGAAAATAAGGGAATTAGGAAAAGTAGTATTGTTGCATCATAATTGAATCAACACCACTGAAACCCCGAGTAAGATTTAATTGAAGTTGTCGTCTACAGAACTTTGTAAAGTAGAACGATTTCATGTACTTGTGTAAGGGTTTCACAGATATGAGTATCTTCCATTGATTTTTAGCCTACTAGATTTCTATTTTTGATCAGAAAGGCCTTGGTAGAACAAAGATTTTCCTACAAAGGTTTTCCTTTTCTATCAGACAGGTTTAGGTACTATAGACAGTTTACTTCATGAATGGTCATAAAAAAGTTTTAAAAAAAGAGGCTGACATGACAATAGAAATGTGAAAAATGATCCTAAATAATGCCAAACAAATTAATCCAAAGTTTGTTCTCTCTCTCTTTCTCTCTCTCGTGTTACGATGACCCTACATTGATCTATTTTAGAATGGATCCTAGGTAATAGGCATGGCCTTAGTCACATTTTTTAAAGTAATTTTGGAAATGAAAAATATTATATTGAAAATAGAAAATTCATCATAGCACTCCTAAAATATCAATTATTGAACATTTCATCAATTCAACAAAGTACACCAAAATGTCAATTATTCTCACTTATGATTATATGAAATTTGATGGGTTTCTAAAATTAAATAAAGATAAATAAGTATAATGTTAAATACTTCATATCTTGTGTTTTTTTTGATAAATTTCCATGGAAATGTAGTAATTGAAAAAAACTTTTACACACTAACTAGCCATCGCGGTCACGCTCTAAGTATAGTTTCGGATAAGATCAACATAAAATCGAATTAAATGCATTTGGGTGGACTCCACTCTCACATATGTTTAATTACCTTTATCATCTCCTCATGGTTTTAAAAAATTATGGAATATTTATGCTTTGGATTCGCATTAGCATGCATTGTAATAGCATAATTTTCTTTCAAAATTTACCCAAGAGTAGTTGATAACGTAGATACAATGTATGCAATTAAAAGGCACCACCATGGAGATGTTTCGAGAGTGTTCTATTGTTGGTTAAGCCGAGGTACCCCTTACTAAGCACGTACAGGTGTTGGCACTAAGTAAAGGATTTTTTGAACTTAAGTGTTTTAAAAATGGTATTTAAAAACCCACACTTATAAAGTTAATCCAAACCATATTAACATGTTAATGGGCCAATTATTTTTGTGTTGAATTTATCAAGTGTTTTACTCGAATTGTGAAATTTTGATTACTTTAGTAAGTGCAAAATGGTACATATGTCGATATTTTGCTGCTCTAAAATCACCATTAGAGAACTTTAATCCTATAGTCATGTGAAAAGTCAGTCATCCTATTTTTTCGCTTTTTACTGTGTGGTTTCTTAAAATTGCAGCTTCTTTTTTAGGTGATGTTATAGTAATCCATGGAGTTTTTGCTATTGTATTTGAAATAAATATGCTAATTGTAAACCAAAGATAATTTTAATTACAAGTGCCAGTATAACTTCCTTCAACCCTTACCAAACAGCTGGAAAATGTGAACTTATGTTGCAAACGTCATTTGAAGACTTATCACCAAGAATAAGATGATATGAAAAAAAAGGTTTCTAAATGTTTATTTATATCTAATTTGTAACATTTGGAAAACATTGTTTTCAAGCGTGCATAAATTTAAATACTTAATTTTGTAAATAAAGATCCGGATATTTCTATGCCTGTTATAGTTTTCCATAATCAAAGAATGAAATATTAGATGTAGATCCTTATAATACAAATGAGAAGAGACATAAAGGTCACAATTCTAGATATCTAAGTAGACAATGTCAATTTTGTTATGTCTCAAATTTAAAATTAAAAAAATGTCAAAAAAAAAAATAGCACAAAGCGTGTGGGGGTTTAGTAGGACCAGGAAGCAAATGTCATCTCTCTCTCTTTCTTTCTCATAGGACTCTCTCTGTCTCTTGACACGAGACCTTGGAAGGAGATGGTGAAGTAAAAAGGTCTCGCTCTATCAACCTTCAGTACCATTTACTTTCTTGCCTTAGGTGGTTGACAATAATGGATGTCCTATGTATGAATTTTCTCTCTTCTAGTTCTTGGCTTATGGGGCTTTCAAGAAACACTTGTTTCTCTTTCTTGTTCGCTGTTTTGAGAGAGAGTGAAGGGTAGAGATAGAGATAGAGATGTAATTAACAAGTATAGCAAAGAGCACTGCAACGATTCCTATGGGCAGTCCGACACGTTGAAGAAGACCCCTATTAATAGTTATGGCAAGCCAAGCACCCCGACTTAGGCTGCATATGTTACCCCACAAGATTCCGCTCTTTCCCTATAAATTCACTACTCGCTCCCCTTCTCCTCCCGCCAATAAACCCTAACTCGTCTATCTCTTTCTACCCTAGGTATGTGTTTACCATACCACTCCTTTTCACTTGCCCCATGAAAATTATCTGATTTTTTTCATTTAAATTTAACATTGTTGAGGTAAGGCTCGGATGATGATGATGGTGATTTTAGCCTAGTATTAGCTTTTTCCACTCACTCAGTAGAGATATGATGAATACTTATTCATTTCATGTCTTTCTTTCTATTTGATTCAAGTGTTTAATTTACTTTTACTTCTTTGTTACATAGAGAAGAATGGAGCAAGAGATTGGAGATGCAGCGCACTTGCTACGCTCCTCTTCTCTTTTTTTGCAGGACCCTGAAGAGAAGTCTAGTTACAAGAAGGTGCCTCTGAAGTGCCCTCGATGTGACTCTTTCGACACAAAGTTCTGGTACTACAATAACTACAGCATATTGCAGCCTCGCCACTACTGTAGGACGTGCTGCCGCTCCTGGACCAATGGTGGCACCCTCCGCAATGTCCCGGTTGGCAGCAGCAGCCGCAAAAGGAACAAACCCGCTGAAATGACAATGAATACGACCTCTGCTCAACTCGAAACCATTTTGAGCCAACCGGCTCCAACCACATATTCGATTGCACCCCCTGCCGGGTTTGGTTCTAGCTTCTATTCTTTTGAACAGGGCAACGGCTATGATGGAACCAGTGATCAGGGCATGCTGCCACAACAATTTATGGGCTCAGAGTCGCAGAGCCATGCAATGAACTTTGTCGGCCAGTTCGGTTCCGGTTTTGCTGAGCAGGGTTTACCTCAGCTTGGTGCTGGCCTCGATGGGATGATGCAGTATGAGCCCACAAGTGGGTGGCGCGGTGAAAGAATGCCTGCTTGGTTTGATGAAGGGGTGATAGAGAAAGGGCCGAGTCCCGATTCTGGAAGCCTTACAATGCCTCTTCCAGTGACCCATTACTTCACATACCCTTGAAGCTGTATAAATCCGAATATATGGATTATTTAAGCATAAAGTTGCTTTCCAAATAAATGAAATGGGTTGAATAAATGATACTTTTGTGATTTTCTGGCTACCACAAATTAAGGAGTTGTTTGCGCGCCATGAAAACGATTTCTCCTGTTCTAAGCTTCTTTGCTTCTATGTTTTGTGATATTATGCGCACTTATGCTAAGAAACTGTTTCTAATTTATGCAATTCATCCCAGTTAAAAGTTGGAATCCCATTATATATGATGGGAAATTTAGGTTATAAGGAGCCTTGAAGTATCTAAAGGGGATTGTGGGAGTGAAAGCTGATTTTCAGAATGGTTTATATGCCCGTACCATGCCTACCTTATGTACATGTACTTCATGTTTAATTTAATTATGAAATTTAAATTTTAAAAATTGTGGTGATTGAGCATATCTATAATACTTGAAAATCTAGAAAATAGATGCTTTAGATAAGTTGTTCAAAGATGTCCTTTTTGAGAACTTGAAATTCCTTTTTTTTTTTTTCCTTTTTTCACATTTGTGCATCTCTTGGTCGAGATCAATTGGAAGATTTACCAACTTTAGAATACTTTTTTCTACTTAATTTTTGAGGTGCAACTTATTTGTATAGTACAAGGTTGCAACTATTTATAAATTATTTCTTCTATCAAATGCACCCTTGGGTTATAAAACATTTTGATGGCAATTAACTTCGATAAATTGAAGAGCGAATTACATACAAACCTTCTTTGGGGGTGGGGGTCAATGCCCATATGGGGTGTCATTTTCCCTATATTACAAGCACCATACCCTTTATCCTTCCGGCTTCTTCTTCTTGTTTTTTGTTTTTTGCTTTTTTATTTTATTTTTTTTATGTTGCCTCCATGTCCGGCAACAGAAATATTGGACAGGAGCTATTTTTTTTTTTTTCTTCTCTGTGTTGCCTCCCTGTCCGACAATGAAAATACGACAAGGGGCTATTTTTTTTTTCCCTTATATTGCCTCCCTGTCCGGCTATAAAAATGCTGGATATGAGCTATTTTGTTTTCCCCTATGTTGTCCCTGTGTCCGACAATGGAAATACTGAACATGGGCTTGTCTTTTCCCACCACAACTGTCTGGCTTTTTTAAGTACGAGATAGCTCTCTCTCTCTCTACATTTCCCTCCATTTCCAAAAGAGCCGCTCTCCGTTTTTGGAGTCCTTAGTGCATTGAACTCCCTGTCTCCACTCTCTTTCAATCACTCTCTCTCTCTCATTGACCCTCTCGATCTCTTTGCATTTTTCTCGCCTCTCTCTCTCTAGAAATGACAGCTTATAGTAGAGTGCTTGATGCATTGAACTCCCTGTCTCCACTCTCTTTCTCACTCCCACTCACCCTCTCGATCTCTTTGCATTTCTCTCGCCTCTCTCTCTCTTGCTCATGGAGAAGATAAGGAAGATCAACGGCCGCAATGGGCACCACCTTGAAACTTTAGCTCCCTTAGCCTTTGATCCTATGTGAGTCAGGGTCATGGTGAAAGACATGCGAAAAGCTGGTTGAGATAAGGGCTTTTTCAAAAATAGAGGACGCGAGTTGTCCAGCACTTCAAACGCAAACCGCTCTAGTGAGGGAAGAAAGATCGACTCCTATTTGGTGTTTCCATTGCCGTAATGGGAGGCAACTTAGAGAAAAAAACCACAGGGTTGATGCTCGTAATATTGGGTAAATGTCCATACGGTAATTAAACCCCCAAAGAAGGTAATTTTCTCTAAATTGAATTATCGTTGTTTCATTATAATTATTGTATTGCAAAAATGACTCAATAACGTTTCGAGAAAATTGATTTTATGACAATATTTTCCTAATAAAAGCGTTACCCAATGGTTAGATGCATGTGATCTGAAATCCAAATAGAAATTTGAATTTGAAAAGAAGCATGTCATTTACCTAGTTATCTAAAATTAACTCTGAAAATTTCAAAAAGCTGAGTAAATTATAAAGAGTTGATAGTGAACAATTATTAAAGCTATTAAATTGAAAATAAATTTTGATATTTTTATTTTTATTTATATTAGTAAATGATATCGATTTTGACAGTTATAGAATTTTTAATATACAATTTGAACACATATTAATTAATTTGGACAAAATTCATTTTATAATAAATAATATTTGAGATTAATATATTGAAGTATCGATACTTGTCCAATATATTTCCGATTGAAACTGGTGAGCAGGATTTTTTTTTGTTAACAAGAATTTTTTAAATCTAATTACAAATACTACATCAAAGGGCACATCATGATAGGTCATTACTTTTTGAAAATTATTGTAGGAGTAAAATTTTAAGTTGTTGATCCCTCGGTGTGATGTACTTCCCATTTGCAAAAGTCCTAGCGACATCAAAGTAAGAATTAGAAAATTGCCATTTTCTAAAACTGTAATTGTCAACAAGATATCAAATGCTGAGGTATTAAAAACTTGCTTTATTATTTGGAGATTAGGGAAATACTCGAGAGTTCAGTATTAGTAACATAATTTTGCCTTGGGTTTTACAATATTTATTAATAAAACAGCTCCGTAATAGTGTTTACATTGTAATGAGAATTTTGCCACTTACGGAGCAAAATTGGAAGTTAACCTTCTACCAGGTATGAGATACGTGCAAGAAAGAATTATAGCGGGTTAAAATCACTCTCTTTTAGGGAACGTTTGGTTTGGTTTGGTTTGGTCGGTGCATAAAGGTATGTTTGATAAGCGGAAGTTTTTGGAAATCGAAGTTAAATGTCCCACTTCTAAAGTGGAAGGGCGACCTTCCATGCAGCTTTTTTTTAGTGCTAAAATGAGTTCATTTTTGGAAGACCTCTCTTCCATAAAAAAATGATGGAAGCGCAGTCTGCCATAATTTATGGGAGAGTCCCTTCTAGTCCCAAGAACTCCATGTGTCAAATACACCCTAAATATTTGGGAAAATATCCCCGTACTCCTTATTTTTGGTTTTCATATCTCAATAGACCAAAGGATTTAAAATATATCTCTTAACCCCGTGACTAACTTTACTCACTTTTAACTATTTTTTTAGCCTTAACAAATATAAAAAAGACATGTTCATTCTAAACCCTTCCTATTTTTACGTGATAATATTCCCTCCCAAATTTATCTTTTTCTCTTGCTTCCTTGAGATTTTCCCAAACCCCTTTCGTCTCTCTGTATTTTTCCCCACTTTTTTTGTCTAGGTCTCTCGCTCTCTCTACCTCGTGTTTCCCAAAATCCTCTCTCATTTTGGGTTAAAAAAACAGGCACAATCTACATATAGTTAATTATCTAGGTGAATAATATCCAACTAATCAATAGCAAAAATCCACAGAAATCAAGCAAATATATAAAGAAAAATAAACTATGGAGAGAGAGTGGGAAAATAGGGAGAGAGAAAGGGTTTGGGAAAACTTGGAGAGAAAAATTTAGGGGAAAATCATGTGAAGAGAGAGAAATGATGGTGTTTAGAAATGATATGTCTTTATTATATTTGTTTGGGACAAATAAATAGGTTTATAGGGGATAAAGTTAGCTTAGGGGGTTAAAAAATACAAGACTTAGAATTTCTATAACCCAAGATATGTTTTGAAACCTTGGGTCTATTGAGATATAAAACTTAAAATTGGAGAGTATGGAGATATTTTCTCAAGAAAAATTTACATGAGTAAATAGTTTGCAAGAAAAACTAATGCAAATTTTTTTCACTATGTATTAACACATTTAAAAATCACTGTGTAATGAATTACATATGTTTGGTATCTAGATTTACTTTGTAAATATATTAAATCTATACATGTAATATTTAAATAGTATATATTAAATATCATTTTAATATTATTTTAATATTAAATAGTAAATATTATATAGTAAATATCTATTACATAAATGGAATATATTATATAAAAAATATATCATATATTATTTTAATATAAAAATAAGATGTTATATAATATATACTCAAAAGTGAATAGTGGGCCCACGTGTGAAAATAAAATCACGAGGATTATTTCCCCACCTCAAGAGGTGAGGTTTTGTTTTACCATGACCATTTCAGGGTAAATTTTTTTACCATGGTATTTATTTGCATTTGCATATGCATTACGCAGCAAACAAATGTATGAAATGCATTTTTTATGTGAAAATATTTATTGAAAAACATTTACGCACGTACCAAACATGCCCTTATAGATTCATATATTCATTGGTGCATGTGTGTGTGTGTGTGTGTGCATATATATATATATATATATATAAGATTTCTTTTATGAATGGTAACATAATGTTTACTTGTAATACAATCTACATATTCGGAGATCGGTTGCATGGAGATGCAGCAAAATGCTTATTCCAAACACATCCATTGCAGCCATGCTGAAGACCTGGATCGCCTTAAGATTCAAATCATAAGATCTATTGAACATTTGGCTATATATAAAATATTTCTTCTATGAATGGTAACATAATGTTTACTTGTAAGACAATCTACATATTCGGAGATCGATTGCATAGAGATGCAGCAAAATGCTTATTCCAGACACATCCATTGCACCCATGCTGAAGACCTGGATCGCCTTTAGATTCAAATCAAAAGATTTATTGAACATTTGGCTATCCTTATTCTTCACAATAGTTTGGATGATATGAAAAGATTAAAATCATCGAGTATTTCAGGGGAAGGTGTCTAAATGGAAACACTTGCTCAAGCAAATTACCTCTCATGTAAGAGAGATGGCAGATGCTAAAGCTTATCAGATTGAGCAATTGTTGACAACCTCCATATTACATGGAATCTCCAAAAAATAAGCACCCCATACAAGTGACATAGTATTTTTCTCATCAAAATCATTTCAAATTGAATGTTTCAAAATCCTGGGCTTTCAGGAGGAGGCGGTGTTATTAGAAGTGATGATGGCTCCTTCATTGCAGCATTTGGCAATCCATTGGGAATAGCATCAAATAATTATGCAAAGTTTCATTCGTTATAAGCAGGCCTAGGCCTAGCCATCCAGTTAAATTGTTTCCCTGTAGATTGAGATTGATTCCTCATTGTTGGTCAATGTAATGATTGATGCAAAGCTCCATGAGAGCTCAATATTGTTGCAACTAACTGTCATAAAAAGCTTTCAGGTCATGTTTGGTCCATAGTCCATATTTATCGTGAGGGTAATATGGTTGCTGATATTTTTTCCAAGAAGGCCACAACTTTGTTAGATACTACTGACGATCTAGACCACTAGATTTTTTTTCTCTCGTATTACTTCATGATGTGGCACAACTGCCCTATTATAGAGATGTAAATTTATGAGTTGTATTTTCTTTCTTATTATTAAATAAAATGCCGGTAGGGGACCTTCTCCCCAACTACTTACCAAAAAAAATGATCTACAACAAGGGATGCACATATAAAAAAAAGATAAAAGATCAAAACTCTAAAACAAAAATAATAAGAAGAAAAATAAAAGCCATAGAAGAAGAGAGAGAAGAGAGGAAGGGGAGAGGTAAAGAGGAAAGAGAGGAGGGAGAATAAAGAAGTTCAAAGGAAATAGAAGAATGGATGAAAATAGAAGGGGACATAGGAAAAGGTAAGTGGAATCGGGAAAGAAATGGAGCCCAGGCGAAAAATGAGGCCGAAGAAGGGGAGAGGAAATGATTAGGAAGCACCAAACAAAAGGAGAATAAAAGAAGATGCACTGGCCTACACAATCATTCAATCTAAGTTGGGTAGCTACTCAGCACTGGTTGAGTTTACTCGAACTTATGGGTTATCATGATATAATTTGGGGTCATTTGTATCACCTTCTGATCAGCAGTGACATTCATTTTAATGTTTATATGGGAGAACTATGCCTCTCTCTCTCTGTCTTTCTTTCTTTCTCTCTCTCTCTCTCTCTCTCTCTCTTTCTCCGCTATAAGGGATCTAGCTTCATCAGTAAGTGACTTAAGTTTCCAAGGGGCTGCAGCATTCAAGAAAAACCAATTTATCACTTGGTTGTGTCACCCTCAAAACTTGCACAACTCTGATGGGTGAGAAGGCATGAGACACTATGCTTCATGGCCCTAAGTTTTCCTTCATTAATCGTACACACTAGGAAGGCCTTGACAGATAATAATTGCCCTGTTTTGATCTCTAATGACTCGAACAATACCTGCTGGCCTTGTGTTATGTTTGGTGATCACTGTATTCATATTTTTTTAAAAAAGATTAAGGATATTATTGTGAAAAGAAAAATGGACTTCACTCAGAAACTAGAAAGTGATATCTATAAAAGAGAATAAATGAAGACATAATCCCCATCATTTCGAGGTTGACTCTTTTGACATTATGGAAATGGATCTCCAAAGAGGAGATGGTTCTCCAAGAGAGAGATACATGGTCTCTTAGATAGAGGTTGTATTCCTATGAGATTTTGGATTACTTTAGTTTCCACTTCTATAGAGAGAAAGTCTCTTGGTGCTTTTGAGTCTATCTTGTCAGTAATGGTATTGTAGTGGAAAAAAGGTATTGATCGATGGTGTTGCTCGGACGGGAGAGTGAGTTTAGAAGAGAAGATCGGTGATAGTTTTTTACTGTTTAGAGAGAGGTAAATCTCTTGTAACCCAAAATTGTAATTTTCATTTTGATAGTGGATTTCTAGTTGCCGAGGCCGTGGATGTAGCCCTACGGGGTGAACCACGTAAATCGTGTATTGTTGTGGTTTTCTTTTTTTTATGTTTTGCTTTATTCCTTGTACTCAATTTATAGTTGTATTCATTTACTTCGTATTTAATTAATCATGCACACAATCTTGGGTGCGATTATGGTATTTGGGATTCCCGATTACGCGAGCAATGGGTTCCTGAAAATCTTACAATTGATATCAAAGCACAAAATGTGTACGGAGCCACAACTCTTATTAAGAAAAAGATGAATGACTAAGTTGATGGATGCATGGTTTGAGTTGGAAAAACATGAATGCAAAGTGTTTGTAATGGAGGCAAGTGAGAAAAAATAAAAAAATATGTTCAATGAAGGTTGCAGGCAATTATGAGGATTTTTCTATCAAGATGGATTTTGCTATCAAAGTGGAGGTTGTTGAGTTTGGTGATAGCCAACTCACTGTGCCCATATTTTCTTCTAAAAGATTAAGGGTATTATTGTGAAAAGAAAATATAATTTATTGAGAAACAAGAAAGTGATATCTTAAAAAAGAGTCATTGAAGATGTAATACCCATCCTTTAGAGAGTCACTCCTTTGAAGGTTATGAGAATGGATCTCCAAATAGGAGATGGGTCTCCAAGAGAGAGAGACGTGGTCTCTTAGATAGAGGCGGTATTTCCATAAAGTTTTGGGTTGATTTAATTTCCACTTCTAGAGATAGAAAGTCTCTTGGTGCTCTTGAAGTTAGAAGGTATTGATCGATAGTATTGTTCGATCGGGAGAGTGAGTTTAGAAAGAAAGATTGGTGATGGTTTTTTACCGATGTTTAAAGAGAGGTATATTTTTTTGTAATCCAAAACTGTAATTTTCATTGTGACAGTGGATTTCTAATTGTCGAGGCCGTGGATGTAGCCCTACGGGTGAACTACGTAAGTCATTTGTTATGGTGTGCTTTTATATGTTTTGCTTTATTTCTCGCACTTGATTTATAGTTTATTCATCTACTTTGCATTAAACCAATCATGTACATGATCTTGAGAGGGATCCAGGTATTTAAGATTCCTGATTCTTGAGAACCCTACACCTTGGTTCCATAACACACTTACATCAAAATTGAGTTTGTCACATAGCAGGGTAAGGGTCCATAATTGAGATTTTTACATCATTCTTGTTTTCAATTGAGCCCATGTTTGTCCCAAATTTAGCAGTAAATATGATTATGATTCAACTTCATTATATTAAAATAGCTTGAGAAGCCAACGCACAAAGGGAGAACATTTATCCCTTAATCTATGTAATCGGAAGAAAGAGTTTCTACATTTGTGAATGGGTTCAGGAGGAGTTCCAGAGGATTTCATTCTCTGTGACATTTGCATTTAATTGATTAACAGATCCAAACAGTTCTGATTCGGCCTTGAAGCATATTAAAGTCTTTGAAAGAAAATCTATAAAGAGATGGAAAATATCAACACTAAAGGGGCATATAAAGGCCTTATACCTAGATATATGCAGGATGTTGTCCATGTTCGTTCTCTCACCGATCTAGGCTTTAGGTGGGTCTTCTGAGATCTTATAAAAAACCTAGTGGTTCCAACCACTGTTCTCATAAAATGTTTATATAAGACAAACTTCATTTTGATTTAAATTCAAACAAACCCCCAATGGTTGCAATGAGAGTGCTTTTTAAATCGAAATCATCCTGAAGTTTGAATTTGATAAAACTAATAGGAGTTGTCCTGATTCCATGTGAGAGAATCAAGGTCTGGATGGCTCTATGCAGTCATCAATTATGTTAAACCAGAGTGTAAGAGAGCATGTATGGCTCTAACCAATGTCGCAATTGACACTAAATCTTTGTAAACTAAGATTTTGCATAACAATAGAGGATACAAATGTAAATCCAACAGTCCAATTCTCACCTTAATTAGATTAATGTTGAGGGAGATATGCCCCATTGATTTTAACCCATATTTGTTACTAACTTCTTACAACAGATGAGTCCATTTTGTGCCCAATAACATTCATCTCAGGGGATTATACACATTTGAAAGTTTGAGATCAGTCCATTTTGGGCCTCACATAGAGAATTATGAGGAATTCCTCCATATTTTGGGAGATGTCACAAATTTGCATAGTTCTATAACTACCATTGTAAGTTTAACCGCTTTTAAATGGAAGATCCATGAAGTGCCGCCCCTCCCATGTTTGATCGGGAACCGACTCATGAATCTAATGGTCGGAGGTCACCCTAATTGAGAGATATCTTGATTTTAGTGATTGGAGGTCACCCTGGTTGATGAATATTTTCCTTGTAGCCGATGGTTATAAGCCTTTTAAGCGGTAAAATCATCTATAGATGAGCTAAAGCATTAGTAAGACAGTTATTATGCCTCACATATAATTTTCCAAAAGTTCTGGACCATTCCCCAAGTATCATGAGGAGACCGTTGGTCAGGACATATTTTGGCGACACTGAATTAGGAGATATATCAGATGATGTCCAAATTGCACATAATTTGGATAAGAAGCATATAAGGCCATGTTATACATATCTACAAATTCCATATCATTTTGATATGATTTGGTGAGGTTCACATGGACCAGCTATTAGAGCCCTTCTTGACGCATGGTGATTTACAAGACATATCAAGTTATATCCAAACTTCTTTCATATCTTGTGGGGAGGGATATATGGGCATGAGTATAAAGCCCAAAAGTTTGGTCGCAGATTGAGACCTTTTAATGGTCTTTGGAAAGGGCCTTTCATTAAGTAAGATGACTGGGTGTCACAACTTGTAGGGAATATCAGGGCCCTGAATGGCAAGTCGCATCCATGTCATAATTCATTTGTGATGCTTGAATTATTTCAAGAATATCTCATGAGATTGTGACCATCAACATCAGACCTACTGCCCCTCAAACCCATATATGTCGATTGCCATTGTCCTTATCATCTTTGTGTTTCCCACCATTCACTTGTCCTTAGTTTCCTATCCTTTGAATGTTTTTCGGCTCTTAGATCTTGGTTCAGAAAAAACACACCCAATAGCCACTTCCTGATATTTAAAATCAGGTCTTCTTTGGATACCCTTTATATTCCTTCCTTGCCAATGCCTAAATATCAATCACTTCCGGAATCCGCCATTTAATTGTTCCTAAGTCCTTTCTATTTCTCTCTTTCTAGTTAACCAAGATCGATGTAGTTAAAACTAATCTCCAAAAACTGATCCATCTTTTTCATTTTGCTTTTCCTTTTTTTTTTAATAATGGTGGGTTGCTCCATTGTAGAAGGAGATCTTTAATGGAGCTAGGCATGACCAATTGAATTCGAAGGAGTTAAAAAGACAAGTCCATAGGGGATATACAAACATGCACTACAATAGTGTGGGAGTTAGAATCTTCTATCATTTTTGCACATCACATAGTAATTAATGAGAATTATTCCACTTTCCAATGATAGATCCACTATTGGGAGTTTATTTTGAATTGCAATTCGTAAGAAAGCATGGGTTCTATAATGGACTCGCAACTTCTAGCTTTGTTTGTACCAGCTCAATAGCAATTTGTTTTATGCATGTGAAGTTTACACATAGATTTAACTGTGTAGACTCCCTTTCAGTTTAACTCCCAAATGTATCCATCTGCCTTGGTTTGATTAAGAAAAGGAGTGAAAAATTTCCCTTAACAATATGAATTAATTTGTTATTATGTCAAGAATCCTTCCTGTCTTGACCTTGATATCCTATTGCTCTACTCTGCATGAATGTGACACCACTTCTTAGACTTGACATTAGGCTTCTGTGCTTTGCTATATATTTCTGGGAGCATCTTTCCACACCATTTGTCCCCTTGGAACTAGGTTTCTACTCCATGTGGATTTAAGATCGACAAACCTCTAGTGGATGCCTTGAATCCCAAAAGTAGGCCCCTCTAACTTAATGACTGAACATCAAATTGAAAGACTCTGCCACCATAGCGAACAAAAAGGGAGACACGTATCCCTTTTACTAATTCCTTTTGAGCCTTGGAAATGGCCTCAACCTCTCCTTTTATTAGCACTATAACGAGCATTGGAAAAATCCCCTTATCTTTCTCATCCCTGTCTTGGAAACCCATTTTGCTTTAGATCTAAATCAAATAATCCCAATCAACTCCATCGAATGCCTTTTGGAAATCTAGCTTACATAAATTTCAGTATTGCCTATAATTTCTGTGATTTGAATGCTTCTTGTTCAATCAGCATACTATCCATAATTGTCAGTCCTCGGCAAAAACTGGTTGAGGACCTAAGATTTCTCTATCTAGAACCATTATAAGTTTGCTTGAGAAAATCGTTAAACTAATATAATTCAACAGACTGATGGAGCTTATGTCATTGAGGGTGGATTGTTTGCTACCATGGAACCAAAGCTCTAAAAGTAGAATTATCTACTCTATTGACCTCACCCATATTGTAAAACTCCTCAACAACTTTCATCATGTCGTTTTGTGTGACATCCCAGTTGACATGGACGAATTCCAAAAAGAAAGCCATCTGGATATAGAGCCTTTTCGCTTAGAAGCGAGAAGACTGCATCCTTTATTTATATTAGAGAGAAAGGAGCTTCAATATCAAGTTTCTGAACTTCACTCTTTTTAAAGGGAATTCTGACATTAAATCTTACTCTAGCTTTGAATGCCTCTCTAAAATGATCCAAAATTGCTATTCTAATTCCAAGTTGTTTTCATTATTGGCACCTTAGACCTGCTATCCTTCTAAACTATTGCCTCACCTTATGTAGTTTGCTGAACATGGAAATTTTTTTTGCCTCGATCCCCTTCTTTTATCAATTTTGACCTAGATCTCTGGATCCAGAGCAACTCCTCCTTTTTCAACCACCCATCTAATTTTAATTTTAGTGTTGTTCTAGGGGGCATTTGTTCTTCAATGAGGCTATTTTTTATCTTGTTCTGATATGTCTTGAACCTATAGTTACTGGTCTATTTGGGTAAATATTTGTTGTGATTCCTCTAAAAACCTCTCTTTTTTTTGGCAGTTTTTTAGCAAATCTAAAGCCTTTCTAACCTTGGGTTTCTACATTTTTTAATACACGTCTTGGCAGTTGTTTCATAGCCTCTTCAACCAAGCCAATACGAATTAGACAAGGCCCAAATATATCACAGTCTATTCCAGAAGTAAAGTCATGTAATCTAAAGCTAGCTTTGACATCACCTTTGCATTTGAATTCAGATAAATTGCTTCCCATTTTGTGGAAAATAAACCTTGTTAATTTTTGCATTGAAGCGGTTTGAAACTAAAAATTTGATTATGTGTATTTCTTTGCCTATCATATGGAAGGCTATTCGGTTGTAGTTTTGAATTTCCTCATCGTGGTAGAGTTTCTGGTCTATGCATTTGATTTAGGCCATCGAATTAAGCTATAATCAACCATTCCAACACAAAGAAAATTGAAATTGTAAAAAAACGAAGAAGATAATTCATTAAAATTTCTTTTATTTGATGCTCAGTAAGCCCATAAAAATAATATAAGTTCCATTTTGTGTCCTCTAGTTGGCCATTATACTGCACCGATAAGAACAAAAGATAAAAGAGCAAGATCCCATCAAAAAGTTTGGCTCCAATATAGAAACTACCATATGAATATGTAGAGGGAAGCAATAGGAATTTCATAGGCCTTCTACCCAGGGCTTTGTTTCTTATAGAAGAACTATTTGCAGATTCTTTTTATCATTCTTGCTAAAATGTGTCTTCTCCTCTTGCTTCTAATACCCTTGACATTCCACAACAGGATATTCATTTTGTTCGGAATGTGAACATTCCTCTAGTGTGTGTGAGTAGGGTAGGGGGGCTCAACTCTTAGCAACTCTGTCCCGTTTCCCAACCTTCTCTTCTTGCTAAGTGTAGATGCTAACGCAGAGAGGGCTTCTACTGTTATGTTAACCTATTCTTCAAAACTCAACCTATTCTTCAAAGCATGCACCCATCACCTCTAACATTATTGCGACCTCTTCCCTCACTTCTTCATACCTTTTCCTGTCCTCAACCCTTCTCTTCTCCTCATGAGACTCGTCCTTGATCGTCC
This sequence comes from Amborella trichopoda, assembly GCF_000471905.2. The sequence continues at coordinate 500,308 of NW_006499691.1, read as the reverse complement.
TCTCCTCACCTCAAAACTCATCCTTCACTTCCTCCTCCCTCCTTCCACCTCTTCCCTTCTCTCCTCTTCCGAAATATCTAGGAATCTACCCTTAAGAGAGCTTAGCATACTGAATCCTCCTCCTCATACTATGAATTCTTTAGTTACACTACCCAGTAATTGATTTCTTTAGTGGTAGTGATGAAAATTGCCAAGTGATGGTACATGCGGATTCCTTAGGGAGGTCAAGGTTCTTTCTCCTAAGCAACATGCCACTTGATCATACTTCTGAGAGTTGATAGAAAATGAATTAAAAAGAGGTAGAGAGAGATTGCATACATGGTGGGATTTCTTTTCTCCCCTCCACTATAGTGGCAGCATGAGAGGACCAACCCTGAGGTACTCATTGATGCCTGCCTTATCACCCCATTACAAAATTTAATTCTATTGACCATTGAGGGTGGTAATTGATTTAGTAAAAGAACTTGCTTAGGTCATTAACTGGGATCTCCATAACATTTGAAATGGCAAAACAAAGATGACAGGATTGTCAAACCTGTACTCTATCCTCTGTGGCATCCTCAGTGGAGTAGGTGTGGCATATAATTTACTTGTCATTCAATCTCTTTCTCTCCGCTGCTCAAGTAAGCTCTTTATTGTGGAGAAGGAATTTTATATTCTCCATTTCTTCCTTTTGCTTTTTCATATCTATCAACCCTCATTCCCTCCTATAGAGGAGATTATGCTTTTTTTCTCCTGCTTCAAGCTTTAAATTCAGATACTTCATTGGTGGCACACATTTGAGATTGCCAGCACCATCCTTAACATTTTTTTCAGGATGCAAGGATGTTCATCGTCCTTGGGTCTATCGAAATTAAGAAGAAAATTTGTCCATCATTCCTGTGATTTTGTGAAATGACATTGTTTGAGGTCATTTTCCATCACTTGTATCCCCGTTGTAAATAAAGAGAGCAGTTCACGACCTAGGTCCACAGGTACCAAAATGCCTGTGGACTATGGAAGCCCTAGGTCAATAAGCCCTGATCCAGAAGTGAAATTTCTAACAGTCTCAGAATGGCTCAAGAAAATTCAAGATCGTTCCTAAGAGTCTCCTAAAAATACCTGCCAAGTTTTGTCGCAATCAGATGAGTTTTAGGCAGCGCAAACATCAAAATAGTTTCGAGAAATACTGCCTCTTTCATACTGAAAATCGACTATAAACTACAACACAATTATTAGAGCATCAAATGGCCTCCAGACCAACACCATTGGGTTCAGAATGTTTGAAAACCCCCGAGTATCAATTTTAGGCGTATTCCGCAGCTTTCAGAGCAAGTTATGGCCACATTACCCAAATGGATAGGTTATACACTATTACGGTGCACCCTCAGTGAACAAGTTTTATTTAATGGAAACGGTACATCACAATTTCGAGGGTAAAATTTTCATGGCCATATCTCCTTCATCTCAGATCAGATCGAGCCCAAATTTTGGGAGCATGTTCGTCTCATCGACCCGGTCAATTTGATATGTGGCACACATGATAATACTGCCCGAGCCAAAAGTAATCAAAGAGAGAAGTTTGCCGGAAAACTTCCAAAAATAGCAGAAAATTTTCAACAATGTGTTTCCTCGATCAAGTGGCCACATCACTACCTCAAACCAGACTCGTTACGAGCACAAGGTCAGAGGCTTCATCTGAGCCAAACCTCGCACGTGATGGACGATCAGATTTGATGCACGATGAGTCCGAAGTTGCTGCAATTCCGGCCACTAGAATCCCAACTCTGGGTATAGTTTTCCAATTTGGTAAACCGTCGTATGGGCACCAAATTGAGCCATTCTTTTTGCAAAACGATCGTGGCAACATGTTCGACACACTACAATGAAGAAACTGACGAAAAACATCGAGAAATGGGCCGAATCTTAAATCTAAGATTGCACGTTTTTCCATGTTTGTTGCATTATGATCATGACCTGAGACTCTGATTCATGGCTCAAAATAGGTATCAAAACGATCACCTTCTCGAGCTGATCAAGAAAAGAACAATCTTTTAAATGGATGAAGACCACAAGGACCCCGAACGGATCCTGAAAGATTGTGAAGATTGCAAGGCTATTGCAAGGTCCTATTTGGAATTTTATAGATTGTTGTGCAGGGACAAAATCGTTATTTTGCCCCTATTTTCTTAATTTTCTTTAATTATTAATTACCATCAATTAGGTTAAGTTTTAATCATCCACCCATGTTTGGGCTCCTCTTCTATATAAGAACGTACCATCTACAAGTAAATGGCCCTCTTTGGATCAATAAAACAATCCCTTTTGCTTGAAGTTTTGGGTCACATCTTGGAGAGAGAGAGAGGAGAGAGAAAATTTGGATGGGTACCCTTAAGTAACTTTCTCTCTCCTCTCTCTTCTTTCTCTCTCTTTCTCTCTTTCTTTCTCTCTCTTCTTTCTCTCTCTTCTTTCTCTTTCTTCCTTTCTTCTCTCTCTTCCTTCTCTCTCTTTCTTCCCTCTTCACAGTTGGCATCGAGCCACCGTCTGTGTTCTTTCTCTCTCTTCCCTATTCACAGACGACAACAAGCCGCCATCTGTGCTCTTTCTCTCTCTTCCCTCTTAACAGACGGCAGTCTATGTTCTTTCTCTCTTCCCTCTTCACAAACAGTCTCGCTTCCTTCTTTCTTTTTCTCTCTCTCTACCTTATTCTCTTTCTTTCTCTTCCTTCTAATTTATTTTCTTTATCTAACCCTTTTATTCTCTCCCCCCTTTACTGTAAAATATGTATTGATAGTCCCTTGTCAAGGAGTGCACACGCACGTGTGTGCTCACCCTATGACAAGGTGGGGTCTTCAAACCCACTTGTCTTGTAGTTTAATATGTGTGTGTAACTATAGGAAAATAAAAAATAGGTCAAAAGAGGCGATTTCAAAGCTGTCATAAACCCGGGGGGGCATTCCAACATGATCTAAGAGGGCGTCCACACGAGTTAGCTCGAGTGCATCACATACCCTGGTGAATTAAGTCCCACCTCATACCTTAATTCCTCTCTCCCCGATTGGTATTCCTGTCAGTGTCTTCTTCACACGGTTCACGAGAGAGCGGTCTCAGGTCCCGGGTCCATCTCGAACCCGGAGCCAAACCACAAGGTCATCCCGACCTGAGGGTGAGATCGAGGCATCTAACCAGCTTGGTGACTCCACTAGGGACACATTACCCCATAGTCGGATCGTCCTTGTTTGGCTTGGCTTTCTTTTGTTTCCTGTTCACTTTACACACACGTCTTTAGGTTTGCGTAACCCTTTCTTTCGAGTCGGGGACTTTCTGATCCCCGCACTCTTGACTCCTCGTCGGGAACAAATTCCCTGAACCTCGCTCTTGACCTTCCTTTTGCATGTTGACCCCATGTCACGCTCCCAGGTCTTGACTTGGATCTGTGTGAGAAGGGAGCTGAAAGTCCCTCACTCCCCATCTCCTAGTGTTGATGGACCCTCCACCAAAGCACCTTACATGGGTGGCGCACTAGCAACCACACACAACATGCACCCTGCCACGTGTAAATCACTCACCGATCCTGCTACTCGGGGCAGCCGAAAGGCAGTCCCTTCCCTTCCTGGGCATGGCAGTTCAGTTGCCAGTGCTCTTGTGGGTCGTTGAAAGGTCACTCCCCATGTTTTAGCACATTGGGCCCCTGTAACAAGAGGCTCAACACACGAAGGAGGAGGTCCATCCACTCGAGCCACACTTTGGGGTAGTCCTTTGATTGCGCTTAGCCGAGTACATGAGAGATGACCCCCTCGTCGTCCCTCCTAGCGCATGCTTGCTCACTCTGTGAGGGGCAGTCACAAGGGCATTTCCTCACAAACACATGCTCGCAATCCTTGGCCTCCTAAGGCTCGACCCATAGCTCGAGCCCGGGTTTTCCCTCATATCACCCAGAACCCTTCTGCAAGTGACGCACAAGTGCTACCTCCACGGATAGCCCCAAGCTCCCGATCGAAAGGTCAGTGGTAGCTATCCCCTCCCCCGTTCATCCCTTCTCCTCCAGATGAGTCGCTCTGGACTTGGTACTCGAAGGCTTTTCCTAAGAGTACCATCTTGAAGAACCTTCACACTGGCCCTATTCTTGGTGCCCACAAAAGAGCTCGGGGCAAGGCTCTTTTGGGGGATGAAGTCTTCCATCGCCCGTCTCTCACCAGGCCTAGATCGAAGTCCGAGCTGACTCTTGTCCCTGACCCACATTCTTTGTCGCACCTCATTGAGATGTCTCGATCATGTTTGAAGAAAGCGAACCTTTCACAATCACGGTCCCAGTCTCAGTTCTGGCGGGAAGTACACCAGAGCTTGAGAGCCAAACATGATCGAGGCCTATGAATAGTCTCAAGAGAAGAAGCCAAGTCACATGGGGCAAGCAAGCATGCTGACCCCTTGGCCGATAATCCAGTTTATCCACTACAAGCGGAAGCAGAGCTTGAGATAGAGGAATCCTTCATGGTTGTTAATGTCTTAGGAGATGACTCAATCGCGCAGCACCTGTGGTCCCAAGACCGTCGCGAATCGGTCCTGACCTGATTAGCGTATAAAGCTCGAGCTCAGTCAGGGCATGTTGAACCCCTACTAAACGAGTTGTCGCACGCAGTACGACGTATACGCCAGACCCCGATCGGGCAAGAGATCAATCCTCCTGAGGAAGCAGTCAGTGTGATGGTGGTTGACGATCCCAATGATGATCAAGAGGACCGCATGAATCGGTTCGAAGGTATGCTTCATAAAATTATGGAGAAGAACAACCTGATGGAAAGTACCCAACCTCTTGGGAACTCAGCTCACCAGGAAGCCAATTCTCCTCATCCACCTAATCCGGTACTGTGGCAGTCACCCCTTGCACATGACCATTCCTCTTCTCCGCAAGTCTTACAAGCCAACATCGATACCATGGTCACTCAGTTTGCGAGGAAGGAAGATTCCAACTGTACAAGCTACAACTCTTTATCAGAAGCCCTTTTATCTTATATCGACTAGCTCCCCTTTCCCTGAAATTACCAGAAAGGGAAACTCCCTCTCTTCAATGGCACGAGTTCGCTCCACCAGCATATCGCCCACTTCCATTTGGCATGTCAAGAGACAACAACTGATGGGAGACTTCTTCTCTATCAGTTTTTTGAAACCCTTGAAGGGGCCAGCATTCAAGTAGTATGCTAGACTTCCACCACACACAGTGCAGACCTGGGAAGAAATGGAACAATTGTTTTACAAGCATTTCTTTGAGGTTGAAAGAGAGGTTCAGCATTTTGAGCTTCTCACAATGAACCAGAACCCAGATGAGCCAGTCGATCAGTTCATAGTAAGATGGAGAGATTTAGCCGCATATCAAGCTACACCAATGCCTGAAATTGAAGCAGTCGTGAGTGTGAAACATGCGGCTGGAAATCTTCCTTCATGTTGAGGCTTCCAACCCAACCTCTACAACGGATCTGATCTCTAAAGCAGTCTGGATAGAGAGTCTCCTCAAACACCATGGCAAGCTTCAAACCCCAGCGTCAAGTGGGGAAAGCAATCGAAATTCCGGTAATAGACATTTCAATTCTCGTGGCAATAAACAGAAAGGAGTGATCAGTTTTGCTGTTACTGTCACAAACCCCAAGAAGGCCTCACCTCAAACCTTCGATTTCTCTAAGGAGGTGAACCCTCAAAATGCACAAGGAACACCTCAGGCAGGTCAGAAAACCCAGTCCTACAATAAGGTCCCTCCACCTCAGAATCTCTACGGAAAGGATTTATAGGAGGTGCAGAAAAAGAAAGTTTATTGATTCGATCTAGAGTGGGTCTCGAGTCTACTCCGAATGTTGATTGAGCAATAGATGATCACCTTGCTCGAGATGAAACAACTGGAAGATGCTGACTTTGCCACCCACAAGTGGTATTGTGCATATCGTAAAATGTAGGGGCATCCTGTTTAGGATTGTTTCACCCTCAAGGATCACATCGAAGCTTTAATCCAGAAGGGACAGATACAACTCGATAGCCTCAAGAAGGCATTTGGGGCAGTTGAGGCATCTCACATGGTGACAGTTCGAGAAGAAGCTGAACAAGTATATCGGCTTGACGAACTACCACCGGATCTTCTTCAAGCGTTATTTTACATATTGCTCCAATTTGGGGTCATCACATTGAAGCCATCAAGATAGCTCAAGCGCCTCGCTTAAGGGGCTGAGAACCTCTGGTGTCCATTTCCTCAGATACAAGGTCATGAATTAGGAGGATGCTTTGGCTTTCAAGCTATAATGTCAGAGAAAGTACAATGGATTTCAAGCTATAATGTCAGAGAAAATGCAAGGTGGACGTTCCGTCATCTCTAGCTTAGAGAATCATGCTCAACCCACTGAACAGTCAACACAAGAGGTCGCTCAGACATAGACGCCTTGTGATGACATGGTGCTTAAGCCTTCCGACTCTGATGGACCCTCGACTTCCCAATCATGGAAAGTCTATCGAGGATGAAGCAAGACGAAATCCATGAAGAGGGAGGTTGTTCACGAAGCAAGATCGACCCCTAAGCCACGTGAACCTAGCCAGCCTGTGCGTGCTCTAAGAAATGGTAGAAGGAGACAAGCACCAAGGGCTGCTCACCAAAAGGGGAAATTCCCTCAACCCCAGACTGAGATCGATTTCCTCAAACCCGTTCCTCTGTTGCCAACCCTGTAGAACTTCTTCCCTAAGCCGGTTCCTTATGCTGAACTAAACCCACAATCCAGTCAAGAAGACATGCTTGAGTCTTCTTCTTCTCAAGCTCCCAATACGTCCAATAAGGGTGACAACAGTAGAGCACCCCCCAATGGTCCAAGCAGGGTGAAGACCTAAAAGAGTCCCTGCACACGTCCAATTCTGGTGATGACGCTAAAAGCTACCAAGATCTGTCCAATTTGAGTGATGACCTTAAAATCTCTCCCCCTTCTTCAATCCCTGACTCTTCTAGCCCTTCTTCTTCTTCTGCTAACACATCTTCTGTAGGTTCGACACTCGAATGCCTAGACTTTGAGGATCTTTAAAAAGAGCTGAAAAGTTGCAACATTAGCAGACGACATCGAATGCAGTTGAAAATTATGATGGCCCAAGCAGCTGGCTTCTTTTCAGTCGCTGATGCCTTGGCATTTAGAGCTAACGCAAAGACGCTTCCCACTATCGAAGAGTTCCTCAAGCAATACAGGAATCTCAAGGCCAAGGAACCCCAATGTCCACTTGAGCTCGACTTTGAGCGGCGGCTAAGAAAGTCATGTGAGCAGAGTTCCCATTCTCATGAGGCATGCCACATGGTGCAGATCTCAAAAGCAGTGACCAACACTGAGCCAATCAGTCTAAGGTTAGGCAAAACGTTATAGCCACCTGTGTAGAAACCAAGGATTTTAAAATACCCTGGTCCGCCACCTCTCCCATACCCCAACACACCGACCAATCCATCACTCCTTAATTTCCTGGGATCACCATTGGTCCCATATGCCCAACTATCTCCAAATCCTCAGCCTCCATCAATCTCCATTTTACCAACACCTACACCTATTACCCAATCCAACCAGCCCACACTAGACTTTGCTAGACCTGGCCAGTCGACACCAAGTCCAGTGGCACAATCTTTACCTACTCAACCCTCACAAACTTTCTAATCCACATCGGTTGTACAGCAAAGACATCCGATACCCTAAAACAAACCTTCACCACCCAAATCTACTTCACAAGCCTCCATACTACCCAAACTCATGGCGGGTCCAGGAGTACACAGAAATGATGAGTGCAAGAACGAGAATGACATGGTGGCTGTATCTATGATCGACGAATCTCATGATCTTCCCCTCACATTCTCTGAGCCCAGTTCTTCCCAGCTGACTCAGGAGCCTCAAAATTCGATGTCTCAACTATATACACTCCCTCCCCTTGAAGTCGATCCCTCATCAAGCAAACAAGCAATAGAAGTTTCCACCACGCTCAATACCGTCAAAGCCCAATTTGAGGCCCAATTTGAGGCGGAGATGTCAAGAGCATGGGTATCCACAAGCTCTAAAGTCGGGGCATTCGAGGTCAATGAATGATCCTCTAGATCACCGACTGATGATGAAGCAGAAGTTCAAGAAGCCCTTGAGGAGTGGGAAGAAGGTGGACAAGCTACGACTGACAATCTCGAGGAAATAAACTTGGGTGATGCGAATGGCCCGAGGCCGACTTTTATTTCAGGTAACATGTCGTCAGATGAGAGGGAATGCTATATTGTCTTCCTACGAGCAAACCAAGACGTCTTTGCCTGGCACTATCATGAGATGCCCGGTCTAGACCCCTAAATCAAGAAGGTTTCTGTCTGATCTTGAAATGTAGATAGAGATTGAGGTAACTAAGCTCAAGGAAGCAGCTTTTATTCGAGAAGTCAAATACCCGAAATGGCTCGCCAACGTTGTGCCAGTTAAGAAGAAGAATGGGCAAATCAGGGTCTGTATCAACTTCCATGACTTGAACATTGCCTGTCCAAAGGACGACTTCCCATTGCCATTCACAAAAATGCTTATCGATTCCACAACCCATTGCCAGATTTTCTCCTTCAAAGATGGCTACTCAGGGTACAATCATATAAGGATGGCACCAGAGGATGAGGAGGTCACCGCCTTCTTGACTCCCAAAGGTGTCTTCTGTTACGTAATGATGCCGTTTGGGTTGAAGAATTCAGGTACCACGTATCAGCGAGCAATGACCACCATTTTCAGATATATGCTTCACAAGGAGGTAGATTGTACGTGGATGATTTGGTGGTGAAATCTGAAAAGGAGGATCACATGCATGACCTTGAGAAGGTGTTCGAAAGGCTTCGCCTTCATCAGCTCAAAATGACCTTGAAATGCGCATTTGGCATACGTTCAGGGAAATTCTTAGGGTTCATTGTCAGATATCGGGGATTGGAGATCGATCATATCAAGATCAAAGCAATTCGAGGAATGCCATTTCCAACAACACTTGGAGAACTTTAGAGATTCATTTTCAACCTCTTAGGTTATTGTAGGCCTTTTACACATCTGTTGAAGAAGGACTCTCTTTTTATATGGGACGAGGCATGTCAGGCCACCTTGGATGACATCAAAGAGTATTTGTTACATCCCCCGATACTCTCCATGCCAGTGTTAGGGAGGCCCCTCATTCTATACATGACCGCCTTCGTTGAGTCGTTCGGTGCGCTCTTGGCACAAAACAATGAAAGAAGTCGCTCTGTATTACCTCAGTTGCAACATGCAAGGGGCTGAAAAGAATTACCCATCAATTGAGAAAATGTGCTTGGCTTTGATCTTCGCGGTCCAAAAGCTTTTTCATTATCTCCTCAGTCATCAGATACAGCTTATCTCGAGAGCCGACCCCATCAAGTTCCTTACGATTGGCCCTTGCCTCTCGGGGCATTTGGCTAAATGGGCGCTACTACTTATGGAATTTGACATCAAGTATGTACTGCAGAAAGCCGTCAAGGGCCAAGCTCTGGCTGATTTCCAAGCAGCACACCCCGTACCAGCAGAATCCCCCTTGTTAAGTGACCTCCCCGATTAGGAAGTGTTTTGTACTGAGCCAGTTTCGATTAGAAGATGTACTTTGACGGGGCCTTTTAGTCTGAGTGAGGTGGTGCTGAAATAATATTCTTGACCCTGCAAGATGGAGTCATTCCCTTGTCCTTCTCCCTCCCAAAAATCGACTCGCACAATGAGGTTGAGTATCAGGTCCTCATAATAGGGCTTGAGGTCACCTTAGATCTAGACTGGAGCGGTTAGCCATTTTTTGGTGACTCCAAGCTAGTAACACGACAACTCCAAGGGATATATGATGTGAGGAAAGATAGTCTCAAGCCCTATCATGACACTGCTAAAACTTTGATGGCTAACCTCGCTGACTTATCCTTAGAGCAGATTCCCAGGAGGTTAAACTCCCAAGCCAATGCCCTTGCCAAGCTCGGTGCCACTATTCAAATCTCGTCGAAGGGACCCATTCCTATATGGGTAACAAAGTGGAGGCACATTGAGCTGGCTAGAGAGTTAGATGGAGATATAGGATTATTTTCCCATAATGCCCTCCTTATCTATTCGGGGCACTCCTCGCTGCTAAGGATGCTCTTGAACCTAAAAAGAAGGTGAAGCAAGACCAAGGCGATAAGTTCGAAAGACAGGAGGAGGAGATCTTTGATCCAATATGTGCTGAGATTGAACAAGTTGAGGATTGGAGGGAGCCAATAATCAATTTTCTTAAACACGATCAGCTACAGAAGGAACGCATTGAGCGCAATAGTATACAAAGAATGTCCACCAAATACGCTCTTCTTGATGGAGATTCTCTCTTTCGGTGATCCTTCGATGGTATCCTTTTCCAATGCATTAACAAAAAAGGAGCGAAGCAAGTCCTAGAAGAAGTACATGCCGTGATCTGTGGCTTTCTTCAGTCTGGTCCTAAGCTCTATGAACGGATATGCAGGTTGGGGTATTATTAGCCATCAATGGTTACAGATTCATTGTCCTATGCCAAAAGGTGCCAAGTGTGTCAGATACATTCAAACCTCATTCGTCCGCCACCAGAGCCTCTCCATCCTACGGTGATGTCATGACCATTCTCACAATGGGGTATGGACAATGTCAGACCTATCGATCCTCCCTTAGCATTGGGTCATACCTTCATCATAGCTGCTATGGAATACTTCTCTTAATGGGTTGAAGCGATCCCTTTCAAACATGTCCCCGAAGAATCAGTAGCCAACTTTGTGCAACATCACATTATTTACTGATTCGGTGAGCCTGACCGGATCATATTAGGCAATGGACCCCAGTTCAGGAGTCAGCATATTGACCGTTTGACTAACCAATTTGGCTTCAAGTGGAAGTACTCTACTATGTACCATCATTGAGCAAATGGTTTAGCTGAGGCCTTCAACAAGGCCCTTTGTAGTGTTATAAGAAAATCAGTGTAAAAAATGAGGAAAATTTGGCATGAGAAGTTTCCCAAAGCTTTATGGGCTTATCGCACTACAACTCGGAGTTCCACCAATTCTACTCCCTATTCTTTAGGTTACGTGAGTGAAGCGGTGCTACCCCTTGAAATCCAACTTCCATCGCTTCGCATCGCCGTACATCATGATATGATGATGATGAACAGGTCAAGTTACGCTATCAAGAATTAGATGCACTTGATGAGAAGAGATTGGAAGCTCAATAGAACCTTGAACTCCACCAGGGGAGGATGAAGAGGGCTTTTGACAAGTCTATCAAAGTCCATTCATTCATTTGTGATGACTTGGTTCTAGCAGTAAAAAGGCTGATCGTCATTCATGGGCAACAAAAAGGAAAGTTTGAACTGAAGTGGGAGGGCCCTTATATAAGAAAAAATTTGTCCCCAAATGGAGCTTATATATCAATTCAACCTGACGGGAAGGATGTGATGTCCCCTATCAATGGACATTACCTAAAGAGGTATTACCCGTGACCCTCACTTTAAACATGCCTTCAAGTCTTGGTGTATGACTCTAAAAACACACCACTTTTACTGTTTCGGAGGCAAGATTCTAAACATGCCTTCAGGTCGTGGTGTATGACTCTTAAAACACACCACAATGAAAAAGAAAAAGGAGACAATAAGTGCAAACAAGAAAAATTCTTCATTAAGAGAAGCTGCAAGTTACAGATACAACTTTTCATTACAAGTGTGAAATCTCAAAATTCAACTCTTGCATCTAAGGAAAAGAGAAGTGGTTGGCTATCAACATTGAGCTTGCATCTGAGGAAAAGAGAAGCGGTTGATTGTCAGCGTTGCTCTTGCATCTGAGGAAAAGAGAGCAGTTTATCACTAGTGTCGCTCCAACATCAGAGGAAATGAAAAGGGTTCTAGATCGAGTATATTAGACATACAAAGCATACTTCTCTGGCAAGGAACTGGCCTATGATGTAAATCAAGCCTTGTTTGCAGTAAGTGCCCTTCCACATAACAACATGGAGTTCACAATTGTGCTTGAGGACTTGGCTTCCAATATACTTTGCAGACCAGACGGGATTCCCTCTGACTGAGTTACCATCAATAAAGTTACCTGTTCTAAACTCCCCAACCCTCGAAAGTTTCTTCATCAAAGGAATGCTCTCAGAAGGTCTTGCCAGCAGGCGTGGACACTTCCCCTTGACGGTCCAAGTTGCCGAGCATGCTAAGCTACCGTGCGTGTTCACTGCCAAGCGCGCTAAGTTGCTATGTGTGTTCACTGTTGAGCATGTTAAGCTACCGTGCGTGTTCACTGCCGAGCACGCTAAGCTACCGTGCATGTTCACTGTAGAGCACGCTAAGCTGTCATGCATGTTCACTGCTGAGCACGGTAATTGCTGGGTACGTGACTAGCGCTCGTTGCGACAAGCTCTCGTTGCCACGTACGATCACTGCCATGCACGACCACTGCCGTGGACGACCATTGCTGAACATGCTTATGGCTATGAACGATTAGCTGCCGTGCATGAAGAATTAACAAGTGTGTTCCTTTACACGTGCATGCCCACCATGTGTTCTCACATGATGCTTCGGCTGCCCGGTGACCCTTCGCCTACTTGACATCTCGGCTGCCCAGCGACTTTTCGGCTGCCTACAACCCTTCAATCACTCCCCCAGGGAACTTCGAGTCTCGTCAGAAACCTGCAATCCATCAGAAATCCCCTGTGATTCTTGTGAAACTTCCACAGTCACTGGGAAACCTCTGCAAACCCCTCTTCCATTGTAGCGGCCTCCCTGCTACAAAACTCCCTCCGCCGGAAAATTCACTTAGTTCCAACGCATCCTCTGCCGTTATTTTCTTCTCCCAGTCGTCGTAATCCCTTTGGCCATGGTCACTAGAACCTTCACCCTCTTCACTGGAAAAGCTTCTCAGCCACGATTAAGACCCTTAGCATTTTACCTCCTGGTGAAAATGGCAAAAGGGTTTTTATCCCCCTTTTTATAACCAGGCGCTCCTTGTCCTGCCCCTCCTAAAAAAAAAATGAAACCTAGGCTCAAGGGAACTTGAGTGTCATTTTGAGAAAAGATCGAGGGCATTTTCGAGAAGTGGACATATTGAAGAAGCCAAGCGACAATGGGCCGGGTCGTGCTAGGTCAAGCCTGAGACTGAGCCGGAGCCCAGGACAAATTCCCTCAACCACCGTGAGTGTTCTTCTTCACCCTAATAGCCGCGCTTGTTTCTCAACCCCCCAACCGCCACACATGTTTCTCAGCCCTTCAACCGCCGTGCGTGTTTCTCAGCCCCTCAGCCTCCATGAGTGTTCAGGGCACCATGAAGCCATCACGTAGCCACCGTGAGTGTTCAGAGCATCACGAAACTGCCGCGAGTGTTCGTTGCACCCTGTAGTCGTCGTGAGTGCTCACGCCACCAAGAAGCCACCGTGCATGTTCACCTTTTACCGCCATCAGTGAATTCATACACATCAGGCCGTCGCACATGCTCATGCAACTAGCCGTGAGTATGTTACCATGTTGCTGCCGGCCTTATTGACCCTGCACCCACACCCTTTACATGCGCCTTCGCACATGTCTTCCCTAGCCTGTCTGTTCGTGTGTGTATCAACAAGGCTCAAAACCTGGCCATGCCCATTGGCACCATATTTTATCCTCAGGGAGTCATGCCCAATTCCTAATCCCCAGTGAGTCCATTTCTGCCTACCATCTCTCACTGGGCCACCATCACCATCTGAACTCACTGCCATTTCATCCCCAATGAGTTCGACAACCATCCACAAACCCATTCCTTATGGAGCCTCATCCATTTCATGTCTCCCAGTGAGTCCACCCCTGGTTGGAGACTCACATACATGCCTGTTGGAAGATAGTTTTCATCATCATGGGTCCTCGGTCAATAAAGCCTAACAAATAGTAAAAATTATGAGAGTCTCAGAATTTCCCTAGAACTGACGAAGATCTTCAAGAAGACTGTCAAAAGTCTACTGTCAAGTTTCGTCGCATTCCAACATGTATAAGGCAATGTAGACCAAGAAACAGTTTCGACAGAATCAGCCTCTAGCACCCTGAAACGGACCCTATAACTAGAGATACATTTTTTATGTCTCAATTTTCTATGGGACTACCACAATTGGATTTGACATGGTTGAAAATCTAGGGGTCAAATTTTAGCTTGAATGGACATTCCAAAAAGAAGTTATAGGCAAAAGAGCGAAACAAGAGGAGTCGCATGCGATTCCCGTGCGGCCACCCTGCAACTCAACTCCATTAAAGGGGTAGTCACGACTAGTGATTTTTGATCATATCTCACCCGTCTCAAGTTGGATCGCACTCAAAGCGTGTTCATCTCGTCAAGACGAGAGTTTCGATATGTGGCACACACACGACGACGCTCGAGCGTAAATAAAAGCTAGAGAGAAGTTGCTGATTCATGAAGAAAGTGTAGGAAAATTAGCAGCGTCGTGCCTCGATCGAGCAGCCAAATCACTCCGCTCGTAAACGCGATTGACACAAAACTAGTTCCATCGCGTGCATAAGGTCTAGAGCTTTCGCTAGTCTGGACCCTGTACTTGATGAATGATCGGATTCCACACATGAAGTCGTTGAAGTGATTGTAAATTCTGTCACCAGAATTCTAGATTCCGGCTAAAACTCCAAAGTTGAAAAATCTTCTTTCGGGCATGGAATCGAGCTGTATTTGTTGCCCCACAATCGTGACGGCATGTTCAGTGTGATCTAGCGAAGAAATCACAGACATCAAGGAACGAGCACACAATCGATCCAAAGTTTCAAGATGCATTCAAATTTCAAGTCACATGATCGTACTCTAAACACATGATCCATGACTCAAAGTTGATATCAAATTGATTGCCATGTCGAGCCCTACAAGAAAACAATTATCTTTTGGTCAAACGGGCATCAGAACAACCCCGGATCACTCATGAAAAATCATGCACATTCTAAGGCAACACATGGACTGTCTTGGAATTCCACAACGTGTTAGGAAGGGGCACATCTATCATTTTGCAATCTATTTTTTAATTTCTTTTAATTCATTTAAATCTTAATTTTCAGTAATTATGTTTAATTGTGATCAATCCACCCATGTTTGGGTACAATTATATATATACCATGTACCATCATTGTAAAAAAGAGAATTTTTACTTAATAGAATTCCCTTTTCTTCTCATTGTTGGGTTACGTTTGGAGAGAGAGAGAGTAAGGAGAGAGAAAATTTTGGACTGGTACCTCTAGGTCAAGGTAAACTTTCTCTCTCTTCTTTTCTTTCTTCTTCTTCTTCTTTGTCTGAGTCTCCCTCAGAGGCCACGCATAGCAGTGGTAGTGTCATGCATGCCTCTTTCTCTTCTTTTTTCGCTTCCTATGGTTTCACAGGTCGTGCTTGGCGATGGCATCGCCATGTGTGAGCTCCTTTCCCTCGTTCTGTTTATCAATCTCTTTTTCTCAGCAAGGCTTGTAGACGGCGCTGCTCATCGACGTCCGCAGATGTGTCCTCAACGTCTCAGTGAAGAAACGGTGAAACGTATTGCCACCCATAGGGGTCTCCCCCTATTGCACGCTTATCATAGACAGTGATGCTTATCGTCGCCCACAAGAGGTCGCGACAACACCTATCGCTGCCCGCGAGCTTCCTTCGCATGCTTGGTGCCTATTGCCGTCCGCGAGCTTCTTTCGCGGGCTCGGTGCCTATCGCTGTTTGCAAGCCTTCTTCGTGCGGTAGGTGCCTATCTCCATCGACGAGCTTCCTTCATGCGCTTGGTGCCTATCGCCGATCGTAAGCCTTCTTCCTGCGCTCGGTGCCTATCGCCGTGTGTTGGCTCTTCTTGCATCCAACGTCTATCGCTGTGTGCCTTGACAAGAACTGTCGTCGCATGCCTCGTAAACGGCTATCGCCGCATGCTTCACAAGAGGCTATTGCCGCTCGCGTGGGCGTGTGCTGCCTTCTTTTGTAGCCTCAACGATGATGCTTAGAGTCGCCCGTAGTTCACTACTCGCCCTGTAGCTGTGACCGGTAGTCTCTAGCGCCGTCCAAGGGCCGTGACACTACCACTCTATTGTTATGGGTGGTGATGCTTAACGCCATCGGGATCCCATCTCTCCATGTCGTGCATTTCTTCGTTCTCTTCTCACTTGACTGAGGGTGGACTCAGTCTAGTGTTGCCATAACGATCTGGCAGTCGAGCAGTATTTTCGTCGTGCTGGTCCTAGGTACCATGCCTGTCTTGCTACTACACCAAATTAGGACAGTCATGTCAACCTTGGTTTTGAGTAGTATTTCCATCACGTCGGTCCAAAGTACCGTGCCTGTCTTGCTACCACTCTGAGTCGGTCATTGCACTGGTCCAGCTCGTCCCCTTGTCGAGTACCCTCTTCTTTTCTCCTCTCATTCAAACCTTCCACTTCATCACCTTAACTTCTCACATTCTTAGCCATACGAATGTACATTTCCCTAAGATAAGGGTGGATCCTTCGGTCCACTTGTCTTGCAAATTAACCATAGTAGTGTCGTGCAGAAAACAAGGAGATTGCAAGTCAAAGAAAGGAGATTCCGAACCAGCTGAGTCAGCTGGAGGGGCTTTCCGTTGTGATCTAAGAGGGCACCCATGCTAGTTAGCCCGAGTAAGTCACGGACCCAGGTGAGGTTGGTCCCCACCTCACATTGAAAATTCCTCAATCACTAGTTGGATACCTGCCCTTGTTCTTGAACAAGGTTCTCGAGAGAGCAATCTCTGGTCCCAGGTCCTCCGAACCCGAGACACGTGTCACCTGATCACCTTGATCCGGGGAGGCAAGATCGAGGCACCTAAGCAGCTTGGCGACTCCACTGGTGGTTTATTACCCCTTTGTGGGTTCGCTCTTGTTTGATCAATATCTTCTTTCACTTTCTGCACTACTTTCTATGGCACCTGGGTTATTCAACTCGTTCATCCGAGTCGAGGACTTTCTTATCCCCGCATTCGTGACTGTCCCAGGGAAGTGAACTACAAGCTTCCTTCCCTACACTCCTTCAGAGTCTGAGCTCACAGTTCTACTCCCAGGTCCTTTCCTAGATTGGTGCGAGAAGGGACTTAAAGGTCCCTAACTCCCCTCTTCCTCGCCCTGGTGGACCCTCCACCAAGGCCTCTTGCATTGGTGGCACATCTGCTATCACACATAACACGCACCTTGCTATTGGCAAGTCCCTTGCAAGTAATATTGCTGGGGCACGCCGGAAGGCTGCCCTGTCTGCTCTCGTGAAAGGAAATCAAGTTTCCATCTCTTCTGAGGGTCCCCGCAAGGCTACCCCTCGAACTGTTTCACCACCCCGAACCTCTACACATGGAGGCTTGCCACACAGAGGCAGATATCTTGGGGTCTTTACCCCTCGCACACACCTAAAAGCTCGTGGTCAAACAACTCGAGCCACACCTCGAGGAAACCTTCGTGCTGATTCGAACTTGCGTTCAAGGCTAGGCCTTCTCGGGCCAAATCTTGAACACACCATGCACGCCACAGCTCGGGCCAATTCCAGTTCAGCGTTAGCTCGAGCACACTAGAGTCAACTGCTCTGTCCTCCTTCTCAGAACACGCAGCTTCACCCTGTGAGAGATAGGTTACTACCCATTCCCTGATTTACACAAGCTTGTGGGTCTCAACCTTCTAAGGTCGAACCAATTGAGCAAGCCCGGGCTGACCCCCAAGTCACCCGGACGGCTAACCCTAAGGGTTCACAAGCACCAACTTTGCAAGTTCCTCCTTGATCCCAACTCAGGTGAAGTCATGAACTAGCTCCTTCTTTTGTCGCTCTTCCTACACCAGGCAAGCACCTCGAGACCTGATATTCAAGGGCCTTTCCTAAGAGTACCATCTTGAACCAGCCTCTGGTCAGCCGTGCCTCACAAGGGAATCCGGGGCAATGGCCTATGGTCAGACAGGAGCCTGCATCCTCCAAGGCAGTGACCCAGGTTGCCCTCTATCCTTGGACCCCATACTTTGCTCCAGCTAATCGACACAGCCTTCTTCTGCTTAAGAAATATGGGGCAGTCCAAGCCTCAAGCTCGGTTCTGGAGTGAGGTCCATAGCTGCCTCAGGATCAAGCAGAAGAAAGGTCTGCAGATTCTGACCAAAGAAGCCCCCAAGGTAGTTGAGGTTACCACCTTTGGTGATCTCTTACCTCGTAATCCCTTCTTCCCTCTGCGGATCTTAGAGCCTGAGCCAGTCCAAGAGTATTGCTCGATGATCACTGCCAAGAAGCCATGGTCCCAAGATCGTCAACAACCGGTCCTCACACGGTCGACGTACAAGGCTCGAGTCCAGTCGTGGCATGCTGAGACCTTACAAACCAACTTGCCATGCACGATTCGCCAACCCCGGCCGTCCACTACTCCACCTGGCTCTGACCTTCCAGAAGAAATGGTCAGTGTCATGGTGATTAACTTGAAGAGCGGATGAACAGGTTCGAGATAATGATGCCGTCCATCCTAAAAAAGATGGAATACCTAGAAGCTGCCAGGTCCCCTTGTTCTCACCATGAGACAGATTCCCCGACCAATGAGGACACAATTCCCAAGCAAACTCCCCCACCAGTCTCCCAGGACAGCTCTCTTTCTCGTGGGGTTTCCCATACCGACACAGATGCCATGGTGGCCCATAGCTTCAAGAACAAGGTCCTCGGCATGCAAGAGGCGACGCTCTACCAGAAGCCGTACCCCTCGTACATCGACCAAGTGTCGTTTCCCCCGAACTATCAAAAGGGGATGCTCCCCCTGTTCAACGGTACTACATCCCCGCACCAGCATACTGCTCACTTCCAAGCGGCTTGTCGAGAGACGACAATTGACGGGCGACTCCTCCTTCGTCAGTTTGTCAAGACTCTCGAAGGGCCAGCCTTCTAGTGGTATGCTTGACTGCCTCCAAACTCGGTGCACACCTGACATGAAATGGAGCAGTTGTTTTACCAATGCTTCTACAAAGTCCAAAGGAACGTGGAAACCATCGAGCTCCTCACTTTGACTCAAGACCCCGGTGAGCCAGTTGATAAGTTCATCACCCGATGGAGAGAGCTGTCAACTTTTCATGCCACTCCCATGACTGAAAAAGAAGCTGTCTAGACTTGCATACGAAATATGGTTCCCGAGATCTCCCTGCATGTCAAGGTCTCCAATCCACCCTCCATGTCAGAGCTCATCTCTAAAGCAGTTCTTATTGAGGGTCTGTCCAAACACCATGGCGGATCTTGCTTGCAACCCTATGGCTCGATCGCTCGCTCTAACAATCGAGGCAACCAGCAGAAAGAGGTGATCAGTGCGGCTGTCACTGTGACCAATACTAAGAACACCTCCCCTCAAACCCTGGACCTCTCAAAGGCACAAACGTCTCAGCCCGGGGGCAAGCAGCAGTTCTATAACAAGGCCCCGTGTCTCAAAAATATTAATCTAAGCGACTTCTGGATCCAGCAC
The DNA here is from genome assembly GCF_000471905.2 of Amborella trichopoda. The sequence continues at coordinate 480,887 of NW_006499691.1, read as the reverse complement.
CAAAATAAGGTGTACCCCTTCGACATGGAGTGGGTCCCTACACTGCTTTGACTACTACTGAAGCAAAACATGATATAGCTGCCGGAGGCCAGCACTCTAGAACAAGATGGATAGGAGACACACAAGAGGTACTATGCCTATCACAAGAAAGTAGGCTACCCCATTCTGGAATGCTATAAACTCAACGACACTATCGAAGACCTTAGTAACAAGGGTCAGATAAAGCTCGAAGAGTTAAAAAAAGCATTCAACGTAACTGAGGCTTCTCACATAGTGACAATACAAGAAGATGATGGAGCCCTCGCCATCCTCCGTGCACTATAATGCTCGAAGAGGGACACATCACGCCAAAGCCGACAAGGTAGCCTAAGTTCCTGCCTCCAAGAATTGAGAACCTCTGGTACTCATATTACCTGATACGAGGCCATGATGTGAGCGAATGCATTGGCTTCCACAAACTCTTGGCAAAGAAGATGCAGCAATGCCAAGAAGCTCATGGCAGAAGGACGCCCTCAAGTCCCTCTTCCATCAGTACAAGAAGAACTCTCGACACAAGCCTTGTGAAGCACTGAGCTAGATCATCTGCAGGCCCTCTTTGACGCAATGCTTCAACAGGGTCTCATCACTCCCAAGCCTGCCAGGCAGCCTAAACACCTTGCCCAAGGTACGAAAAACCTTTGGTGCCCATATCACCAAGTATGGGGCAACGAACTGAAAGAATGCTCTGCGTTCAAGGCTATGGTCACTCAGAAAGTGCAGGATGGCCACATCATATGTGCCGTTCTTCCAGAGCGCTTCCAAGCTGTTACTCCCGTCCAAGAGGAAATCCCACTACAGGTCCCCTATGAGCATACATTGGACCCTTTAGAGCCCTAGACTTCTCAGCACTGGGAAGTCTACCATGGGAGTAGTAGGCTCAAATCCCTGAAGCATGAGGCAGTCCACCAAGCTAGGACTACACATCAGCTAGATAGGATGAACCAAACCCCTCCTCAGGGATCCAAAAGAAGACGGGCACCCGGGTTCGCTCACCAAAAGAATCATCCCCTTGAGCCACCAGTCAAGAAAGAGTTTCTCAGGCCCCTTTCTCCACTGCCAACCTTACAAGACTTCATCTCGGGTGCACCTCACCTTATCTCGTCGTTCGACCACATGGATGTCCCTGGGTCATCAACAGCTCGGGGAGTCGTCCAATATGGTTGACGACGCTAAAAGCACCCCACAACAGTCAAAGCCAGGGCAAGACCTAAAATACCCTCTGCACACATCCAATTCCGGCGACGACGTAAAAAGCTGCCCGGAACATTCTAACTCTTCTTCTACTCCCTCCTCTTTTATTTCTTCTACAGGTACAACTCGACAATGCCCAGACGTTGACACTCTAAACAGAGAGCTCAGAGGCACTAGCATTAACAGGTCGTAGTGGAAGCACCTAAGAAAAATTCTGGCCCAGATGGTTGGATTATTGATAGTCGTCGATGCCTTATTAACCCAAGCCAAGACTGAGCCACCGTCAAGATCCTCTTCCAAAGGGGCCTCCCACATGGTGCAGATCTTGGAAGTACCACCCAGCATGGGGGAAATGAACCTAAGATCGGGGAAGAAGCTATAACCCACACGTCAAAAGCTCAAGAATCTCAAGTTTCCTGATCCTTCACGCTTCCCTAAGCCTAAACCTCAAGCGTCTACATCCTTAACATAGATACCTATTGCCTCCCCATCAGCCGCAATGGTTGAAAAACAAAGTCAACTAGTGTCACAAACCAAAACTCAACCAAAGCCTATTCCTAAGCCTACCCTACCACCTACACCAGTGATTGGATTAGGAACACCGAAGACTAATGAGGATAAAGTGAAATATGACATAAATTGGGAACTTGAGGAAGCTTCCAGCCCTCCTAAGTATCTATGATGCCATTCTGCTGTCTAAAGACTATCGGATGGCCCTGGTGCAAGCTCTTTCTAACCCAAAGGTGTACGATATTGAAGTGGAGCCTATTGAGGTTGACTCAATCATCCTGAATGGGGGCTTGACAATCTCCTTTTCGGAAGATGACCTACAATTGGGAGGCAAATTTCACAATCGGACACTCTTTGTGAATGGTGAATTACATGCTTGTCGTATCAATCGGATCATGCTGGATGGAGGATCGACAGTCAACCTGATCCCAAGAAGGACCCTCACCCGATTGGGATTAGGATCTGACGACCTCACTCCACATCAGTGTGCAAGGATTCAACCAATCAAAAGAAAAGTCGGTCGAGACAGTTCGTCTTTAACTCAAGATTGGTGACCTCAATGATTACACTCAGTTTCATGTAATCGACACCGATGCATCCTACAATGTCCTCCTTGGCCGCCCTTGGCTTCATGATCAGGGGGTGGTTCCTTCCACGCTCCACCAATGCTTCAAGTACAGCCGAGATGGGAGACAACACACAGTCTCTGCTGACAAGAGACTGTTCCCTGTGGCTGAGACTCACTATGCCAATGCTAAGTACTATTTCATGGACCTTCCAATACCAGAAAAGTTAAAAGATGATGATTGGAAGCCTGTGAGAGAGACAGGACCCTCGTCTCATGATGATATTGAAGACCTGGGGCGAATGGTCACGAACATGTTCGATGAAGAGGAAAGACAAGGCAAGATCCTCCCTTTGACTCATATCTACCCAAGTATACCTTGCCTCCTCTCCGAGGTCATGGTGTCATCCCCCAAAGATGGAGCTTCCCCCTCCACTTCTAATTCTCCAGAACAAAATGCCGAGCTAGAGGCAACTCTTGAAACTGAGGAAGCCCTAAAGGTAGACCTTCCAGCACAGAGGGTAACCTATACGCCGGACCAGCAAAAGGTTCTGCATGTCCCCATCGCTCTTTTACTAGCAGAATTGGCACACCAATCACTAAGGAAGGTACTCCAAATTCCATCCTCCTTAAACAAGGGGATCACCAGTAGCCAAGAGAAGGTCTTACATCTCTCAGAGGCTTCCGAAGAGGTACAGTGGACAAGAGTCAGCCCTCCGGCTCTCAAGAACAAGAACCTATGGTAGGGCTGAGAAGCGAGGTTTGAGCTCAAAATCAATGCACCTCGAATCGAAGCCAAGGCTTCCCTAGATTAGAGTATTTACAATGAATAGGCTCTCCAAATCATGAGAACCATGAATTATGAGCCCCTGTCCAATCAAACACTAAGGGTGAGGAAGCATCTGCTCCCCCAGTCGAGGTCATTGAAGCCACGACAAGCGGTCAAAAGATGAAGCAAGGAGTGGGATATCATTTTTCGTCTCACACGATGAAAGGGCAGAAGCAATAAAAAAAAAGATAAAGAGAAGGAAGTACAAAAGACATGCGGCACACAGAGAAGAGAGAAGAACTGTTCCATTCATAAATCAAGTGGGCATTACAAGCTCCTTTTCTTTACAAAAAGAAGAAATGAAAAGAAAATGAGAAACAAGGCATCATCAGAATCGATCAATTGCTTCATTGATTTTCCCCATGTATGTCGCAGTTGATACCTTTGCTCGCTCGATTTCGCGCTTCAACTATGACACCAGCTCCGCCTCATGCTCCATCGAGGTGGTCACTTCTCTCAAGGAAAAATACTCGAGGGAAAAAATGTTATCAATAAGCTCCTTGTCCTTCGCTTCCCAAGTCGCAGTCTCCTTCTCCAGTTATCAAGTTTATGCATCAGCTCTAATATCTTCGCCTCAAAGCCATCACTTTGCGGTGGCAGGTGACAGCCTCCTCAGCGAGGTCTGATCTCTGGGAGACTGCAACATCCATTTGCTACGATTGGGTGTTTACCAGTTCATGGTAGCACAAAAGTGAAGACTCCAAAGGGGGTAACTGCGAGCTCTCTAGCTGCTGCACAGTTGAATCTTTGCGCAAGGTCTTTGCCCTCCATCCCTCCAGCTCATTGGCAACGCTGTCAAAGTAAGGAAGGACTTCGGGTGCATTCCGTAAGGCGATTCCCCTCAACTAAAGGATCGTTATTCCAATCTCTTTGAGAGACAACTCCTTCAGCTTCTGGAGGCCTATTCGAAGCATCCCAAAAATGACGCCTGACAACGCACTAAAAGTGGGCCTAGGCAGTACAGTAGGAGCGACCACAACAGGAGGATCCCCAGTTGCAGTCAAAGCCTCAAGCTCCCCAGATTCAGGGGTAACCTCAGGCTGCCCTGGTACCTCAGCAACAAATCTCTCACTCAGATCCCTTGCCATGACCACTTCGGCCTCGATCCTCTCACGCTCAGGTGCTATAGCTTCACCCCAGCCTCAGCCGGGGTAGGGCTGACCTCCTGACCTGGAGCTACTACCTCAGTGTCAGGCTGCACCATGGTAGCCTCCTCTCCCAAGGTAGCAACTTCTCCTTGTGTCCGCTCTTCTTGAATTCTCATCTCCACTAGACAGGTTCAACATCTTCTCCCTCTCCTTCTTCTTTCTTGTCCTCTTGGGGAGCCACGTCAACTATGGGCTCCCCCACAGGGCCTATCTCTTCTACAGCAAGGGGTACCTCCTCTGAGCCCTCCAAACCTGATCCCTGAGGATGTCATGCCTCTGCATCCCCCACAGCTACATCACTTGAGGCATCAACCTCTTATCGCTCGGGTGGTCCCACTTTAGTCCCCGAGGCTCCAGCCTCTTTTATGACCACACGATCTACCGGGGTTTCCCATTCCTTGGTAGGCACAACAACCTTCAGAGCTCGAGAGGCCCTCTCCTCCTTTGCCGCCTCATCAGCCCTATTCACCTCCATCGGGACTGGGCCCTCCCCTTCAACCAGGGACATCACTTCCTGGTTCGAAGCAATTTCGATTGGGGCAGTGGGATCTGAGGCACCAGCTTGAGCCTCTGAAGGACCAAAAGAAGGTTCAGGTGAATGAGAAGGAGAATCCTCAAGAGCATAAGGCGATGCAGAAATAGCAGGAGACACACAACCCTTTGAAGAAGCCGAGGGTGGGGAGACATCCTCTGGCTCGCGGACCACTGGGATTTTAAGCCCTTTGCATTTTGAAACCTCGGTTGCCTTCTTAACTGGAATGCGAGGAGCTGCTGGGGCAGCCCACTTCCTCTTCTTTCCCTTTGCATGAGAGGGTGCAGCAGTTTTAGGAGCGCTCTTTCGAGAAGGGCCCGCAGCGAGTTTGCTATGAGAGTCGCTCCTTATCAACTCAATCAGATCCTAGACCGGACACCCTTCATACCTCGGGATCTTGTGGCCTTCCTTCCATTTGAAAATTGTAGAGAGATTGTAACAAATGCTCTTTGTCTTCTTCTCAATGTCGAGAAACCGGTGCAGAGACCTATTCATGATGATTTGGTGAGGCCGCCAATGGTGCGCCAGTCCCAAGGAAAGCCCAGGGTGAATACCTCCCCTAGAGGAGGAGTCCTTACCATCTTCCTTTGCCTTGTCTCCTTGCTCCAGAGAGAATTCTCCCCTTTCTAGGAGTCGCTGACATTGCAGTACCCCTTACTGGTGATTCACCACCAAAGTTCATGGGCTTCAGTCACTCGCACTCTTCTTCCGAAATATGGTAGCATATACTTATTGACCTATGTGAGCTCCAAGCACGTGGCCCAAGCTGTGCAAATGTGCCTCGGGAGCTAAGTCTCTTGGTGGGTTCCCAACTGGTCCTTCATCCAGTGAGCTGCCTTGCTATGCCGCTTCTCAAAGACTGCGGAGAATGGGCAGCCTTGATCGAGCCCATGCAGCCGAGCAAATCTATAAGGGAAATACCCATTGAGTTTCGTACTGTGAACAGTGCGATAGGGAAGAACCCCGCCCCTGACACTCAACATATACATCACTCCTTATGAGTAGTATGAGCACCATCTAAGCTCTTGCTCAGCTCGTCAACATAGGCACGGTCTATGAGATTCCCTACCGAGAAGACGGGCCTCCTCACATGGAGGTGGTCGTTGCAAAACAAACTACAAGCATCGCCAATAGTATGGAAGATTGCTTTCTGCTCAGCAATCCTCAACAGAAACGGGCACATCATTTCGTCCAAATCCTCGATTCGGAAGTAGGTGGCCGGGAAATAAGCCCAAAGCCAACCATATACTTAATGGACCGGGAAAGGTGTCTTGAAGTCCCCTGGGAAGGCTTTGCCATCCACTATGTCATTCCCTCCTTCATCACCTTGATACCTTTCCCCTAGACACGGCTCCTAGGCCGTAGTATATACTGCAAAGGACCAGCTGTGCAAGTGCATATTTTCACCCCTTCGTCATGTCACTGGCCACATAGAAAGTTCTTGGACGGATAATGTCTACTCCATCGTGGAGAGAAAAATTGCACAAGAAAAGTACTAAATAAGCGACCGGCAAGATGTGCTCATTTTCCTTCTGCGGCTCAAAAACTGATGGGGCCCCCTTCTACCCTTTCGTCTGTGAGGGACCGGCTTCATCATCACAGTCCCCATAGAAAACTGCCACCCACTTGGGGAAGGTGATGCGTCCCTTCTTTGTCTCAGACCAGAGCAGCTGGTAAATTCCAAACAGCTCCTGAAGCCCAGCTGGCGGGTCTTCCTTCCCGACCAGTTCATTTAAGAAAATGACTGAGTTTGAAGGCACAAACGCGTCATACATATTACCAATGAGCGGCAGCCCACCAATGAAATACAAATCTAATAGAGATATCCCTGCTTCCCCACGACTGAGCAGCCATGTATTACTAACATGGCTTCAGGTCTCTAAAAGCTCCTTGACCGTGTTCGAGAAATGGTCATAATAGCTCGACGAGCATTGAATGGCTGCCAGCAGGGAAGCACGCTTCAGAATGTCCTTGTACCAGTCGAGCACTCTTATGGTCCATGACGAGCAACCTTTCAAATATTGGTGCTCCCTTGTAGCCACAGGCAAGCAGAAGACCATTTCATGCTTGGGGTTTTTACCATCCTCTTACTTAGAGTCGGCAAGTCTCCATTTGAAGCTATATTTCGATGTAGGCAATGCATGAGGCCTACTCCTTCCTCTACACTCACATTGCTGTCTTTATCTTTCCTCATCGCCAATCGGACAGGATCACTAACAAAGGTGACACTTAAAGGCTACCTGGGTTCAAATAAAGCCTCGGTAATCTAGATTGGCTCACCTCTCACCAAGATTTTACAGATGAATTCATTGGTGCCAAGCTCCCCTACTCGCGGGAGGTTCTTCACGTCTGGAATAGCACCTGAAGGCTGGGCCATTAGATCAAAACGCTTCGGCGCCAAAGGACGCTAAGTGGCCATGAAAACTTGTGCTCATAGGGGCATATCGTTGACCAGTCACTCAAGGCATTAATGCTGGCAAGCTATCGTCGTCTCGCAGCTAAGGGCAGGACTATCATCGTCTGCCCACTGAGATGGTATCACCGTGCACAGAAGGCAGGGCTATTGCCTTCTCACGGATAAGGAGCTATCGCCATCTACCCATTGAGATGGTATCGCCGTGCGCAAAAGGTAGGGCTATCACCGTCTCGCAACCAAGGAGCTATCATCGTCTGCCGAAGTAAAGCACTTAATGCTGCTTGCTCCCAAGCTTTTCGCATGCGTCGCGCGTGCGACATACTACATCCCTTGAAATCTGGGCACGCCACCTGACAATCGCAACGTGGCCTGTCACCGTGAGTGCAGAAGGCAACCATTCGCCGACTCACAACCCTTCACCTCCCTACAGTTGCAGGCCTGTGACCCATCGGGTTCTCACCTGCGCTTCCTCTTCTTGTCGGAAACTCACTCTTGTTCACCAGAAAACCCATCCTCACCTTCTACTCCTTACCAGAGTTGGCAAAAAACTACTGGAATCCCCAGAAAGCTCCCCTGTAAACCTTCGAGTTTTGCTGGACACTCCTCTGTCCATCGGGAATTCCCTCAGACCGTATTCTTTCCCCTTTACAATAGCTAGGAAAATCGAAGAAAAAACCACCGAAATTCCTGTGGAAGCTTCCTTCAGACCCTGCTGGTTTCCCTTCTCCTTCAACAGTTTACCACAAACTCGTCGGAATTTTAAAGCCCACTATTAGTCCTCATTCTTCTTGTCCAATGGCCAGAAGACCGTCAGGCTCCCGTGAATTCTATGCAACCTCCCCTTCAGCCTCGAGACTATCGGAAAAGCACTTGAACTCCGGCAAAGCACCACTGCCACTCTCGCAGCTTCACCGAAAAAGTCTCGGTGAAGCCTCATGAAGCTCCCTCTGCCTTGCTTAAAAGAACCTCAGCACTCTTCCAAAAACACTCGCTAGCATGTTGCAAAGACCACAATCTGCTCAAGCTCTTCAGAAAGGTCTTGAAGGGCTGGGTACTGCAGATTTTGGCCGGGAAAACTCTAGCCGGGAAACTCTTAATGGAAGCTCCAGCTCTCTCTCTCTCTAAAAAACTCTTCAACTATTTTACCCTTCTGTAGAACATTAAAATTAGGTTTTTCCCGTTACACTCAGCGGTGCTACAAACTGCCACTCACAAAGTTCAAAAAGATGTTGCAGTCCTCATCATCAAATGGTAATAAGACCAGGCCAGGGCAGGTCAAGCCCGAGACCCGAAAGGAGCTATCGCCACATGCTTTATCAAGGAGTTATCGCTGCGAGCTTCGTCAAGGAGCTATCGCCATGTGCTTCGTCAAGGAGCTATCGCCGCAGGCTTCATTAAGGAGCTATCGCCGTGAGCTTCCTCAAGGGGTTGTCGCCACGTGCTTTGCCCAGAGGCTATCACCGCGTGCTTCGTCAAGGGCTATCGCCATGCGCCTTCATCAAAGAGGCTATCGACGTGCGCTTTGTCAAGGAGCCATCGTCGTGCACTTCGTCATGGGCTATCATCGCGTGCCTTCGTCAAGGGTTATCGTCATGCACCTCACCAAGGGGTTAACGTCGTGTGCTTCACTCAAGACCTAACGCCTCTTGCCCTTCGTCAAGGGCTAATGCCGCATGCGCCATTCAAAACTTAGCACTGTGCGCATGCCACGACACTCCCATCTGGACTTCGTCCAACATCCCCAGGAAGTTCATTCCCTGCACCCCAGCCTCACTCCTCCGGTAGTCGAGTCCCCAATTACGACTCTATTCCCCATGAGTCACATTCTCCCCACACTGTGGTCCATGCTGCATGGCCTTAAACTGCACAGCCGTGGTCCATGCTACATGACCTTAAACTATACAGCCTTGATCCTAGCCGCATGACCCTTAACTGCATAGCCACAGTCTAGTTACACGACTTTAAATTGCATGGTCCAAACTGTATGACCCTAAACTGTAGTGGAGGTCTAGTTGCACGACCTTAAACTGCATGGTCATAGCCGCATGACTTTAAACTGCATAGCCTTGGTCTGAGCTACAAGACCTTAAAACTGTAACGCATGTCACTGAGTAAAATGGTAAACAACGAGACAAATAGTCCATATGCATGAATTAAACTGTGAAGTGGACGCACCCCTTCGCCAAGTGTATTCCATCAACATCTCCAATAGAGTTAGGTGTATGCAAAAGAAAAAGGGAGTCATGCTTACCCCTTCAATCCCTAATGGGTCTGTTTCACACCAACACCCCAATAGGAGTCACATCCTATTGCGACCCACTACCCTCAGGGAGTTAGGGACATTCTTATCCTTTCAACCCCTAGTGGGGTTGCATCTATACTCTGACTTGTCATTCTCAGCAGAGTTACATCACACCATTACTCATCATCCCCAGGGAGTCACACTTACCCTCTTAATCCTCCGAGAAGTTCGCTGCCACTTGCCACTCCTTCTAATGCCACCATCTTCATCTAAATCTCTCTTGTGTATAGCTTCAACTATCTTTATCCCCAGGGCGTTAGATTGCTATCCACAGACCCATTCCTCATGCAGCTTCACCTACATGGCGACTCATACAATGGTCCATGCTGCATGACCTTAAACTGCACAGTCGTGGTCTGCGTTGCATGACTTTAAACTGCCCAGCCATGGTCCAAACTATATGACCTTAAACTATAGCGGAGGTTTAGTTGCACGACCTTAAACTGCCTAGTCTTAGCTGCATGACTTTAAACTGTATAGCCACGGTCCAAACTATATGACGATAAACCATAGTCTACATCCTAGCTGCATGACATTAAAAGGCTCAGCATCATGGTCCAAACTATATGACCATAGACTGTAGCGGAGGTCTAGTTGCATAATCTTAAACTGTGTGGTCCTAGTTGCAAGACTTTAAATTGCGTAACCACGATTCAAGTTATATGACCTTAAACCATAGTGCACGTCCTGGCCGCATGTCGTTAAACTACTTTGCATAGGTCTAGGAGGCGCAGCCTTAAACTTGCCCCCACATATGCACACACCCCCTTTTATGTGCATTTTCACGCATGCTTTCCCTAACCGACCCATTCATGTGCGCGCACCACCTTCATTGCTTCCCCAGTGAACGCATTCACTTCACCACCATCATCCATCATTCCTCAGTGAGTTTCACCCACGCTCACAAAATGGTGAACCATCTCGCCATCCCTACTCGTCATCAGCTAGTGGGTCACCATTTTTCACCCACCATTCATGCATCTTCCATCTTTCATAGGCAGCCTCGTACCATCTCCCCAAAGTGAGTCAAAACCATCACCATACTCACTCTATGGACTTCTACAGACTGCCACTCATCACCACTACGGTCCAGCTGTATGAACCTAAACTATAGTGCATGTCCTAGTCACATGACGATAAAAGGCTTCGCACAGGTCTCGAAGGCATGACCCTAAACACGCCTTTACAATAACAGGCATGGTGTACACCTGGACAAGGGAACGCCATCAGTAAAAATTATGGATGAGCATGATCACGAAACCATGAGTAAAAGAGTTCCATGAAAACAAAAACCTAGGCATGGTGAAAACCCCAAAGGGCACCGTGGGAAAAAACAGATGAAAAGGGCGGACATAGCCGCGAGGTCATGGGCAAAAGAGCCCAAAAATCAAGGAAGTTGATGAAAACCATCTTTACAACGCTACTTCCCCTATTCAAGTGAAAACCTGCAAAGGGCACTTGAACTAACAAAATAGGTTGACGTAGCACCACAGCCTCAACCAACACAATTGCCAAAAAGTCATAATTCTGGCTAGTGAGGTCTACACAAAATCCTCAACTACTAGCATCCAATCCAATCACAACACAGAATGGCTCTCCCGAGAGTGAGAGCCTCATAAGATCTCCCACACTTCAGCTCAAAAACAACAAGAGTCCTTGAGGGAGAGGATGACGATCAAAAGATCCCTCCAAAACGCTAAAGATCATCAATGAAGGCAAGAAACTGACGAAGCCAGGACCTAACCTGCCAGAGACTTCATGGTCATTCCTCGCCATGAGATTGCCTTGTCAAAAACCTTCCTTAGCCAACAGGCCCAGATCTTCGGGATAGGCTGCTAAAAAGCCCTTGAGTGGACCCGACAGGATGGGGTCCACGAGGCCGCCTAGCCAAAATTCCCCCTAGTCGATAGGCCCAGATCTTCGAGATAGGTCAGAAGCCCTTGACTGGACCCCGTTGGATGGGACCTACAGAGATACCCTGATTATCAAAAGCAAACCTGGTGTCGTAGTAAACAATGCCGATTAAAGGTTCATAGCACATGGCCCCCAGATAGGCCTGATTCTGACCAATGAGGTCCTTACAAAATCCTCAAGCTGCCAGAATCATAAATAGTCCCTCAAGGGTGAGGATTTCAACAGGATCGCTCAAAAGTCTCTTCTCCCCCTAAAGTCTCCACAGATGGACCTATACATTGCGTTTAGACGTTTGAGCATCCTAGTTACAGCATTACATGGATCTCCTCGAAGTTCACGTAGTCCTGTGGCAAGCCAGGGGAAATTTCCCGAATAATTATACTTCTCTCTTCTCTTGAAGCACAACATTCGGTGGGGCATGCTGTTGAAATACAGTTTTCATCATCATGGGTCCCTAGTCAATAAAGTCGAACAAACAGTGGACATTCTGACAGTCTCAGAATAGCCTCAGAACTGGCCAAGATCTTCATGAGGACTCTCAAAAAGTCTCATGCCAAGTTTCGTTGCATTTCGATATGTCTAAGGAAGTGCAGACTGAGAAACAATTTCGACAGAATAACTAGAGATACATTTTTTGTGTCTTAATTTGATGTGGGACTACCCTGCGTTTGTTGTCCCACGATTGTGACGGCATGTTCAGTGTGATCTAGCGAAGAAATCATAGAAACACATCAAGGAACGAGCACACAATCAATCTAAAGTTTCAAGATTCATTCAAATTTCAAGTCACATGATCGTGCCCTAAAAACATGATCCATGGCTCGAAGTTAGCATCAAATCGATCGTCATGCCAAGCCCTACAAGAAAACAATCATCCTTTGATCAAACGGGCATTAGAACAACCCTGGATCACCCATGAAAAATCATGCACATTCTAGGGCAACACAGGGACTGTCCTGAAATTCCACAACTTGTTAGGAAGGGGTAAATCTATCAATTTGCACCATATTTTCTATTTTCTTTTAATTCAGTTAATCTTAATTTGTAGTAATTAGGTTTAATTTTGATCAATCCACCTATGTTTGGGCATAATTCTATATATACAACGTACCATCATTGTCCGCAAGAGGCTTGAAACCCTTTACAAAAGAGAATTTTTACTTAATAGAATTCCCTTTCCTTCTCATTGTTGGGTCGCGTTTGGAGAGAGAGTAAGGAGAGAGAAAATTTTGGATCGGTACCCTTAGGCTCAAGGTAAACCGTCTCTCTCTTCTTTTCTTTCTTCTTCTTCTTCTTCTTCATCTAAGTCTCCCTTAGAGGCCATGCACGACAGTGATAGTGCCGTGAATGCCTCTTTCTCTTCCTTTTCCCCTTCATGTGGTTTCACAGGTCACGCATGGCGATGATAGCGCCGTACGCGAGCTCCTTTCCTACCTTCTGTTAGTCCATCTCTTTTTCTCAGCGATGCTTATAGACGATGCTGCTCATCGTCTTCCGTAAATGTGTCCTCGACGTCTCAATGAAGAGTACAAACAGCAAAACTTATTGTCACCTGTAGGGGTCTCCCCCTGTTACGCTCCTATCATAGACAACGATGCCTATTGCTGCCCGTGAGAGGTCGCTGCAACATCTATCACTGTCCACGAGCTTCCTTCGAGTGATCGGTGCCTATCGTCGTCCGTGAGCTTCCTTCGTGTGCTCGGTGCCCATCGCCATCCGCGAGCTTCCTTCACACTCTCGATGTCCATCACTGTCCACAAGCCTTCTTCGTGCGCTCGGTGCCTACCGACGTCCGTGAGATTCCTTCGTGCGCTCGGTGCCTCTCACTATCCGCAAGCCTTCTTCGTGCGCTCAATGCCTATCGCCATCCGTGAGCTTCCTTTGTGCGCTCGGTGCCTATCACTGTTCGCAAGCCTTCTTCATGGGCTCGGTACCTATCACCATGCGCAGGCTCTTCTTGCATCGCACAGCTATCGTCGTGTGCCTTGGCAAGAATTGTCACTGCGCGCCTCGCCAATAGCTATCGCCGCACGCTTCACATGAGGCTATTGCCGCCTGCGTAGGGGTGTGTTGCCTTCTTGTGAAGCCGCAATGGCGATGCTTAGCGCCGTACGTAGTTCACTACTCACCCCGTAGCCGTGAGCAGTAGTGTCTAGCGCCATCCAAGGGCCATGACACTGCCACTCCACTGTTATGGGTGGTGATGCTTAGCGTCGTCGAGATCCCATCTCTTAACCATCTCGTGTACTTTCTTCATTCTCTTCTCACTTGACCGAGGGTGGACTCAGTCTAGTGTTGCCATAGCGGTCTGACTATGGAGCAGTGTTGTCGTCGTGCTGATCCCAAGTATCATGCCCGTCTTGCTGCCACACCAGATTGGGACAGTCATGTCGACCTTGGTTTCGAGTAGTATTACTGTCGTGCAGGTCCAACGTACCGTGCCTGGCTTGCTATCACTCCGAGTCGGTATTGCACTGGTCCAGCTATCATGCTAGCCTCGTTTCCTTATCGAGTACCCTCTTCTTTTCTCCTCTCATTCAAACCTTCCACTTCATCACCCTAACTTCTCACATTCTTGGCCATAGGAATGTGCGTTGCCCTAAGACAAGGGTGGGTCCTTCGGCCCACTTGTCTTGTAAATTAACCATAGTAGTGTTGTGCACAAAACAAAGAGATTGCTGGTCAAAGGAGGTGATTTCGAACCAGCTGAAGCAGCTTGGGGGACTTTCCGTCGTGATCTAAGAGGGCGCCCGTGCGAGTAAGCTCAAGTAAGTTACAGACCCAGGTGAGGTTGGTCCCCACCTCACATCCAAAATTCCTCTCCCACTAGTTGGATACCTACCCTTGTTCTTGAACAAGGTTCTCGAGAGAGCAATCTCAGGTCTTGGGGCCTCTGAACCCGAGACACATGTCACTTGATCACCTAGATCCGGGGAGGTGAGATTGAGGCACCGAACTAATGCCAACTCATCACGGTCCAACTGTATGACCCTAAACTATAATGCATGTCTTGGCCACGTGACGTTGAGTTGCTTCGCGCAATGGTCCAACTGTATGACCCTAAACTATAGTGCACGTCCTAGCCGAATGACATTAAACTGTTTTGCACAACGGTCCAGCTATATGACCAAAAACTATAGTGCACATCCTAGGCGCATGACATTAAACTACGCTGTAAAATGGTCCAGCTGTATGACCATAAACTATAGTGCACGTCCTGGCCGCATGACGCTGAACTGCTTTGCCCAGGTCTCAGTGGCATGACCTTAAACACGCCTCCATACATAGTTATTACCATCTCCATTTCCCCCCAGTGAGTCCTTCTTCATGACCCTTTAAGAACTCACCACATTCCCCAGTGAGGCGAACCCAAGCTCACGAAACCACGTTGAGCCATTCCATCATCTATACTCAACAACAGCTAGTGGGTCACCCCCTTATCCACCTTCCATATAAACGTAATCCATCATTCACAAATAGTTTGGTATCATCGCCCCCAAGTGAGTCAAACCATTACCATACTCACCCTATGGCCTCCACAGACCGTCATCCATCTCCGTCACGATCCAGTTGTATGACCTCAAACTATAGTATACGTCTTAGCCACATGACGCTAAACTGCTTTGCCCAAGTCCCGGAGGCATGACCCTAAACACACCCCACAAAAAAAAAAAAAAGGGGCATGGTGTAAACACGAAAGGGGAATGTCATGAGTAAAACTGATGGATGGGCATGGTCACGAAAAAATGAGTAAGAGTGTTCCGTAAATAAAAAACCAGGCACGGTGAAAAGGCACCATGAGTAAAAATAGAAAGAAGGTAGACACCGTCAGTTCATGGGTAAAAGAGCCTAATAAAAAGGAGGTTGGTGAAAACTGTCTTTACGACACCACTTTCCTCAATCCTAGAAACCCAAAGGGCGCTCGGACCAATAAGTAGGTTAATGCAGCATCCTCCACCATAAGCCGTTTCAGCTGGCATTTCAAGAAAAATTCTCGATAGCAAGATATTCTGCTATAAAGACCCAAAAACAAGAGACTGTTAAACCAGCAAAACAAACTTGGTGAGACTGCAAACAAAGCCACTCATATGCTCAATAGGCTGTAGACATTAAAATCATCCCTCCAGATCCCATACAAGCGAGAAACTATCAAACTAGGTCAATACCTTTCCACAGCAATTAGGGTGAAGACAACCGAGGCTGCCTTGCCAAAATCCCTCCCTGGCCGGACTTGAAATTCCAGACAAGCCAACAAAAACCCCCGACTGGGCTCGTCAGGATGGGGCTCACAAAGGTACCCTACTTGTCAAAGCAAACCTAGTGTAGCAGCAAACAAAGCCATCAAAAAGTCCGATGATGGTGAGGACTTTAAAAGCATCATGTACATCCAATGGGGTGTAGACTCTAAAATCAGCCCCCAAAAGTCTCCATGACTAAAACAACAAGGTCCCCAGCTGTCTGAGCACCTTGTTCACCCCTCTAGGAAGCAGCTTTGCATGAGTATCCCTTTGATGTTCATGTGACCCGGTGGATAGGAAGAAAACTAAAGTTGAAGGACCAACTTTGATTCTAAAAGTTGTACTTCTCGCTTCTCTCGAAGTTAAACATTTGGTAGGGAAAGCTGTTTGAGGCCATTTTCCATCACTTGTATCCCCGGTGTGAATAAGGAGAGAGAAGTTTGTGACCTAGGTCCGTAAGTATCAAAATGCTTGTGGATTACAGAAGCCTAGGTCAATAAGCCCTGATCTAGAAGTGAAATTTTAGACAGTCTCAGAATGGCTCAAGAAGGTTCAAGATTGTGCCTAAGAGTATCTTAAGAACACCTGCCAATTTTCTTCATAATTTGAGGAGTTTTAGATAGTGCAGACGTCAAAACAGTTTCAGGAAATTCTACTTCTATCATGCTGAAAATGGAATCTGAACTAAAACACCATTATTTGAGCATCAAATGGTCTCCAAACCATCGTCATTGGATTCAGAATGTTTGAAAACCTTCGAGTACCTATTTTCAGCATATTCTGATGCTTTCGAAGCAAGTTATGGCCATAATATCTAAAATGGGTAGGTCGTACCCTATTACAGTACACCCTCGGTGAATTAGTTTTCATTAATGGAAACAGTACATTACAATTTCGAGGGCAAATTTTCCATGGCCATATCTCCTTCATCTCAAGTCAGATCGAGCCCAAAGTTTGAGAGCATGTTCGTCTCATCCATCTGGTCGATTTGATATGTGGCACGCATGATAACACCGCTCGAACCGAGAGTAATCAAATAGAGAAGTTTGCTGGAAAACTTCCAAAAGTAGTAGAAAATTTTCAGCAACGTGTCTCCTCGATCAAGAGGCCATAACACGATGCTCGCGAGTCGGATCGACCTCAAACCGGACCCATTACGAGGACAAGGTCAGAGGCTTCATCTGAGACGAACCTAGCATGTGATAGATGGTTAGATTCGATGCATGATGAGTTTGAAGTTGCTGCAATTTCATCCATCGGAATCCAAACTCTGGCCAAAGTTTTTCAATTTGGAAAACCATCGTCTGGGCACCAAGTCGAGCTGTTACTTTTATAAAACGATCGTGGCAACATGTTCGACACACTACAACGAAAAAACTGGCAAAAAAAATCAAGAAACGGGTTGAATCTTAAATCTAAGATTGCACATTTTTTCATGTTTTTGCTGCATCATGATCATGGCTCGAGAGTCCGATCCATGGCACGAAATGGGTATCAAAATGATCACTTTCTCGAGCTGATAAAGAACAAAACAATCTTTTGGATGGATGAAGACCACAAGGACCCCGAACAGATCCCTAAAGATCGTGAAGATTGCGTGGCCATTCCAAGTACCTGTTTGAAATTTTACGGATTGTTGGAGGAGGGGTAAAATCGTTGTTTTTCCCCTATTTTTTTAATTTCTTTAATTATTAATTTCTATCAATTAGGTTAAATTTTAGTCATCCACCCATGTTTGGGCACCACTTCTATATAAGAATGTACCAACTACATGTAAATGACCCTCTTTGGATCAATAAAAAAATCCCTTTTGCTTGAAGTTTTGGGTCATGTCTTGGAGAGAGAGAGAGAGAGGAGAGAGAAAATTTGGATAGGTACCCTTAGGTAACTTTCTCTCTCCTCTCTTTTCTTTCTCTCTCATCTTTCTCTCTCTTCTTTCTCTCACTTCTTTCTCTCTCTTATTTATCTTTCTTCCCTCTCTTTTCTCTCTCTGTTATTTCTCTCTCTTCCGTCTCTCTTCTTTCTCTCTCTTTCTCTCTCTTTCTTCCTCTTCACATACGTCAATAAGCTGCCGTCTGTGTTCTTTCTCCTTCTTCCCTCTTCACAGATGGCAGCAAGCCGCCGTCTATGTTCTTTCTCCCTCTTCCCTCTTCACAGACGGCGTCAAGCAGTCGTCTGTGTTCTTTATCCCACTTCCCTCTTCACAGACGGTAGTCAAGCCACCGTCTGTGTTCTTTCTCTCTCTTCCCTCTTCACAGAGGGTGGCAAGGCGCCATCTCTCTTCCCTCTTCACTTACAATGTCCAATCACAAATAAAAAACACTATAAAAATAAATAAATAAACAAAAACAGTTCTCACTTGCTACCACTTAAATACAACTCCTTTATTCAATAAATAAAAGCTGGACACATTGCTTTATGAGAAAATAAAAGAGTCTCTTCCTCCAATAGTGCTCGTGATCAATGGTCGTTCTTGAATCTACTAAGTATGGCAAAACCCTCCAAAATCATATGGAAATATCTTAAACCAAAGTTTTAAGGCCTCATTTCCATAGCCTACCTTAAGCCCCCTTGGCTTAACCTAGAGAGATGATAAAGAGAGAGAGATATCCTAGGTGGGGCATGCCCCTTCTTCCTTTTTTGAGAGAGAATATTAAAGAGAGATAGAACCTTCCTTGGTTGGGGTGTGCTCCTCATAAAGAGAGAAAACCTTAGTGAGGCGTACCCCCTAGAGAGGGAATAGATAGAGTAGAGAGTGCTAAGAGAGAGAGAGAGATAAGAGGAGAGGTGTAGAGATTTAGGGGAGAGAAGACCCCTATTTATAGATCAAATATACACCATTGATCTGAAGAGATTTGTGGGGTGAGAGACGTGAGCCATCTATTCCTTAGATCTACCTTCAAAATTCAAAATGGTATTAGAACCGTATCCTCCATTTTCTAAATCTATTTCCATCAAATATTCAAATAAAGAAAATATAACCATACTTTCTCTTTTTATGGATATTCATTATTTATTCATATAATCTTTGAATAGTCAAATGTCTTGATTCACAAGACATACCACAATTTATTATCTTTATTAATAAACCAAGAAGGGTTAACATAAATTTACAAAGCCAACTTGCAAGGAGGCCTTAATCGACAAAATAACAAGGCCAACCTCCTATGGGTGGGGTGTGCTCCCTTATGTGGCCCTTCATGGGCCCCAGCCAATTTAAACATCTGATTTATTACTTAAGGTGGGTCCATGGCTCACAATGGCCCCCAAATATTTAGGGGATAAAACATTTAAATTATTTTTAAAAATAAGCCTTTATTTCTCTTTAATCATTTAAAACTTTGATATTTAATTTTCTCTTACATTATAAATCCAAATAACAAAAATAAACTATCAAGAGAATCACAAAATTCAAATAATCATTCTAAAAACCAGATAGGAATCAAATCCATATAGGTCAAAGAATTATGAATATACTGAAGCACTCTACTTACAACTGTGGACTACGATCCATACTTGCTTTCTTAAAATGACCCAGCGGTTCCCATGACCCACAGTCCACTGCAGGAGTTCATTATTGGACCATCAAAGTCTGCCAATATGCTAGGGGACGTAATCTCAGTCTATGAACTGCAGGTTCTCCCCTAGAGACTGGTTCATGATCATTCAAACCATGATGCAACCATGTCTCCATGATGCATAGGGGTAATCTCTCGCACATGTACATGCTTCACCCTTACAGGTGGATTTCTATCTCGATACGACTCTCCGTTTACATGTCATGTGATGGTTCAACGATGAGGCTTTAGCTCAGTCTCAGTTCAGCGATGAGGTTTTAGCTTAGTCTCTTGAGGCCACCATCACACCCAAGGGCCACACAGTCCCTTGGCTCACTCATCCGGGCAATTCGGACCTCATCAAGTGATGACCCATAGAACCCTCATTGATTTAAATCTATACTCAAGTACCTTGGGTTTTCCAACTCGACTGGCCTAGTACATCCACAGAACCCTCATTGATTTCAGTTTATACTCAAGGACCTTTGATTTTTCAACTCGACTGACCTAGCACATTTAGCAAAGTCCGAGGGGGTGGGATGTCAGTCTTTCTATCTTTATATAATACGTGCAAGAATCCCAATGATCATTCTGATCAATCCCCTCACCCACTGCACTTATTGGATATTTATAATAGTCTTGAGATGCTAAACATGGGGAATTTCGTGCTCATCTAAAATCAAAGAGCTGATACCAAGTCTCTCTCAAATTGGTTATGAGAGATAAGGTTCAATTCAAATTTAAATTCAAATGACCCTAAGCTAATTTTCATGATAATCTTTAGTCCACTCTTGAATTTATGTGACATTCTAATTCAAACTCAAGACTACTTAGATTTGTCTTTATCCAACCATTTGTACAAATGAGGAGGTAATTTGAGCATGTTTAATTCAAATCAATGTTGCTTTTTGATGGTTAATCATTTTGACCTAAGATCTTGCATGATAATAGAGTACTCAAAAGACAAATGCAAGTTCACCGTAAATGTATCAGTAACAAGTGAGATATGCCCCATTGGAGACCCAACCTCTTTCACATCAGAGTGTTACGAATCCTGAGAGCTTGATATTCTTGTAGTGGGGCTCATGAGTAGGCCTCCACATATTTAGGGCAGAAACTCCTTACATTCTGTGAGCTTTTGTAAACCCCTATGTGAGTGTATAGAAACCAATACTCTTGACTTGGATTACAACGTATAATACACCTTGAAAATTTTCAATACATCTTGAAATTACAATTTATAAAAAACATTTATCAAGGTCACTATAAATACAATGAGCTATTGATTGTCAAATACACTTAATTGAGATGATACGACTTAAGTGGGGTCCCTTGTATATGAATAAACAAGTTATAAAAGGAGATCATCAAACTACACATGCATAGTATGCATTCAAAAAATTTGCACCACTCAAACTTGTATGGCAAAATTATATATCAATGAACTCATGAAAGCTCTTCACAACATCATCTCCATTATATAAACATGCATATTCTCAAGTGAAATATGCTACATGATCATGGGAAGCCAATCAGAGCTCTTGGGTGACATATGATAGCGTAGCACAAAATTGGGCCAATTCATCATGTAATCAAGTGGAATGTCAAGCCCTTGCTAATACACAATTAATAATGGAAGGATTTGAGGAGATTCAAAATTCAAATCAAGTGGAGAAAACATGGGAGCAAACCAGGGTTTCAAAACACTAAACTGGTTCAAATGAGTTCACAATTTGGCACATAAAAATTCGGCATAGTATCTCGTTACAAACTCATCAATTCAAGAGATCAAGAAGAAGTTTCAAGTGACTGATATAATCATAAAACTCTCAGAAAAATATCAACAAAAAATACAAACTCTAAAGAAGAAAGCTCATGGAAATCTATGTCAAATGTGCATGGATGAAGCATGTAACTATATGAATCAATAGGGAATCAATGATCAATCAAGCGATCTACGTTCTAGTGATCAAAGAATGAAATGATGTTGCGGTAACTGAGAAACTACAACAAGATGAAACTACGGACATCAATAAAAATAAAATTGATCTTATTCAATTCTTGAAGACTTGAAGACTATATAACCTATGGCTTGAATTTTGAGCTTTGGATCACCATTAATGGAGTAGAATGAAACCTTTAGTGGAGTTCTTCCCTCAAAGGGAAAGAGAGATCAAACAAAATATTGGGTATGCCACTCAAGAGAGAGAGAGGTGTGTACCACTCTTTTTGGGTGGAAATTCTCATGTGTAAACTCATGTGGGAAAATGAAAGTCATGGGATATTTATAACTTTTTAAGCCTCAATTGTGAAGATGCTTCTAGATGGATGAATCTTAGCCCTTCTTGTCATCTACCAATAGCTACAAAGAGAGGTATGATCATAGCCCTCCATCATATCATCAATATATGTAGTATGGATTCAAACACATTTATCCTCCGTATTCACTCCAATTTCCCTTATCATCAAAAAGCCCATTTACCCTCCTAATTCGCTCCTATTTTCCTTGTCATAGAAAATCCCATGCACTTCACATTTAATAAAACTAAAACCAAAACGAAAGGTGTGCCCTTTTGCCCATTTGATAAAAATTTCAGTAAAAATCGAATCTTAAAAATTCTTTCTTTTTCATAAGAGCATGTGGGCCTAATGAAATCATGCTATATATGCTAAGCGGTTATGTGGACTTTTATCATATACTCTTAGGGTTATGCTTGTAACTAGAAATCCTATACCCTATATAGAATTTTCTACACATGTGCACAAACCACTTTCTTTAGGCATTTAAAATGTGCCAATAATTTTTTAAAATCTCAACAATTTAGAAAATTTCATAATATAACACTTTATCTGAACAATAAAACAAAGGAAATGGGGGTCACTCAAGTAGGGTTAACATCAATACCATTTCATCTCCATGTTGGGGTGGGGGACGTGGGACTCCCTCAAGGTGACACATAGACACGCATTGGCATTTGGGTGTCCCATGTGAGTCTTGGGAGACTATCCTTGCTTGTCATTATGTTCAAACAATTTTTGAAACCCGATTTCTTACTCAGAAAAATCTAGAATATATCTTGTCAGTTCAAAAAAAATTATTTTAATCCAACTAAATTATTTTGGAATTGATTATAGACATTTACAAGGGAAATTAGGATCCTTGGAGTCTAAGTACAAAATGGAGCACTCCACTTATCTAGACTTGGAATCAAAGCTACTTTCTTGCTATAAATGCATAAATGCATAAGTAAGCGGAAAGTAGATTCTTTCCACAAGGCTCCTGCTGAATGCATTAGAACCTCCACGAAGCAGAATCCAAGGCTCTTGCCCTTGATCATAAGGATCTTGCATATGATGGGAAATGTCCATGCCTCGGCGGTTACGTGTCCTTCCGACGTTAACTTGCCTGGCCCGCAATATGTTAGTCATATGCTGGAGATTATGGGTCCTTGCGATGCTAACTTACATGGCTCGCATTATTCTATTCATAAGTCGACGGATAAGAGTATTTGTGACTCCCACTTGCCTGGCTCACAATATGCTACTCATATGCTGGTGGATAAGAGTCTTTGCAACTCTAGCTTGCTTGACCAGCAATATGCTATCCATAAGTCGACGTTTAGAGGTCTTCACGACCCTAATTGCTTGGTTTGCCTTCTGATGCCCATAAGCTGGTGGTTAGATATCTACGCTATACTAACTTGCTTAGATTGCTTTCTGATGCCCACAAGTCGGTGGTTAGAGATCTACGTGACACTATAACTCGCTTGGCTCGCCTTCTGATGCCTATAAGCCTGTGGATAAAGGTCTTCACGACACTAACTCGCTTGGCTCGCCTTCTAATGCCCATAAGCTGGTTGTTAGTGGTCATCGCGATATTAACTCGCTTGGCTTGTCTTTTGAATGATTAGAGGTCTTCGCAACATTAACTTGCTTGACTCATTTTCTGTTGGCCATAAGCCGGCAATTTGAGGCCTTCGCAACACTAACTCACTTGGCTCGCTTTCTGATGCCCATAAGCCGGCAGTTAGAGGTCTTTGTGGTACTAACTCGCTCGGTTCGCCTTCTGATGCCCATAACCCGAGTGTTAGAGGTATTCGTGACACTAGCTCGTTTGGTTCGCCATCTGATGCCCCTAAGCTTGTGGTTAGAGGTCTTTGAGACACTAACTTGCTCGATTCACCTTCTGATGCCCATAAACCGGTGGTTAGAGGTATTCTAACTTGCATGGCTCATTATCAGCTCCTTACAAACTGACCCCTACCCCTGGGGTTGCGCCACATAATTTACTCAATCTCATAAGGTATATATGAGGATGGTCATTAGACAAGCGCACAAGGTTCTCAACCTGTTAGCTTTTGGTAGTGGCTATAGTTGACGCATGGTTGAAAACCTAACAGATAGTCGATGGCTTAAGGAACCCTCGATATCTTGAATGTATAGTTGATAGCTTAAACGCATGCTCGATAACTTGAACGCATAGTTGATAGCTTGAACGCATGCTCGATAACTTGAATGCACAGTCGATGGCTTGAACGCACACTTGATAGCTTGAACGCACAATTGATAGCTTAACACACACTCGATAGCTTGAATTGGTGATGGTCCATCATGCTCCTTTGGTATGCATTGACCACCACTTCTTCCTCCCATCTTTTGTTTTGTCTTTTATACCTTTAACGTTGTTGGTCATGATGACCTCACCTCCTTGTCTCCCATGGGCCGAGTGTCCATGCACTTGCCATTGCACTCTCTCTCTCTCTCTCTCTTAATGCCACTTCTCTTCCGTCCCAATATTATATTATTTCTCGAATATATAAGCCTTGGGAAAGAGAGAAAGCATATGGAGATGTATGAGTTTAGGAGAGTATAGGGAGTGAGGTCAATGGAAATTTCCAACAATATTTTGAAGAGGGATTTGAGGTATTTTCTAGTAACAATGAACTCATAGAATTTCTTTTGATGTCTCATTTTCTTTAAGTAAGATCAGTTTAGTTGCTGTGATTTTTTAGAGTTTTCTAAGAATACAACTCAAAAACTCTGATAGTTTATTATCTGGTTGTAACCTGGGGGAGTGTTCACCAGATACCTTGTTACATCTCGGTTTTGTACCAAAAGGGTGATCAACACTTCGAAGAAAGCGATCTCCTCTTGTGCCTCCAGATCCCGATCTTTGTTGCCACTTTGTTTAACCTCCGAATCCTGCTCTGATTCCTACAGAAAACCAACTAATACTAGGAGTGTTTCAGTGTCCCGATACAACCTCTGAATCCTGCTCCGACTTCTACATGAGTCCAACTAGTACTAGGAGCGTTTTGGTTCAATTCAGGATTTATCCCTATCTAGGGGAGGTACTGCTGAATTTTTCCCATGATGAGAGTTAGTGATAGGCTTATCAAGTGTAAGTTCCACTTATAAAAGATAATCCTACCATATACCACATATTTCCTTTCAAAATATGTGATTTTCTAAAAGGCTTGCGTATTTAAGGCCATGTGCTCTACCTAGTTTTCATGAGTGCTCTAGGGAATGCCCAATTCCCATAAGAAGCAGCCTCTACCTCCACACTCATATAGGTAAGTCCATGGAAGATTTACCCCCATCGATTACTCAGAATGGTTGGCCAGCATAGATCGTACCCAAGAAAGACAGGAGGATCCAAGTGTGTGTCGACTACAAAAACCTTAACATGGCGTTCCTAAACGTCAATTTTCCATTACCAAACATAGATGCCCTGGTCAACAACACTATGAGGCATGAGATGTTGTCATTCATAGATGGCTTATCAGGCTACAACCAGATCCTCATGGCAGAAGAAGACCAAACCACGACTTCATTCATAACGCAATGGGGAACCTACTGCTATTAAAAATGTAGGGGCAACTTATCAAAGGGCGATGAGCAGCATCTTCTATGATTTGATGTATATGACCTTGGAAGACTATGTCAACGACATTCTGGTCAAGCCGAAGACCAGGTTTGATCAACTTACCAACCTGAGAATCATTCTCAAAAGACTCCGAAAACATCAACTCAAACTCAATCCATAAAAATGTGCCTTTGGTGTTGAATCCGGCAAATTACGGGGCTTTATAATGAGCCAAAGGGGCATCGTGGTGGACCCGTCCAGAATAAGAGCCATCACTGAAATGCCCTCTCTCGGGAACATTAGAGAAATTCGTAGGCTTTAAGGTCGCATACAAGCTACAAGGCGTTTTATTTCACAACTGGTGAATAAGTGCGCATCATTCAAGAGGCTCCTTAAGAAAGGTACCCCATTCATATGAGATAATGAATGCCAAGAAGCGTTCAGTCAAATCAAGGAGTACCTAAACAAACCTCCCATCCTTAGTCCTCCAAGACTAGATAAACCCATGTTCCTATACATATATGTGATAGACAAGATCATGGGGGCAATGTTAGAACAATATGATGATCATGAAAAAGAACAAATAATATATTACATCAGCAAAACCATGGTCGACTATGAGACAAGATACACGGATGTGGAGAAGCATTGCTTAACACTTGTGTCATCTATACAAAAATTGAGACACTATGTCTTATCTCATACAGTCAAGCTCATCTAAAAATAGACCCACTCAAGTACCTACTGGAAAGACCAGTCCTTAATGGACGTTTGGCGAATTAGAGAATGCTATTGAGCGAGTTCGAGATCGAATATATCACTAAAAAATAGAGCAAAGGACAAGCCATTGCTGACCACTTGGCTGAACACGCACTGTCAGATAACACTCTCGTCAACACAAATATCCTAGATTAAAACCTTTTCACAATTGAGGACTCAATCTGAGAGATATACTTTGACGGTGCAAGGAATGAATGCGGGTTAAGTATACGTATCATACTATGCTCACCCGAGAAGATTTTAATGCCAACAACCATCATCATAAACCAAGTTCAAGGTATTTGGAAGGTGAAAGAAAGAAAACTCAAACCCTATCAAGAAAATGTGCAAAAGATGATCCCATATTTCAAGAAAATCACCTTTCAGCATGTAGCTAGGGAAAATAGTCACTGCGTCGATATCCTTGCGACTCTTGCTTCAATGGTTGATATTTCTTTAGAAATCACCACATTGTCATTCTACATCAAGAACAAACATGACCCTTCCCCACCGAGGGTCAAAGATGAAATAGAAAAAGAAAATGAGAACGATGGGGAAGTGTCTCTTGTGGCTTTAGATGCGCTAGTTAAAGTAAAACCATGGTTCCATGATGTTCTGTCCCTGCTGAAAGATGGGTTATATCCTGAAGGAGCCACCAAAAAGGATAAAGAAGCCTTTCGAAGGTTTTCTTTGGGATTCCTAGTCAGAGAAGATCTCTTGTTCAAGAAGTCCTTCGATGGAATCATTCTACGGTGCCTCAATCAGCCAAAATTGACCAGGTACTGACAGGGTTACACAATCATTCTAAGCTAAGGAGGCATGGAAGCAGTGCTACCCATTGAAGTTGAGATGTCGTCTCTCCAAGTGCTTATTCACAAAAATCAGATGAAGAACAAAAGATCGAAGCATGAATCGCTGCCCTCGTTACTCTAGATGAAAGAAGACTATGAGCAACACAAAATATCGTTGCTTACCAGCGTAGAATCGAGAGGGCATACCAAAGAAAAGTTGTTTCTTTATAATTCAAAGAAGGGGCCATGGTACTCGAGAAAATCTTCCACACTCCTGCAAATCTACACCCTTTAGGCAAGTTCAAGCCTAATTGGGAGGGGCCACTCGTGGTTACCCGAGTGCATGCAAGTAGTTCTTACAAGATAAAAACTAGGAGGAGTACAAACTCAATGACCCCATTAATACGATGCATCTCAGAAATGTTGTTCGTAACGGGCTAAAAAACATGGTGAAAACTTGAAAACATCGCGAGTAATAAAGAAAGAAAGAAAAAAAGAGAATAAAAAAATTTCTAAGAAGGAGCTTCCGATTCAAACACTCAAGTTCAGCAATACTGCACAAGTAGACTTTGAGGAAGAAGACTCCTCCTAAACCCTGCAGGTTCCCAATGGTGCCAATTCAGAAAGATGTTGGAGGGTGACATGAATGGAAAACCAAAGTGACTTCGACAAATCCTGGAAGAATGTCAAGACTTCTCCACGATGGAAGCCCAGTAAGAATCCAAATAACTCTTCATGGACCCTCAAAGCATAGGATGAAAGCTCCAAAGGTAAAAAGACAACTTCGAAACTTTTGAGTTCTCACGATCCCATAAGGAAACTCTTTCATCATCTTCGGGTAACATATAATAAAGAAAATGACCATCAAAGGGGCCACAAGTGGCAAAGCTGTAAGGCCCGTCCCTTTTGAAAATGTTTTGAAAATTGATTTTTAAATCATCCAATTTCAAAAACAAAACCCTTTTAGAAATGACTTCCTCCATCATTACAAGAGGCTAAACTTTTTAGTCGATCTGACCTCATTCTCGATGCCAACTTCCGACGCTTGTTATGAAGGCTTGAAACTAGTCAAGCACTCCATGGTTGTATGAGTATAACTACCAACTATCACATATAGGAGATGGGTGAACCTTGCCAATGACAAAATTGGCTAGTCTGGGAGCTTTTTTCTCTCAGCTAGATCCCCTGAGGCAAAATGAGGCAAGCTCATCCCTGTGTGTGCATACGACGACCCAATACCGGGGAACTCGAGACAAGAACCTTACAACTAGGGACTGCATGTGTGGGAATTCAGTTTGAAAAGTTTGTGCAAAGAAAGTGTTCTATTAATGCTTCGACAAATCAATTGCACATGTACAAGTTGAAAAAGACCTCCCAAGAGCAACAGCTACAAAGAGAATAAAAAAAAAAGAGTTTACAATCCCATATGATCAATCAAAATGGGAAAAACAATTTTGAGTAGCTCAAAACACTGATTTTATTCATCCATTGAAATGGGCTTATTACACGTGTTCACGTCATCAAACTTGGTCCTATGACCAAAATTTCTATTGTCCCAGCAGACTTCAATAAAATAAAATAAAAAAAAACTACTGAAAATGATGATCACAAGATCAACTTATTCATGCCAAGAAAATAATAATAATAATAAAGAAAATAAAAGCGTTTTGGCTATTCAGTCTTCGGCTTCGGATCAACATCCTTCTCCTTGAGTTCCGCCACGAAGGCCACCCATTGAGCCAATTCAACTTTAGCATCTTTCAAACTGATGTCAGAAACACCCTCATTCAATTTAACCCGCTTGTTTGAAGAAGAGGCATCATTTTCTCGTGAAGACACGAGATCCCGAGCAGGGGCAGAAGATCATCACGAAGTCTCGACACGTTGGGACTTAGCGGACGAGGGTCGGCACGTTCCCACTAAGAATCATAGTTGGAAGTGGTTGTGGGCTTGTCTTGCTTGGCCTACCCCTCACTAGAAGAAGACTTCGTTCCCTTCCATGGCGAACCCGCCTTGACCAGAAGGATTGAAGAGTGTCATCAAAGAGAAAAAAAATGTCAGTGATTGATCGCCTCTCCAGGATAAGTATAATACTGAATATGGCGAAACTGACAAAGCACCCTCTGAGGGAAATAACCCTCTGTGAAGTACTGCCCTGCCAGAATAAGACATGAATGCCCCATAGCAGGCAAAAACATGGGCACATTCTCAAGACCGTTGATCATCCAATCAAAAGACGACAACTCGTCCATAATAGGGCGATAGTAATTGATGTCCCAAGGTCGGGTGGTATCACTAACATATGCCAAACCCAGAGCAGCAGACATAGCTGTTGTGGATCGAGGAGGACGGACAATGGCGATATGTTCATAGGTCCAAATCTGCAGAAAACATGAGCCAAAATCACCTCAACAGGTCACAAAATAGAAGCCAAGGACCCCAAAGCCATCCGGGGCTAATTAACCAGGGCGATACTAGTGGGTCGCCCAACCAATGTGGGCGACACCAGCAGTGTCGCCCGTGCGACACCACCAGTGTGGCCCAACAGAGACCCTCCCGGTTAGTCTGAGCTTTGTCCAATAAATTACTATGACGAAAATATGAGATCCAGGGGCCAAAACCAGAAGAAAAACTGAGTTGCAGGGGAAAAATAAAATAAAATTGAGTTAAAAAATATACCTGTAAAATCAGGATATTGCCCTCAATGAATCGGTCGCCTTGGGTAACTCGGTCATGAAGACTCCGGTAAATGCCCGCCAACACGGCCGGAACAATGGTGTAACTCGCTTGCTCTCAGAAGGCATGAGCTAAAGGAATACGGGAACTTCGGACCGTCTTACGACCTCTCGATTCCAAACCAGCAACTCCATATCGACCCACTAACCTTATGAAGATCATTGATGGAATGATCGTCGATGGCACTAGAAGGTTAATACGCAATCCTGACCAAACTCAAGCTAGAAATCCTAGCAATTTCCTCCAAAGTTGGCGTTGTCTCATCCGTAAGAAGGAAGAAGCTGTTCGTTTGATAGTTGAACGTCTCAGCAAGAGCCTCGAGGAGACGGAAGTTCACATGGTAAGAGGCCATGTTCAAGATCCCTATCATCAAAACTGAAGCCAAAAAGGCCATGAGCTCGGGCCACTATCGAGCAGAAAGAAACCAATACCTGAACCGAGGCCCGATGACAGGGAAGCCATTGACACGCCGAAGGATTTCATGCGATCGAAGACCCTGCGAGATATGGGAGGGCAGACCCTCAGGGAAGTGCTTAACTGTAGAAAAAAACCACCTCCTCCCTTCCATTGTCAGCCCGCTCAGTAACATTCCCCTTGCCCTTGGAGATCGTGTTGTCCTTCCTAGGAGCCATGAAAGCCTAAGGATGAGTGCAAGAAAAACCAGTAAGATCAGAGGGAAGATGATGAAGAAGGAAGAAGATGGAGATGGGAAGAAGAAAGATGGGCTTGGAGGGTGAAGGGAGATTGGGAAGGAGGATGATTTTTATAGAAAATAAGAAATCCGACCAAAAAATCGCCTTGCAGATATCAACTTTAGCCAACAGAGGATTTAGAAAACCCTAAGACTTTCCAAAACGATAAACTTCGATTTGGAGGTCGGACGTATGTGCGACATGCCTGGTGTCGCCCAATTCCGTACTCAGGATGGGCGACACCACTAGTGTCGCCCATGAAATTTTGATAAAAAGTCCATTATTTGATTCAAGCTTTTTCCAAATAAAAAACAAAAAAATTGTAGGGGCGAAACGCTTAGTATCGCCCAGCCTGTGAGGCGACATGTGTTTATGATGAAAATCTGACAGATATTCCAATGAAGATCTCTCGGATCTTGACACCTTAAATTGATGAAAACGATATGGTAGAGAAAATGGGACAAATCGAATTCTGATCTGAGGCAAGATTTGCATGGAAACGAGCATATCTTCTCTCAGATCTACGACAGAGCCAGCATGATCCAAGACACTAAAAAAAACGATTCTAACGCAAAATAATCAAAGTAAGATCAAAATAAAATAAAAACTGTAAAAAGAAGAAGAATGAAAATGGAAGAAAAAATACCAAATCGGGACGGATGGCTAGAGTCTCCTGACCCAAAACTCGTCCTGTAAATATCCACTTCGGCCAACAGAGGATTTAGATAACCCTAATACCTTCCAAATGATAAACTTCGATTTTGGAGGTCAGAGGTCTAGGCGACATGCCTAGTATCGCCCAATTCCGTACTCAGGTTGGGCAACACCACCCACAAAATTTTGAAAAAAAGACCCCTATTTGATTCAAGCTTTTTCTAAATTGAAAATAGAAAAAAAAATTATATGGGCAACACGCAGAGTGTCACCCAGCCTATGAGGGCGACACTACACGTGTCGCCCGGGAGACACCAAGGTGACACCACTGGTGTCGCCCAAATATTTTTTGCAAAAAACCCCCTTATTCAATTAATCTCAGTTTCCAATAAATTTTTTTTTTTTTATGGGCGACACGCCTAGTGTCGCCCAACCTATGAGGGTGACACTACTAGTGTCGCCTAAATATTTTTTTACAAAAATACTTTTTTTCAATTCCCCACGTTTCCACTTAATAACAAAATTTTTTTTTTTGTGGGGCGACACCACCAGTGCCCACGCGACACGCCTAGTGTCGCCCAAAAGCGTTTTTTCAAAAATGTCCCCATTTTATTTTGTGGTCTTCTGGGGATTATTTTGGATTTATCATAAGTTTTTAGGACTTTTTTCAAACATTTTTACTAATTTTCAAAACATTTTCAAACGCTCCTTGGTGGTATGAGCCTAAATTGTCAACCAATTTTCCAAAAACTAAAAAATAAAATAAAAAAGAAAATTCTCCTCGGTGGCATGAGCCTAAACTGCCTACCAAAGTCCAATTCAGAAAACGTCAAACTCATGCAATGTAAAAGAGGCGAGACAGGAAAAAGCTCAAGCTCATATGACGTAAAAGTGCCGAGACAGGTACTGTCTAGCCCCGCATCACGTGAAAGGTCGAGTGTATCTAGCTCAATGTCAAACTCGTGCAACGTAAAAGAGCTGAGACAGGAAAACATCTATCCCCGTATGATGCAATAGGTCGGGTATATTCAGTTTAACGTCAAACTCGTGTGATGTAAAAGAGTCAAGATAGGTACCGTCTAGCCCCGTATGACATGAAAGGTCGGGTCCAGTTCACCGTCAAACTCGTGCGACATAAAAGAGTCGAGGCAGGTAACGTCTAGCCCCGAATGACGTGAAAGTCGGGTGTATTTCATCTAGCACCGTATGATGTGAAAGGTAAAGTGTATTCCGTTTATTCCCATATGACGTAAAAGGTTTGGGTGTATTCCGTCTAGCCCCGTATGACGTAAAAGGGTCGACTGTATTCCATCTATCCCCGTATGACATAAAAGGGGGGTCTATGGTCCATCGTTGCATGACGCTAAACTGCTTTGAGGGCTCTATGGTTGTAGGAGTCAAAACTGCTAACCAATTTTTTTTTTTAAATATCTTTCTCTTTTCAAAATTTTCATTATATGACTCGTGCTTTCAAAAAATTTAATTTCTTTGTTAAAGTCGTGACCTGTCCTTGCTCTGGGCTCTATTTCAAATCTCACTTTGTTTTCAAAATTTCTCAAAACATCTTTTGAAAACGAAGGAGCTTGAAAACCCGTATATGATGGTTGTCTTGTTGCCATGATTGTCGTGTTGCTACCTCATCTCTTTCTTCTATGGAGATCAAAGAAGATGCCAGGGTTAAAAAATTTCAAACTTCAAAATCCCTGAAGTTAAGTGGTATGAACAGAAATCCAACTCGAGTTTCAAGCTTGTGTAACTCACTGACATATCACGACGAAAACCCTAGGAGAAAAAATGCCCTAGGTGGGTGATGACTTGGGGGGATTAGTTGGTGTGCCTTTCAATCACGTGACCTCAGGACGAAATTTAAAATGTTTGCATTGTCTTTGACGTTCACCTGCCCCTCGAAGGACAAGAAACGCCAAAGTATCTACTTCTTTACCACTCACCTGTCCCTCGAAGGATAGGGAGCGCCAAACAGGGGCAACTGTAGACACCACATTTTAAATCTGGCAAATTCTACGGTTTCTTGAACCCTTAGGACCACACTGACCTAGTGAACAAAAAATCCATTGTTCACACAATCTACCCTGTGCCTCGAAACCAATTTGACTACCTGAAACCTTGCAGATACCCTGTTTTGACTGAGAATCCTGCAAACTCCCTGTTTTACCAAAAAATCATTAAAAATAGTAAAACAAAATATGTTTTGACCCAATTTGGACACCAGTGTCGCCTAGATCCATACCCCCAAAAACGAATTTCTTTGGATAGGGATCTGTTGGTTATGGAAAGTTATCCTTTCCAACATATCCTTGATCCCTATAAGATATCTTTTTGTGGTCATTTGAGGGATGACGACTTGAAGAGAATTAAAACCCTAGAGTATAAGCTTTCTTCGAAAACTCTAGCCTCATGAGACCCTAACCTTAAGCCAAAAAGCTAGACCTAGGGCACAAGAACCCTAGTTCTAAATCCATCTTCAGGGCACAAACTTTACACTACAAACTTGTTGGTCAACATTCGAATCAGAGAGGCAAAGAGGACACTGGTTCTGATACGGGCGAGTCCTAGAAGGCTTGGGAGTCTCGGGTTATCCAGCCTTGTTTGGTATTGTTTCTTCTAAGTTCTTTCTTCTTCTTTTTACTGTTTTCATTTTATTTTGATCTTACTTTGATTTGTTTGTTTTATAATCATTTTTTTTAGTGTCTTGGATCATGCTAGCTCTGCCAAAGATTTGAAAGCAGATCTGCTCATTTCTGGACACATCTAGCCTCAGATCTGAATTCTATTTGTCCCATTTTCTCTACTACATCTTTTTCATCAGTTTAAGGTGTCAAGATCTGAGAGATCTTCATCGAAAGATCTGTCAGATTTTCATCGTAAGCAAGCCTACAAGAACGCAAGATGATGTGGAAGATGAATTATGACCTGTCCTCCAACTAAGGTTGCACCATTTCAAGCTATTGAAGAAATGTCTCATAAGAAATCTGTTACTCTTGGGGTATACGGTCACCATTAAATCAGGCTCGAGAAGCATGCAAAAAGGGAAATGGATAGTCCATTGTGTTATGATTGCAATAGAAAATGATGGTGTTGAGGTATTTGTTGTACATCAGTTTTGATGTACTTTCGAAGCCCACACAAATAACGAGAGAGCTGACTACAGCTTCATCCTGCGGGTTCACCAGACACTCGCAGCCTAATCTTGCATCGAAAAGTAGAGCCTGGGCCGTGTGACCTAGGTATGGTGCCATCGAACCAAAGAAGGACCCTTCAACTGTAGCCCCATGTCAGCGGCTGCAGAACTGTAACATACCACATCCATTTCACTCAGAACATCATAAACCCCTCGAGGATCAAATTTGGTCTCAATCAGACCAACCTGAAGGGGTCTACGCTCATACAGCCTAGTAACTGGCGGGTTTCACACTAGCACAATGATGCTTCACCAAACCAGTCCCCAAAATGGGGATTGTGACAATGCCTTATGGCAGCAGCTTCATCAACCCACGTCGCCTTCCTCTGAAGTTGAAGAGAGCTCAAAAGCTGATATGTTCTAGATCATGCCAGCCCCGTCATTTTGACCTATGGCACACACTGTGGTGTGACTGGGAACTACATTGCTGCGAGGAAGAAGGTGCGCGCAAAACCAGAGGAAGAACTGGGGTTCAAAGGAAAGAAGCTTTGTATTGCATGAAGCATAGCTCAACATTCATGCCTTGGATCACTGCGAAGGCAAGTTCAATGCAACCACTACGAGAAGAGCTACACACTGGTATAACTCTTGCATTCAATCCAAGGTCCGATAAATGCAAGTCCCCAAATCACCGGAAAAGTAAATCTTTTCAGTTGTCGGAATCCCTCTTTCTGGTAACCTCCCAAATTAGGCAAATGCACAAACAAGACCAAATCAGACCAAACTTGGTGTAAAATGACCGTGACAACCTCCTCTTTGACTTGCAAGGAGAGTTAAGAGCCAAAACAATGCAGCTCAAAGAAGCATTGACAAACAAGGTTCACAAATCTGGCCGGACTTTCACCCTGGGGAAAAAGGCCACTACAACACAATTAAAGGGCATCAAAATGCTCACAAGCCAGAGAAAATTGAAGATTTCCTACTGAAACAACTGAACCATTGCCACATGTTGTAGAGCAAGCTTCCAAGGTCTCGCCATGATGGAGCAACCTGCATGCAGGGATGGTCTCGTCATTCGGGAAAAAGATCTCAAGGAGATTTTATCATTTACACCTAATTTCAGGATTTATTTTTAATTTCTTAAATTGTAATTGAGCTTGGCTTTTGAGCATTCACCCCTGTTTAGTGAATCCTCTATAAAAGTAAGCTTAACTCACTTGTAGAGAGGCCACCTTTTCAAGCTCTAATACCCCTAAAGGCTGAGAAGAATTAAGGCTAGATTGTTCTTGTCTCAATAGTTTCTTTTCCCCTTTAGAACCCCTATTCCTTGTGGGAGAGGAGAGTGAGAGAGAGAAAACTTTGAGAGAGAAGATACCCTTTAGTGCGCGGTCACACGGGCATCCCAGCCACATATCATCTTCCCCCTCCTAGGCCGAGTCACCCCTCTCTCTCTTTCTCTCTCTCTCCCTTCACGCGCGACCTCACCCGCACGACAGCCCGCATCTACCCGTTAGCTTGTTGATGTGAGTGAACCCACGATCCTCAACTCGCAGGTTTCCCCACACTCCCTTTAGCGGCCGGTCAGACTGCTCACCCCACTGGAGGGAGACCAAGGAGGAGGGACATTCGTATCCCATTCCAACAACGTAGAGAAAGAGAGATTAGAGAGGTTGTGAACCTGAAGAGGGCCCTTGTCCAAACCGTGATGACAAGCAACTCGAGGGATTCATAATTGTTCTAAGAGAGCTATTTGCTCAGGCGACTCCCCAAACCCTCCAAGCGGTGTAAAGAGCAACCGCACTACAGTCGAAAAATATCTCTCACCGTCGGCACCTATCCGTAAGTAGAAACGGCCCGGGCACCTCGACGTGCCCGACCTCCACCGTTGTGCGAGAGAGGGTTTTTGCACCTTGACCCTAGGGAAACCAGGACCCCGTCGACATCAACTGGCGACTCCACTGAGGACTCGTCAGCCTACCGTTGGCTCGAGCTATATTCAGGTACC
The DNA here is from genome assembly GCF_000471905.2 of Amborella trichopoda. The sequence continues at coordinate 445,001 of NW_006499691.1, read as the reverse complement.
AACCTCTCTTTATCCTCTCTCTATTGTTGCTATGGGATCCCTTTGTTCCTCCTTCATCCAGGTTGGGAATTTTTACTTCCCCATACCCGCGTCCTCACTCGGGGTGAGCGGACCATTAGGTCTTGTCTCCCCCGCATGTTCCCTATGCGGCCTCGTTGGCCCTGCTATTCTGGTCTTACCTGGGAAAATTCGGGGCAGGTCGCAACCCATGCACACACAACCCACTGGCGGCTTTTATGCTAGCCTGCGCTGTTATTCAACTGCCTCGGGGCGCTCTCGACCCAGGCACAACGCTGGTGACTCCAAAGCAACCAGTGCCATGCATGTCAATCGCATGAGCCAAGACAGCCCAAGGACTAATCCTTGACGGGCACACGACTCTCGAGATAATCGAGAGCCCTATATAAACAATTCAACCTACATGCAGTGGGCCCAAAGGCCCCAAAACTAAATAGGCGGGTACTACTCGTATTCCTCCCCTCACCCCACAAGGAGTTGGCCCCACGGCCACCCCAAATATCACTCTGGATCGCAGACACACATGCAGGTTCAAGAATACTGCTGGCGGCGAAGAAGCACAGACGTGCATTGCTCTATCCACTGCTTCGATGCCACTTGCGGCATGGTACTCAAAGAAGTTCCCTTCGAGCACCACCCTTTCTTCTTCTTGCTTCGTACGGCTACCAGCCGATCCTCGGCATAGAATCCGAGTGAAGAGGACGCCACCAGCAACTACCGGCTACTACGTTCCTCGAGCTGGTGGCTCTCAATCACCATCGCTATTTGCAAAATTCTTTATCCTTGGGTATTTCACTTTGTCCAAGCTCATTGACACTGCCCGCACATCAGTCGAGTAGGCCTGCCAAGAAGGGGATTGGACCCACTTCTGATTCTAGGGGAAGGTCTACCGAAAACTATGGCTCTAGCAGGCAAGGGGATTAGAGGTTCCCCTCCTTCAACAAAAAGTGACATCTTCTGTCACAAAAGACCAGCCTGACCAAAATCAGTTCCACCCCCTGTGGGACCACAACGACCCCGAAGACGACGGTGTCGTCTACTCTAATGTCGTCGAGACACAAGAGGGCGGCCTTGCTTCCCCAAACCCTCGGCCCCATGGCCATCAAGAGCTGACAGATGAGATTGGGTTGGCCTTAAGGCCTTCAAGTGTCAAACCCGACAACGGCCTGACCACAAGGCCGACCAGAGCCCGTGCTCACTCGGTCCCTGAAACAAGCCTGAGCTAAGATGGGGCATGTTCAGCACCTACTCTCTGGGGTCCTCGATCGGAGCACAAAAACGACCAGGGTCACCCCTTCCACTATGTTGCCTGACTCGGACCGGCCTGTCAAGATCATGATAGAGAGCTCAGTTGGAGGGGAGCCTGAAAACCCTACAACCCACTTCAGGAATGTCCTGAACAACATTCTGGATAGACTCAAAGGTCTTGAGGACGCGTTGCCAATGCTCTCCTCCCATCAAGAGACCAACTTTACCCTCGAACTACCACTCGGGGAGGAGGAAAGGCCTTAGGCTGCCCCTTCAGCTCTAGTGCTGAGGTCTCCGGATCCTCTTCCCTCTTTTGAGGTCCAGCCCGACACAACCCCTCAAGCGTCGCCGTCGATGTTCACACAAGAGGACGTGCAACGCATGATCAATAAAAGCATCCAAGAGCTGCTGGTGTCAGGGACACGGGGCATCGTCTCGTAGCAAAATTCCTACCCATCATCTATTGATCGTGTCCCATTCCCCATCGGGTATCAAAAAGGGAGATTGTCGATCTTCGACGGCATGGGCTCCCCTCACCAGCACATAGCACACTTCATGCCTGCCTGCTAAGAGTCAGCCTCGGACCCCTGGCTGTTGCTCCGAGAATTCGTGGAGACTCTAGTCAGGCCTGCCTTCAAATGGTACGCTTGCCTGCCGCCCAACTTGATCCACTCTTCGCGAGAGATGGAACAACTCTTCTACAAATGCTTCTACGAAGTAGAGTTAGACGTGCAGGCCATAGAGCTCCTCACCATGGCCCAAAACCTAGATGAATCGGTGGGCCAGTATATTCAATGGTGGAGGGACCTCGCCATGTGCCAAAGCAACCCCATGGGTGAGGGGGAAGCCAGGAAAACATGCATTAGGAACATGAGGAGGGAAATCTCCTTGCATGTTGAGGCCTCCAACCCCACCACCTTCTCTGAAATTATCACTAAGGCAGCAAAAATTGAAAGCCTGTTGAAGCATCATGGTGGAGACTCAGCAGGGCTAACCCCCACGCCGGTTAGTCAAAGAATCTGATCAACGCGACAGTTACCACCGCTTTCCAGCTTGCATCAAACGCGACACCCCTACAATTGTTGGACACCTCCCGAGGCTTACGGTCGTGAATTCAAGGGGCAGTGCAACAACAACCACCCCAAAAAAAGGGCTATAGCAGTGTGCCTCTGCTGCAAAGCTACCAACGAACCGAAGAGTTCAAGCGGAGGCTCAGTCAGCAGTACAGCTTCAACAAGGTTTAGGTGCCAACCCTCTTGAGAATGCTGATTAAGCAGGACATGGTGGTTCTCCTTATTAGTAGACTGTCAGATCATGCGGCATGGGTCGACCACCCGAACTACTGTACCTTCCACCAAATGCCAGGACACCCCATGGAGGCTTGCTTCTAGTTGAAAGATTACATCCAAGCCCTGATCCGGGAAGGACAAATCAACCTGGAGGACCTCAAGAAGGACTTCGAAACCCCTGAGGCCTGTCATATGGTCACGCTCCATGAAGAGCTGGACGGCGAGGTCCCCGCGACCTAGCTTCCACTCTGCTGGCTCCCCGCTCTCTTTGACGTGATGATAGTGCCCAGCACTCCTAAGAGACAAGGGCATGCCCCCGGCAAAAGCCAAGGTCCATGGTGCCACTACCACCAGCGGAGCGGTCACGACCTATCCCACTGTTGGGGGTTCCAAGACGTCCTTCAAGGGTACATCTAGGACGGATGGATAGCCCTCATTGACATATAGCCTCCGCTTCGGGGCAGGGGCCTCCATGAGTGCCACCACCCCCAACATATGACAGGATGGGTTCAGAGCTCCATCACCAGCACCTTAGAGTTTCCTACCGCGTGCTTCGGCACCGTGAGAAGTGTGTCACAGCCACGAAAGGGCGAGAAGGGCAAGGAGAAATATAGCTCGCCATGCAGATGCGACACCCGTGCTCCAAGCGTGGGAGCCCCATTCACCTAGGGTAGGAAAGCGCGACCTGATACGTCAATTCACAACTCCGAATCTCCTCGACATCTAGTCATGGCAGGGGTCTTGCCCTCTTTACCCACCTTGTACGACTTCATCCCTAGGCAAGTCATCTTTGCTGAAGGAGATCGTTGCACCATCGTAAGAACCGCTTAGGGCTCACCTTACGTGGATATGGAAGCCTGAAGGCACATGCTACCATGAATTCCAAGGGCGGGACTCTAAGCAAGCCTTACTATAAGCTATGGGGGTATGACTCTAAAATTACCCTCTGAAAAAAAATAAAAAAATAAAAAATGCAAGGGTCATAAATGAAAACCCAGACTGGTGTTCATGGCAATCATATGAAAATTCAAGTGCCTTCCTAGTAAGCTCTTGGATTCATTCTCTCATTTCCCTTTTGCTTTCTTTTCCGTGAAGAAGACGAGAGGCAAAATATGAAACAAGTGCATAGAAGAAAAACCTCAATGTATCAAATGCAAAAGAATAAGAAAAAATTGATTGTCTTATTCATATACAATAGAGGTTACGAAATCTTGGTGGGCCATCAAAGCCCACAAACAAAAAAAAAAGGGAAGGGGGAAGTCAGAAGATATCAAAAGCGGACGAGGGCCTCCCGCATCTTTACCTGCAGCTCCTGCACCTTCCCCATTACAATCCATGCCTCCTCCTTCTTGAGGGAGATATCCCCAGCAACTGACTCGGACATGGCAGCGACTACCCTTTCGTTCGAGTTCAACTTCTCCAGACGGTGGGAGTGCACGGCCATCGCTTCCTGATATCGTTAACGATGCTGCATCGAGTCCACCATACGGGTCTGGTGCCAAGTGATCTCGTCCTCGGACGTCCGAATCTCTCGGCACACCTCTGCCTCCTCCCTCACAAGCTGGGCATAGTGGGAGGTAATTCGTTGCTTCTTTTCCTCACAATCTTGTAGGAGGATTTGATGAGCAACCAAGCTTGCCCTCAAGGTGGCCAGGTGCGCCTCATGGGGCTGCCCACACTGAGGTCTCACGTAAAAGGGCTCCACCTCCCCAATCCGCAAGGTTCTGCATAAGATATTTCAATTGGCTAAAGGGCTTCATGACTGGATCCATGGCCTGTAAGCTAGCTGCACAGGCCTCAACGCTCTTGATCCCTTCCCGAAGATCTGAAAGCTGACATTCCTTAAGCCATTGAAGCCCTGTCTAAAGCATGCGCCTTACAATTGGCGCCCTAGCACTCGACCCCGATGAAGCTGAAGTTGGGAAATTCAGGAGAACAGATGGGAGCACGTTAGGAACTCCCCCCTCAACCCTGGCAACCAAAGACTCGAGAGGTGCAGACGAAGGCTTACCGACCTCGTACTGACTCTCAACATCAAATGGAAATGGCACTAAAGAAAAAGCTTTCGCTTTCATGCGCTTGACTGCTGCTAGAGAAGCACAGGCGAGTCAAAGATAAAAAAAATATAGAGGGGAAAGAAATGACGCGACAACAGTGTGCACAACGCACCAACGACATTACATGGTGGAGGAGTTGAGCTGGTGTCAGCCATGGTCCCTAACTAAAACGCTGCTTGAATGAAGGCGAATGACGCAAAGGAGGCCTGTGCAAAAGGCATAAACGGTATTCATTTTTTTTTTAACTTGGGGTAAAAGCCCCAGGTAAAAACACTAAGGACACGTAATCGAACCGTCGTACGCCATCAACACCGCCTCCTTCGTCCAACTTTTACTGCTACGGATGCTTGATGTGACTCATCAGAAACGGCACACCTAATGTCGTCAAAATGTCTCTCAGGCATGCGAACTTGCCCCACTCAGCCCATATAAAGTACGGGCCCACTCCAAGCACCTAGGGCACACTTCAGTGCTACTGCGCTCCATGAGCAAGAGAAACTTATTCCTTGTTCTGCCCACATGCACAAGGCCTTCCACAGTACTCAAAGAAAAGAAAAAAAATGCGGGGTCTTGCAAAAAGCAACAATGACGCATTGCCCAAGGGTTGGGATAAAAACCTGCAAATGGCATCCCATCCATCAAAAACAGGCGAGCAACGACTGCCCCATGAGCACAACAGGCATCCCATCGACCATTCCTTTCCGTCATCGCTAGCAGGGGTAAGAACTGCGTTGACCCAAAAACAGAGGGGAAGATTCATGAAAGGAAACAACAAGTGGCTAAACCAGAAAGGGAGATTTATTTCATGAATGTGAAAGATTACAGAATCATGGTTACAGTAAATAATAGCTATGAGGATGTATGACCATCTTGAAATGAGTCTCTCGCCTTCCAAGGATGGGGGAGGGGTAAGGGGGGGGGGGCTCCCCCTTCGTTCGACGAAGAAGGCAAAAAGCCAAGCGTTGGGAGGGGCCAATACATGCGCCAAGCCTAGGCAAAGTGTCCCCCACCAACAGCAACAACATGCCCTCCGCACCTTGCACATGGCCAGGGGCCTCATGCCATGGGTCTCGTACAAAAAGAGGGGCCTGGGAGTTAGAAGCTCACCGTCTTGCACAGATCCATTGTCGCCTTTGCAAGGCCGAACGTCTTCGAACACACCCCAGAAGCCGGCACTAGGCAGCCTTCCCTTGCAGCAAACATGGCTCCCCGGCTAAGTTCTCCCAATAAACAAAGTCTTCGTGCTATCTCCACACTAAGGAGTACTAAGAAAGGAACTTTATCATAACAAGAGGAAAATTTTCTCTCACACTCTCCTGCCTAGCCCCTTTTATTATAAAGGCCCTAGGATCATCAAAGCTCGCTGCTTCTCGAGCACCATGCCACCCAACTAGCTGGTCATGTGTAACGACCAAAATTTCATGAGCATGGTGAGCACGTGCGGCTACGAGAAGAAGAGACTAACGCCGCACATGAAGTCGCTGTCATACGTGAAGAGAGAGCAGTAACGTCACGCATGAAGTCGCTGCCGCATGTGAAGCGAGTGGAGTAAAGTTGCACATGAAGTCGCTGCGGCATGTGAAGAGAGAGAAGTAACGTCGCGTGTGAAATCGCAGTTGCACGTGAAAAAAGAGGAGTAATATCGCACATGAAGTCGATGTCGTGCATAAAGATAGAGGAGTACCACCGCGCATGAAGTCGCTTCCGTGCATGAAGAGAGAGGAGTAACGTTGCGCGTGAAGTTGTTGCAGCCCATGAAGAGAGACGAGTAATGCCGCACGTGTGGAGGAGTAACGTCACTCGTGAAGTCGTTGCCACAAGTGAAGAGAGAGGAGTAATGCCGCCCATGTGGAGGAGTAACGTCATAAACGGGGAGGAGTAACACCGTTCGCGTAGAGGAGTAACGTAGGGCCCGTCGAGGAGTAACACCGCGCGCATGGAAGATGAATGTTGCATGCAAAAGGACCAAAAACATGCACATAAGAGGAGAGGCTAATGCCTCGTGCGTATAGGCTATCGCCGTGTGCATAGTTGAGAAACGCCGGGAGTGAAATGCCGTGCATGAATTGGGGTACCGTCGTGCATGAAGTAAGACTGCCATCTATTGACTGCATGCTGCTGTGTGCGCCATTTGTAATCTTGCATGATATTAGAAGGCCACTTGGCAAGCCCAGAGTATCACCTCCCCACTTTTGAAGTATAAGGTCTCTCTTTCTCTCTCTACACCTCACGTTTTGCAGCCCAAGTTCAGCCCTTTTGTGCCACTGTTGGAGAGCTTGAGAAGCATTGTGAAGTAAAATGTGGAAGGCGATTGGGATCACCATTAGGACAAAAAGGTAAGTAAGATCACTACCTTGCAGACCCATGAGCATGTGAACATGAATGAAGCTCGATTTGAGCATAGTTTGAACATAAGCATGTGCAAAAATGATGACTGCATTTTCCAGAATGTTTGCCTTCTTTTACATGGTGAAAATGAGCACTGAAATCCTTTTGATGGCCTTGAAATTCTCTGGGGTGATGATATTGTGAGTCTATTTTAAGCTAGAATTGGCTTCATGTTGTTACCTTGCATAGATTGAGAGTTAGGAGATGATTTTGGAAGTGTTTCATGGCTGGACTGTGAAATTCCAAGGAGAATTGAGGCTTTTGTGACTCTCTGTTGACCTACCAATGATCTCATAATTTCTCAAATTTACACCATTGAAAAGATCTCTGAGTTTACTTTGAGTTTGATGTTTATGTCCAGTTGAGATTCTTGATAGTTTAGAAGATGTGTTTCATTTTGTGATCATATGCCACTGTTAGCAGACCGTGACAATTTCCAAAAAATATTGCTTCTACTGTATTAAAACTTTGCCTAATCTATTGAAGTCCAAATGACACAAAAATATAGTAATTGAATAGATGTAGGAGTCTTCTAAGATTTTCATGTTTTAACCTTGCCCAAATTCTTCGTAAATGTGGATCAATGCTCAGAATGTCTCAGTATATCACTGTTGACATATCTCATAGAAGCTCATAATTTTGGGTCTCTGTTGCTATGAATTTTGGCTGACCAAATGGAGTCCAACTACTCCAAACTAGAGAAATATTAAAGCTCTGAATGTCTACTAAAAGTTTCATGTTAAAATTGTTTCGAAATTCCTGCTAGGTTGAAAGTTATGAAGTGAAATGTGAACATATGTCACTAGTAACAGAATTCAGCAAGATTCAGAATGATATATTCAACCCTTAGTTGATCGAGTAATGCTCAGTTAGAGAATTGGAATCAGAATTTAGTTAAATTCCCCACATAATTTGAGTGTTATGCCACATTTTGTATATGCCCATGTTTGATAAGAACAACAATGAATTTTAAGTTGTATATAATTATACACATGTCATGCATCAATGATTTTGAACACAAGTTAATGCTTTCGTAAGGTGATTGAAATTTTCTTTTATAAGACACGAGATGGCATGATTGTGATCCTACAAATGTTGAATGTTCCTGACCTCTTAAAAAGAGTAAAATATGAATGAATGAATGTTACGCATGCTTATACAAGGTGCAACTGATATATGTGATTTCTGGCCACTACGCAATCGGTTCTCCATTAGTAGCGGATATCGTGATTCTGCTATATGAAACTGATATATGTGATTTCTAACCACTACGCAATGGGTCCTCCATTTCTGTTATATGGAATTAATACATGTGAATTCTGACCGCTACACAATGGGTCCTCTGCTGGTAGTGGATACTGTACTGTCAACAAGTTCGGACTTTGGCTCGACTCCACTAATAGGAGTGGAGTAGGGAGGTAACTATCAATAACAGGGTGGGTCGTGCCCCCCAATTTGTTATAGGCACTACACAATGGGTCCCCCAATTGTGGTATAATGCCCTCTCGCCTAAAGGCTCAAGGAGAGGGTCGTGTCTTGCAAAGCCTCAGCCTATCAAAACCCCCAAAGCACGTTGGGGATTGTATATATGAGTAAGGACATTACGAAATGGGACCTCTATTTGTCATTTTCCTCCCTCCTGAATGAGGGTAGAAGTCTCAAGTTACACGATTAGTTTAGCCTGATCGATGGGGCTTCTACTTCAGGAGTAGGCGTTGCTAGTCCATATGAATTTTATGCTTCAGCTTAGTTTCAAACTGTATGATTTTGAGAAATGATCGTGTAACTATTAGCTCATGTAAATGTGTGAATTTTTAATACATGAGCTTTACTTTCTTTATTCTGCCAGTATACTCTGACGAATGACCTTGTTCTGTGACACCGCGTGAACTATAATAATTTGTCGGCCTATCATTTCCCTTATGTGTGCTTTTAGGCAAGAATGCAAGGGTATTGATTTACTTACTGGGCTTTTAGCACATACCTCTCTTTTTTCCTTCTATGTAGAGTGAGAACCGATAGCTTGTGTATGGACAGCTAGATGGTGGTAGTAGACTTTTGAAGCTCGAGTTCTATCCAGGAATATTTTGATTGTAGGTGTCTGGTGGCGATGCCACAATGTCTTCCTAATGAATATTGTAACTTTGTTGACAGGACGGTAGCGTCTTGAACATTATTGTATAAGAATTTTTGGAGACTGAATATATATGAAATGGTTTTATTTTTCCCAGTTTGTGGCCTTGTGTTTTATGAGTTTATTTCGTGTCGTGGTTTGGTTTAATTCCTAATGTTTATGCACATTGTGTCGCTCCCACCTGAGTGCCAGTCGCGACCTCCGATCGCGATCCCGCACCCTGTTGCCCTCCAGCTAGGTACAGTAGGGGCCAGGGGGCGGGGTCGTGACATCTATGGTATCAGAGCAGCCAAGATAGAATTCATGGCCTAGAATGTTGAAGAGGTGTCTTCAGAGTAGTTTTTAGTAGTCTGGTGAATGGGGTGCCCCTGTTGTAGGATAATGATGCCAAGGAATCGTGTTAATAATGTGAGTTCCAGTAATGAGAACACAGAAGCCCTAGGAGACGTTTTCAAGACCTTGGGGTTCATGACTCAGAGGATGAAAGATAGTATGCCAGCCTCGGCTACCCCTGCCTCGGAGAAGACTAATAATGGACTAATAGAAAGGTTCAGGAGGTTAGCACCTCCGATGTTCTTAGGGCATGGAGGACTAGAAAAAGTAGAACGGTGGAAAAGGAAAGTGGAAAAGATATTTGAAGTGTTGCATTGCAAAGATGAATAGAAGGTTAGGTTGGGGGCCTTCGTGTTAGAGGGAGATGCTGAGCATTGGTGGGGCTCAGTAAAACAATCATGGGAAAGGTCAGGGATAGAAGTGACCTAGAAGAATTTATTGGAAGACTTTACTGAGAAGTACTTTCCTGACTCAATATGAGAAAGGAAGGAAGTGGAGTTTATTGAGCTACAACAAGTAAGTTTGTCTGTAGAACAGTATGCAACCTTGTTTGCTAAATTGTCAAGATATGCACCGCACATCATTAACACCGAGGCTCGGAAGGTTAGTAAGTTTGAAAGAGGCCTCAAGCCATAAATAAGGGGGAGGGTAATATCAGCCAATTTAAAGACCTTCTCCCCTTTAGTGGATCTGGCCATGAAAATAGAAAGGGACGTCGAAGAGTCCCGGTTCAGGAAAGATGGAAGGATGGGACCAGCTCAGTTTAAAAGTTTTGGAAGAAAGCCTCGACCACCCCCAAAGATAAGCTTCTGGGGAAATAATAATCAAGGGAGAAATACGATAAAAAAAACCTTCTCAGGCGACATAAGAGAGAACCAGTGCCCGACATGTCCATACTGCGGAAAGGACAATCACTTAGAGGCCGAGTGTCGAAGAAGGATAGGAACATGCTTCAGATGTGGCAAGCTTGGACACATAATCAAGGACTGTTTGGTGCAGGGACTAAGAGATCGACCAAAGACTCAAGGTCGGGTGTTTGCCCTTACAGAACAAGAGGCCAAGGCATCCACCTCTGTGATTCGAGGTATGCTTTCTGTTTGCAACATGGAAGCTAAAGTTTTGATTAACCTTGAATCAACTCACTCTTTTATTGCACCTCACTTTGCATGCCACATAAATGTTAGACCTGTACTTCTTGACTGGACAGTGGTTGTAGGCACACCTATAGGGGAAACTATTGAAACTAATATTGTTTATAAGCACTGTCGGGTTTTGCTTGAAGGGTGTGTTCTACCTATAGACTTGATACTGTTAGACATCTGAGACTTTGTTGTGATTTTGGGCATGGATTGGTTGTCCGCACACAATGCGACAATAAATTGTTATGACAAAACTGTAACTTTTATATGCCCTTATTAGCTTGAATTGAATTTTGTTGGCATTAAGGATGTTTCCCCTATACACTTTATCTCAGCCCTTCGGCTTCCCATTTGTTGACCAAAGGATGTGTTGGGTATCTGGCTTACGTATTGGAGAATCGGGATGCCCAGTCAAAGTTAGATGAGATACCAATAGTGAGGGAGTATCCAAAAGTTTTTCTTGAAGAATTAACCACTCTGTCTCTAGTTAGGGAGATAGAATTTGAAATAGAAGTGGTTCCTGACACTGCTTCCATTTCTAAAGCCCCTTATAGGATGGCCCCAGCCGAATTGAAAGAGCTGAGGAAGTAATTGCAAGAGTTATTGGAGAGGGGATTCGTTCGACCTAGTGTGTCACCATGGTTGCATTGGTTTTATTTGTGAAAAAGAAAGATGGGCCCTTAAGAGTTTATATAGATTATAGACCGCTAAATCAGGTCATGGTAAAGGATAAGTACCCCTTGCCTAAAATTGACGACCTCTTTGATCAGCTTCAAAGGGCTCAAGTGTTTTCTAAAATTGACCTTTGGTAGGGTTATCATCAACTGCCGGTCAAAGAAAAAGATGTCCCTAGTTCCTTATTGATTTGATGAATAGGGTGTTTAGACCCATTTTTTATGATTTTATGGGGGTTTTTATGGATGACATTTTGGTATATTCAAGGAATCTAGAAGAGCATGAACAACACTTGAGGATGGTCCTCCAGACACTAAAGATAGAGAAGTTATATGATAAGCTGGGGAAAAGTGAGTTTTGGCTTTCAAGTGTGGCCTTTCTTGGGCACGTTGTTTCTCAAGATGGGGTCGCAGTTGACCCTTGTAAATTGAAGCGGTTCTGAAATGAGAAAGGCCGACAAATGTGTCTGAGGTCCGCAGTTTTCTAGGCTTCGTGGGTTATTACAAAAGCTTTGTAGAGGGGTTCTCTAAGATTGTGCTATCCCTGAGTTGCCTAACTCAGAAAGAAGTAAAGTTTGTATGGTCAGATGATTGTGAGACAAGCTTTCAAGAACTGAAGAAGAGACTGACCATGGCCCCAATACTAACCTTACCCAAAGGGAACGAAGACTTTGTGGTTTATATTGACGCTTCCCATAAATGGCTTGGATGTGTAATGATGCAGTGAGGGAAGGTTATAGCATATGCCTCCAGACAACTAAAGCCGTATGAGCAAACTTACGCAATCCATGTCTTGGAACTTGCGGCTGTAGTATTTGCCTTAAAGATCTAGAGACATTACCTATATGGTGCCCAGTTTAAGGTGTTTTGGATTATAAGAGCCTCAAGTACCTATTTTCTCAGAAGGAGTTGAATATGAGACAAAGAAGATGGATGGACCTACTGAATGACTATGACTGTACCATCAATTACCAACTGGGAATGGCTAATGTGGTGGCCAACGCTTTGAGTCGGAAATCCTTAGTGTTAGTGGCACATCTGATGACTCGAGATATGAAACTGATAGAAGATGCAGTGGAGTGGCACCCAACTCTGCCCCTTAGTATTGGGGTAGGAATGACTGCTGGTATGAGAGTAGAGCCCCAACTCTTTCAACAGATTCGTAAAGCGCAGAAAGAGGATCCCTAACTTATAAATATTCTCGAAGAAATAAAGCTGAGAAGAAAAGAAGATTTCTCTGTTAATGAGGATAGTCTTTTAAGATTTAAAGATCGGGTTTGTGTCCCGAATATTGAGGGCGTAAAGCAGGTTATTTTAGAAGAAGCACACCACTCTCAATATATTGTGCACCCGGGGAGTACTAAGATGTATCAGGACTTGAAGAAAAATTTATGGTGGAATGATATGAAAAAGGAAGTAGCACAGTTTGTTTTCAGGTGCTTAACATATCAGCAAGTGAAAGCTGAACATCAAAAACCCGTTGGATAGTTGCAACTCTTGCCCGTACCAGAGTGGAAGTGGGAGCTCATTATCATGGATTTTGTCTCTGGCTTACCCAGGACAGGCGCTGGACATGATAGTATTTGGGTCATTGTGGACCGACTGATGAAAGCAGCTCATTTCTTACCGGCCCGTACAACTTATACTTTGAATAAATTGGCCCAACTATACATTAAAGAGATTGTAAGATTACATGGAACACCTGTCAATATTGTGTTCGACATGGACATTAGATTTACTTTAAGATTTTGGGACAGTTTGCAATCAGCTTTGGGGACAAGACTCACTTTTAGTACTGTTTTTCACCCCCGGACTGATGGGCAATCAGAAAGAACTATCCAGACTCTAGAGGACATGTTAAGAGCCTGTGTTACTGATTTCAAGGGAAGCTGGGAAGATTATCTGCATCTGATAGAATTTGCTTATAACAACAGTTTCCAAGCCAGTATCCAAATGGCACCTTTTGAAGCCTTGTATGGAAGGAAGTGTCGATCGCCTATCTGTTGGGATGAGGTTGGTGAAAGAAAATTGTTATGGCCCAAAATTGTTCGAGTGACCTCATAAAAGGTTGCCTTGATTTGGGAGAGGCTCAAAACTGCTCAGAGACGACAAGTAAAGGAGAAGCCTTGAGTTTGAGGTAGGTGATCGAGTTTTCCTGAAGATATCGCCGACCAAGGGTATTTTAAGATTCAACAAGTAGGGAAAAATGAGCCCACATTTTATTGGACCATTTGAAATTCTGGAAAGGGTAGGAGGTATGGCTTATTGGCTTGCCTTACCACTTGAGTTGACAAATATTCATGATGTGTTTCATGTGTCATTGTTGACGAAATATCAGCCAGACCTGTCCCATGTTCTGAAGTATAAGCCATTAACAATCAAGGAAGAACTAACTTATATCGAGCAACAAATTGAGATTCTAGACATGAGGGTGCAGGTTTTGAGCAATAAAGACATCCCCCTGGTTCATGTTCTATGGCAATACCACTAAAAGGAAGAATCAACATGGGAATGAGAAGATGAGATCCCAAATAAGTACCCCCGATTGTTTAATTAACCGAGACACGATTTTGGGGACAAATTCCTTTTAAAGGGGGGATGATGTAACGACCCAAATTTCGTGAGCATGGTGAGCACGTGCGGCGACGAGAAGAAAGGACTAACGCCACATGTGAAGTCGATGTCGCGGGTGAAGAGAGATGAGTAATGCCAGGCATGAAGTTGCTACCACGTGTGAAGAGAGAGGAGTAACGTACCACGTGAAGAGAGAGGAGTAACGCCACATGTGAAGTCGGTGTCACTCATGAAGAGAGAGGAGTAACGCCGTGTGTGAAGTCGCTACCGCACGTGAAGAGAGAGGAGTAACGCCACACGTGAAGTCGCTACCGTGTGTGAAGAGAAAGGAGTAACACCGCCCGTGAGGTCGCTGCCGCACATGAAGAGAGAGTAGTAATGCCATGCGCATGGAGGAGTAACGTAGTGCACATGGAGGAGTAATGTCGTGCGTGTCGAGGAGTAACGCCGCCGCGCATGTGGAGGACGAATGCCACACGCAAAGGGACTAACGTCATGCGTATAAGAGGAGAGATTAACGCTTACACTATTGCCACATGCGTAGTTGAGCAACGCCGTGAGTGAAACACCGCGCGAATTGGGGTACCCCCGTGCATGAAGCAAGACTACCACCTATTGAATGCATGCTTTCGTGTGCACCATTTGTCATCTTGCATGCTATTAGAAGGCCCCTTGGCAAGCCCAGAGTATCAAATCCCCACTTTTGAAGTATAAGGTCTCTCTTTCTCTCTCTACACCTCGTGTTTTGGAGCCCAAGTTCAGCCCTTTTGTGCCATTGTTGGAGAGCTTGAGAAGCTTGGTGAAGTTGACTGTGGAAGGAGATTGAGATCACCATTGGGACACAAAGGTAAGTAAGATCACTACCTTGCAGACCCATGAGCATGAGAATATGAATGAAGCTCGATTTGAGGATAGCTTGAACATAAGCATGTGAAAAAATGATGATGGTATTTCCAAAACGTTTGCCTTATTTTTCATGGTGAAAATGAGCACTAAAATCCTTTTGATGGCCTTGAAATTCTTTGGGGTAATGCTTTTGTGAGTCTAGTTTAAGCTAGAATTTGCTTCATGTTGTTACCTTGCATAGATTCAGAGTTAAGAGATGATTTTGGAAGTACGTCATGGCTAAACTGTGGAATTCCAGGGAGAATTTCTACCATTGGAAATGAGAGTTAGGAAATGATCTCATAATTGCCTCGAATTTCTACCATTGGAAATATCTCTGAGCCTAATTTGAGTTTGATGTTTATGTCCAGTTAAGATTCTTGATAGTTTAGAAGGTGTGTTTCATTTTGTGCTCATTTGCCACTGTTAGCAGATTGTGATAATTTTCAGAAATATTTCTTATACTGTATTAAAAATTTGCCTAAACTATTGAAGTCCAAATGACACAAAAATATAGTCATTTGATAGATGCATGAGTCTTATATGATTTTAATGTTTTAACCTTGCTCAAATTCTGTATAAATGAGGATCTATGCTCAAACGTTTCCAGTATATCACTGTTGACAGATCTCATAGAAACTTAGAATTTTGTGTCTCTATTGCCATGAATTTTTGCTGGCCAAATTGAGTCCAATTACTCCGAAACCACAGCCATCTAAAATCTCTGAACGTCTTACATGTTAAAATTGTTTCGAAATTCATGTTAGGTTGAAAGCTATGATTTGAATTGTGAATATATGTCACTATTGGCATAATTCAGCAAGATTTAGAACGATATACTGAACCCTTAATTGATCAAGTAATGCTCAGCTAGCAAATTGGCATTGGAATTTAGTTAAATTACCCTCATAATTTGGGTGTTATGCCTCGTAATATATATTCCCATATTTGTTAAGAACAACAATGAATTTTAAGTTGTATATGAATTATGCACATGTCATGCATCGATGATTTTGAACACAGCTAAATCCTTTCTCAACGTAATTGAAATTTTCTATTATAAGACACCGAGACGGCATGATTGTGAACCTACAAATGTTGAATGTTCGTGAACTCTTGAAAAGAGTAAAACATAAATGAACGAATGTTATGCATGCTTATACACGGTGCAACTGATATATGTCATTTCTGGCCACTATGCAATGGGTCCTCCATTGGTAGTGGATATTGTGATTCTGTTATATGAAACTGATATATGTGATTTCTGGCCACTACGAAATGGGTCCTCCATTAGTAGTGGATATTGTGATTCTGTTATATGGAATTGATACATGTGAATTCTGACCACTATGCAATGGGTCCTCCATTGGTAGTGGATACTGTACTACCAACAAGTTTTGACTTTGCCCCGACTTCAATGATAAGAGTGGAGTCAGGAGGTAACTATAACTAACAGGGTAGGTCGCACCCCCCAATTTGTTATAGGCACTATGAATTGGGTCCTCCAATGGTGGTGTAACGCCCTCTTGCCTGAATGCACAAGGAGAGGGTCGTATCTTGCAAGGCCTCAGCCTATCAAAACCCCCAAAGCGTGCTGGGGATTGTGTGTATGAGTAAGGATATTACGAAATGGGACCTCCATTTGTCATTAGCCTCCCTCTAGAATGAGGGTAGAAGTCCCGAGTTATAGGACTGGCTTCGCCTGATCGATGGGGCTTCTACTTCAGGAGTGGGCGCTGCAAGTCCATATGAATTGTATGCTTTAGCTAAGTTTCAAACTTTATGATTTTGAGAAATTTTCGTGTAACTATTAGCTCATGTAAATGTGAAAAATTTTAATACTTGAGCTTTAATCTGTTTATTCTGCCAGTATACTCTGATGCATGACCTTGTTCTGTGACACCGCGTGAACTATAATAATCTGTGAGCCTATTATTTCCCTTATGTGTGCTTTTAGGCAAGAATGCAAGGGTACTAATTTACTTACTGGGCTTTTAGCTCATACCTCTCTTTTTCCCTTTTATGTAGAGTGAGAACCAACAGCTCGTGTGTGGACAGCTGGACGGTGGTAGCACACTTTCGAAGCTTGATTTCTGTCCAGGAATCTTTTGATTGTAGATGTCTGGTGGCAGTGCCACAATGTCTTTCTGATGAATATTGTAACTTTGTTGAAAGGCCGGTAGCGCCTTGAACATTATTCTAAAAGAATTTTTGGAGACTGAATATAAATTGTTTTATTTTTCCCAGTTTGTGGCCTTGTGTTTTATGAGTTTATTGTGTTTCATGGTCTTCTTTGATTCCGAAAGTTTATACATATTGTGCCACTCCCACCAGAGTGCTAGTCGTGACCTCCAGTCGCGATACCGCACTCTATCGTCCTTTGGCTAAGTACGGTAGGGGCCAGGGGTAGGGCCGTGACACCACGCATCATCACAACAGTGCCTCAATCGACTACCACTTTTAAAGTCCCTCATGCTTCGCCTTCCAGGCGTTACTACTGAAGAGTCACGGTCAAATCTAACGCCGCCTTACTACCAGCTTGGCGTCATCAGCAGATCACTCGAATGAACCTTGCGTTAGGCCCTGCCTCCCAAGTGGCAATCTCTCTCTGACCTTGCATTAGTCCTCAGACACCTCGATAGCTAAGCGCCGCCTTCCCGGGCAGACCCCGTAGGTTCCATCTCCATTCCACCCCCCACGGGTGCCATCTACTCCACTCCTCGAGGGTGTCATCTCCACTCCACCCCCCGTGAGTGCCATCTCTACTCCACCCCCCGCAGGTGCCCTCAACACTCCACCCCCCGTGGGTGCCATCCAGTCCACCCCCCGCGGGTTCCATCTCCATTCCACTCCCTGCGGGTGCCATCTCCACTCTACCCCCCGCGGGTTCCATCTCCATTCCACCCCCTGCGGGTGCCATCTCCACTCTACCCCCCGCGGGTGCCTTTAACACTACACCAGGCAGCAGGTGCTGTCAACAACACACTTCCCGCAAACACTGTCATCATCGACCCCACATAGGCACACCCAACCCAGGTCGCAACAAAAGCACTCTCTTGAAGGAAACACCCCGTCCTACGTGATTACACCCTGCCTCGGCAACCTGCCACTGCATCAATCAGACATAGATCCACACCAATCTGACTCCACTGTCAGGGCTCACTATGCTAGTGACCTCCCTCTCCCCTTAAGAAGCCGGCCGCAATGGAAAATATTGTGAGTAAAAGAAAAAGAGCTTAAGGCGGACATAGCCAACAAGGCTATAGGTTAAATTGCCCAAAAAAAAAAAAAAAGGGGCATGGTGAAAACCCATATGGGCACCATGAGTAAAAATGACAAGCGGGCATGGCCGTGTGGCTAAGAGTAAACGAACCTTGGGAAAATTCTCGGGCATGGCGAAAATCCGCAAGGGCACCATGAGTAAACGCGGAAGCCAAAAGCATGGACGTGACCTCAAAGATCATAGGTAAAAATGCCCTCAGACAAGGAATTTGTGAAAACCACTATGCTGATGCCATCTCCACTTGATTCAAGTAAAAACCTGCAAGGGCGCTTGAATCGGCTTCAATCTCCGGCCCCAGTGACTCTCCAAAAATTCTGGTCCCAGTGCATCTCCAAAAATTCTGGCCCCTGTGCCATCCAAAAATATCTTGCCTCAGAGCCCTCAAAAAATTTCCAGCCTCAATGCCCTAAAAAAATTTTCCGGCCCCATTGCCTTCAAAAAATTTCTGGCCCCTGTGCCATCCAAAAATCTCCGGTCCCAATGCCTCTCCAAAATTCCGGCCTTTGTGCCATTCAAAAACATTTTCGGCCTCAATGCCTCTCAAAAACAATCTCCAGCCCATGTGCTCTTAAAATATCTCCAGCCCCCAGTGCCTCTCAAAAAATTTCTAGCCCTTGAACGCTTCAAAAATCTCTAGCCCCAATGCCTCTTAAAAAATTCTAGCCCAATGCCTCTCCAAACGTTTCGGCCCCAGTGCCATCAAAAATCTCCTGCCCCAGTGTCTTCAAAACATTCCAGCCCCAGTGGCTTCAATAAATCTCCAGCCCTAGTGCCTTAAAAAATTCCGGGCCCTATGCCATTCAAAAACCTTCGGCTCTAGTGCCTCAAAAAATCTTTGGCCCAAGTGCCTTCAAAAAATCTCCGACCCCTGTGCCATCCAAAAATCCCAGCCCCAGTTCCTTCAAAAACCTCAAGCCCCTGTGCCTTCAAAAACCTCAAGCCCCAGTGCCTTCTGGCACCAGTGCCTTCAAACAATCTTCCGCCCCAGTCTCTCAAAAAATCTCTGGCCCAAGTGCCTCTCCAAAATTTCCAGCCCCAGTGACTTCAAAAACCTCCGGCCCCAGTGCCTTCAAAAAACCTCCGGCCCCGGTTCCTTCAAAAAACCTCCGGCCCCAGTGCCTTCAAAAAACCTTCGGCACCAATGCCTTCAAAAAATCTCCGACCCCAGTGCCTCTCAAAAAATCTCCAGCCCCCGTGACTTCAAAAACCTTTGGCCCCAATGCCTTCAAAAAACCTCTAGCCC
The DNA here is from genome assembly GCF_000471905.2 of Amborella trichopoda. The sequence goes on along the minus strand of NW_006499691.1, from coordinate 425,736 downwards.
TAGTGCCTTCAAAATAATCCCTGGCCCTAGTGCCTTAAAAAAAAAAATCTCCGGCCCTAGTGCCACATCCAATCCCGGGCCTTAGTGCCGCAACAAAAAAAATGTCAACTTCCACTTCTCTTAAAACAAATTCCAGCATCCAGGTTGAAGTCTCTTAAAATGAGGTCGCCTCAGAGGCCCCCTCCCTATCATGTCCAGGTAATTCGGGACACCCCCAACTTGGCCAGTAGGATGTGGACCGAAGAGGTACCCTACCTACCTTCTCTTCTTCTCAAGCAAACCCCAACATTCCAGGCGAAGTCTCCTGAAATGAGACCACTTAAGAGCTCACCTCACTATCACATCCAGGTAATTTGAGAGATCCCCAATTGGATCAGTAGGATGTGGACCGAAGTGGTACCCTGCTTGCTCACTCCCTCCTGATGTTTCTGTTTGGATAGGGATAAAGCCTGCAAAAAGGGCCCCACCGACTGGAACACCGGGACTTCCCCAGCTAAGATGGGATAAAGCCCATTAAAAGGTCCCCCACCGGCTGGGACATTTGGAGTTCTCCTTGAAACAAAAGTCATAAGCCCATCAAAGGTAGACCATCAACGCGATCTCCCAGAAAACGGTTAATGGCAGAACCCGGAGAGCACCCCTCAACAAGGCACTAGACCACTAGAATCCACTTTGGTCACCCCCCGGTCAAGGGAAAAGCTCAACAAGGTCTACCCTTCAAGGACAACATTGATGCCTGTGATCAATAAAAAAATATATTTGAGAGACAATAAACACGTCATAGTAAGGATTCTCTAAAGGAGCTATGTCATTAAAGTTTTTCGAATGTTGCACTTCTTGCTTCTCTCGAAGCGCAACATCCGTCGGGGCAACTTGTTGTACGTCATTTTTGACGTACTTTTGAAGCTCACATAAATAAAGAGAGTCGACGACAACTTTATCATGTGGGTTCATCGGACACACGCAGACTAATCTTGTGCTGAAAATAAAACCTGGGGTCGTGTGACCTGAGTGCGGTGCCATCGCACCAAAGAAGGACCCTTCAACTGTAACTCCATGTCAGTGGTTGCAAAATTGTACCAGACTGCTGCCATTGTACTCAAAACATCGAAAAACCCTCAAGGACCAAATTTGGACTCAATCGAACCTCCCCGAAGGGGTCTACACCCATGTAGTCTTATAACTGGCGTTTCGCTAGTGCGGTGTTGCTTCACCAAACCAGTCCCCGAAAATGGGGATTGCGATAACACCTTTTGACAGCAGTTTCGTCAACCCACAACGCCTTCCTCTGAAGCCAAAGATAGCTCAAAAGTTAATATGTTCTAGATCATGCCAGCCCCATCATTTTGACCTACGGCATACACTGTGGCGTGATCGGAAACTGCATTGCTTTGAGGAAGAAGGTGCCCACAAAACAAGAGGAAGAACCAGGGTTCAAAGGGAAGAAGCTTTGGGTTTCGTAAAGCATAGCTCGACATACAAGCCTTGGATCACCGCGAAGGAATGTTCAATGCAACCACCTCGCGAAGAGCTACACACTGGTACAACTCTTGCATTCAATCGAAGGTTTGATGAATGCAAGTGCGCAGGCCACGGAGAAGTAAATCATGTCGGTTGCCGGAATCCCTCTTTCTGATAACCTCCCAAATTAGGCAAATGAGCAAACCAATACCAAATCAGCCCAAACTTGGTGCAAAATGATAGCGATAACCTCCTCTCTAACTTACAAGCAGAGTCAGTAGCCAAAACAATATAGCTTGAAGAAGCATTAGCAAACAAGGTTCATAAATCTGGCCAGACTTTCACCTCGGGGAAAAGGCCACTATAGCACGATTAATGGGCATCAAAATGCTCACATTCGAGAAAACATTGAAGATATGCTACTGAAATAGTGGAACAATTTCCACAAGCTGTAGAGCAAGCTTCCAAGGTCACACCATGGCGGAGCAACCTGCATGCAGGGATGGTCTCGTCATTCAGGCAAAAGATCTCAAGGACATTTTGGTCATTTGTGCCTAATTTCAATATTTATTTTTAATTTCTTAAATTGTAATTAAGCTTGGCTTTTGAGCATTCACCCCTATTTGGTGAATCTTCTATATAAGCAAGTTTAACTCACTTGTACAGAGGCCCCCTTTTCAAGCTCCAATGCCCCTAAAGGATGGGAAGAATTAAGGCTAGATTGTGCTTGTCTCATTAGCTTATTTTTTCCTTGATAGCCCTTATTCCCTACGGGAGAGGTGAGAGAGAGAGAGAGAGAGAGAGAGAGAGAGAGTAAACTTGAGAGAGAGAGATAT
>NW_006499691.1:395422-423002 GCF_000471905.2 Amborella trichopoda | reverse complement strand
ACGTTACGTTACGTACGTACGTACGTACGTACGTAGGAGAGAGAGAGAGAGAGAGAGAGAGAGAGAGAGAGAGAGAGAAAACTTTGAGAGAGAGAAGATATCCTTAAGTGCGCGGTCACGTGAGCACCCTAGCCACGCGGGTCATCTTCCTCCTCTCCTAGGCTGAGTCACCCCTTTCTCTCCCCTTCCCGTGCGACCTCACCCGTGCGACAGCCCGCATCTGCCCATTAGCCTGCAGACCCCACGGGCTTCAACCCGTGGGTTTCCCCACGCCCCCTTTAGTGGCTGGTCAGACCCGAAGGGTGACCAAGGAGGAGGGACATTCGGATCCCATTCCAATAGTGTAGAGAAAGAGAGAGGAAAGAGGTTGTGAGCTTGAAGAGGGCCTCTATCCAAACCGTGCTGACAAGCAGCCGGAGGGCTACATAATTGTTCTAAGAGGGCTATCCACCCAGGTGAGTCCCTAAACCCCCCAAGTGACGTAAAGAGCGTTTACGCTCCAGTCACAAAATCTCTCTTACTGTTGGCACATATCCTCAAGCAGGAGGGCCTGCGCAAGCCGACGATCTGGACCTCTCAGGTTGATCGAGAGAGGTTTTTCGCCTCCTGACTCGAGGGAAACCAAGACCCCACCGACATCAGTATCGGGAGACGATGTTGAAATTTAATCTTCTCCTCGATAGCTGGAAGTTGGAGGCCAAGCTAGGGTTGATGAATTAATCGAAATATATTTGGGGGAAGATGGGAATCTAGGCCCACTTTTATAAGTGCTGCTCTAGAACTAGATGAGAGGAAGAAATATATGAACTTCCTTTGGTTTAACCGAGGCGTGTTCGCTTGGAATTATCAAGAAATGCCAGGATTGGATCTTACAATCGCTACTCATATACTGGTTGTCGATCCTAACATGAAACCGATAAAGTAACCACAAAGGAAGTTCCATCCAGATGTTGCCCCATATGTTGAAGCCAAGTTCAATAAGCTGGTGAAAGTAGATTTCGTCAGGGAGGTTTTATAGCCCAAATGGTTGGATAATATAGTGTCAGTTAAAAAGAAGAACATACAGATAAGTGTCTGCATCCATTTTCGTAATATTAACACTGCATGTTTTAAGGATGGTTTTCCCTTGTCCCTCACTGAAATCATGATCAACTCCACAATAGCTTGTGAGAATTAGCATTTATAGATTAATACTCAGGTTCCAATCAAATCAGGATGGCCCTTGAAGACAGAGAGCTGACTTCCTTCAGATCCACCAAGAAAATATATTGTTATAGGTGATGTCATTTGGCTTGAAGAATGTCGGCACCACTTATTAGCGTGCCATGACAGTTATATTCGAGGATATCCTCCATAATGTTGAATGTTATGTTGACGTTATGGTAGTCCAATATAAGGATTAGACAAATCTCCAGAATTTGAAAGTTGTTTTAAAAGATTGAGGAAACACCAATTGGAAATGAATCCCCTGAAATGTGCATACGGGGTGAAATAAGGAAAGTTCTTGGGTTTCATTAGGAGACATCAAGGGATTGAAATGGATCCCACAAAGATCAAGGCAATATGCAAGATTCCACCACCAAGAAACTTACGGTAGTTGAAGTCTTTGCAAGGAAGACTGGCTTATATCTGAAGATTCATATCAAACATTTTTGGATGATTCTAGCCTTTCTCTCGTCTAATGAAGAAGGATGTCCCTTTTGAATGGGATGGCGCTTACGAGAGGGCCTTCCAAGATATTAAGGACTACCAACTGAATCCGCCAGTTCTTATTGCGTTGATATTAAGTAGACCACTTATCTTGTATGTGACAGCTTTGGAAGGATCCTTAAGTTCCCTTATGTCTCAACATAATGATGAAGGCAAAGAGGCAACATTATATTATCTTAGCCGCACCATGATGCTAGTCGAGAATAATTACTCGCCCATCGAGAAGATGTGTTTTAATGCTTATATTTGCTGCCCAAAAAGTTGCAACACTATCATTTGGCGTATCAAATACGCTTGATATCCCATGCAAAATCGATCAAATACCTCATAACAAGGCCTGTTCTATCAAGAAGATTGGCCAAATGGGCATTGCTCTTGATGGAGTTTGATATCACATACGTCTCGCATAAGGCTATCAAAGGACATGCTCTTGCAAACTTCCTAGTAGTTCACCCCTTGTCGGAAGGCTCTCCATTAAACGAGAACCTACATGATGAAGAAGTGACATTTACCAACAAGTTCGCAGCATGGAAACTGTTCTTTGATGATACCTCTCAAGAAAAGGGAGCCGGAGCCAATGTTTTGTTCATCACAGTAGATAATGGAATCCTACCTTACTCTTTATCTTTCAGCGAAAGATGTTCTAATAATGAAGCTGAGTATCAAGTATTGATCATCGGCTTAGATATGACACTTGCCATGGATGTGGGATGCTTACACATCTTTGGTGGCTCCTAGTTGGTAGTACGTCAGTTAAAAAGAATTTATGAAGTCAGAAAGGATAAACTCAAACCTTACTATAATACTGCAAGACACCTTCTTGGGAAGATGGATGAAGTCATGCTGACACTGACACGTATACCCCGGGGATTAAATGTTCAACCTGATGCCTTGGACAAACTTAGGGCCTCCATAATTATCGAGCTTGGAATTCCGCTCCATGTTCCTTTCTAGGAATGGTGTACCGCCTTCATGAAAGAGGGAGCCGATTCTGAGAATGAGAAGGACCTTAAGGCAGAGTTTCCACCATATCCTCATAGAGCTTTAAGGAAGTTCGAAGAGGAGTCCATCCCCACTGATATTGTAGCCAACGTGCAAACAACCCAACAAGATTGGTGCCAATCTATCTTGCATTATCTAGTACATGGATAGTTTCCCTTAACTAGGTAGGAGAGGCTAGCCCTGAAAGGAGGGCCACAAGATTTACCATTTCGAATGACCAACTTTATAGGAGGTCATATGATGGGATGTTGTTAAGCTGCTTATCATCTAAGGAAGGAAAAATGGTTGTTAAAGAAGTGCATGTTGGGGTATGCGGTATGCACCAATCTAGTCCTAAGCTATATAACCAGCTCCACTAAATGGGGTACTTCTGGTCCCACAATGGAAAAAGATGCATTCAAATTTGCCAAGAGATGTCACGCATGTCAAATACACGCTGATTATATTCATCAGTCACCCTAGCTGCTTCACTCGACTCTCATGACATGACCTTTCTCCTAATGGGGGATTGATATTATAGGACTCATTACCCAATATCATCAGGAAGTCACCCTTATATATTGGCAGCCACCGATTAATTTTAAAATGGACAGAGGTTGTGCCTCTGAGGAGAGTAGCCGGCAAGGATGTGATAGACTTTGTAGGCCATCATACCATTTATCGATTTGGAGTACCAGATATGATCAAAACTAATAATGGATCCCCCGTCAAGAATCATCACATTCACTCGGTTGTCCATCCAGTTTAATATTGATTGGAGATACTCTTCTATGGACAAACAAGGGCGAATACTCTAGAAGAAGCCTTCAATAAAAACCTCTACGAGGTTTTAAAGGCGACCATGAAGGAAAGCTAATGAGATCGACATGAGAGGCTACCTAAAGCTCTTTTGGCTTATCGGGCGACTAGAAAGAATGCTACCCCAGCAGCCACATATTCGTTGATCTATGGGTCCAAAGCCATCTTACCCCTCGAGGTGTAGCTTCCTTCCTTAAGGGTAGCAATTCTATTAGGTGTCTGATCTACAAGTTCCTAGACTTGATTATGCTTCATAGAACTAAGCTCGTCTTTCATGGCAGAAATCCATTCATCTGCAACAAGAGAATTCAAAGCCTATTGGAATGAGTTAGGCTCATCAGTATCAAGTGAAATGCATGTGACCCTCTGTTTCAATGTGTCTACAAGGAACTCTTCCACATTGACTTCTTAAAAGTTCTGCACAACTTGCGATTTTCTCTCTATAGGCCCCTTTAGCATGGTCAATGGCTCAATCTGGGTGGCTTGCTCATTTTCAACCGATGGCTCTCCCACTATCATTGACAATCATGGTGAAACTCTCACTATTATCCTCGAGTGAAGGAACCACCGCAATGTCTGTCAGAGATTTAGGCTCTTCATAAAGCTCTTCAGACATGCGAGGCTGCTTCTTGTTAGGGAATTTTGTTTCAATAAAATCCACATCACGAGATTCTATATAGTTCATCCCACCACCATCATGTTCTTGACAGAACACATTTCCCTTCAAGTGCTCAGATTATCTGACAAAAATGCACTCGACAAAACACTTGTGCAGTTTCCCTATCAACTTTGAAGGGATGTAAAATTGTGCAGCTGACCCCTAAGGACGTAACTAAAAAAGATTAGGCTTTCTACATGTTCATAATGCATGAGAGGTCTTGGGCACGAATTTTGTTGACACTTTATTTAGAACATATATCACAGTAAGGAGTGCATCTCCCCAAAATAGTATTGGGCGGTTGGCGTGAGCCATCATAGACCTCACCATGTCCAGTAGAGTGCAATTCATTTTTTTTGTAACACCATTTTATTGTAGAGTGCAGGACATTGTCTCTTGCCTACAAATTTCCTTATCCTCACAAAGCTTCTTAAATTGATCAGATAAAGATTCTCGCCCTCGATTAGTGTGAAGTACTTTAATTCTTATGTCCAATTGATTTTCGACCTCTGATATAGAACGATAAAAGCAATCTATTGGTTGTGATTTATGCGAGATTTGGTATACATAACCATAGTGAGAATAGTCATCAATAAATGAGATAAAATAACAGGAACCATCACGGGCCATCTTATTAAACAAACTACAAATGTCATATTGTATTATAACTAGACGACTGGGTTCTCTCGTTGCTTTAAGAATTGGCTTTATCGTTGATTTTCTGGCTATACACGGTTTATAGAAAGGTTGGTCGAATTTGGATAAAGATAACAATCCTTCTTTAACTATTCGAATCATCCTATCTTTTATTATATTGGCAAGTTTAGCATGTAACATCATGGAGTTGTGTGATGAAGATGTCATATAAGAAGAACGAAGTAAAACATTGACATCATCATTATCCAAAATAAATAAGTCATTCATACTTTAGCCATAACAATGAAAACTATCTTGAAATGTAAATGTCGTATAATTGAGCATAAAACTGATAAAGCAGCTATCTCTAGCTAGACATAAAACTAGAAGCAAACATTTTGTCATTTCGGAACCATAAAGGATGTCATGGAAAAGAGGGGTTGTCCACTTCGGAATTGGAGTTGGTAAGTTCCAACCACTAACACATCCTCTGATGAAAAATTCCTTATAAAAATTTTTTGGCTTCCAATTGGCAAAGTTTGGAGCTCAACGAACCCTTTTTTAATACTTGCTACAGGCCCTGTCTCTCCTGAATTTATAATCCACCTAGTAAAATGTGAATGAGCAACAAGTACTTAAGTGCAAACATTTGCATAGCTAGGGAAATCAATTCGTATCATTTTATTTTAAGGATATTCAAATGTAATGTGGCCCTTCTTCTTGCAATTGTAGCAAGTTATCTCAAATTGGTCCGTTATGCGCCTCCTGTGTCTGTGCTTGACATTTTTCTTTTCTTCAAACTATTGTTTAGGTTGCTCCTTGTGTTGAGGTGCCTCATTCTTTTACTTACCTTGAGATTTACGGCCTTGTGATTTACTTGCTTGGGCAATTAGAGCGGTCCCAGCTTCAGAAGATGACATAACTCTGCCTCTATCTCAATATGATGGGAAAGCTGGGAGAACGTTGTTACAGCTTCATTGTGCAACATTAATAACTTGATAATTTTCAAGGATTCTAGAAGAGAAGAGGCCTAATAAACCTGAGCATCCATGGCTCATGACTGAGTTTATTTCCAACTGCTTCAAAGTCACGTACATAGTCTGCCATTGACATATTTGGGATATTTTTCATACATGCATAATTTCCATTGACACATTTGGGAGCATTTTTATTTTTCGAGAGCCATAAATAAGGCATGTAACCGAGCAACGAAAGTATCATCTTACTTCTACTAAAGCACATCCCACATTGGTTTCACCTTGGTGAATCCCTCGAATTCACGAATGAGTTCATCGACCATAGCACTTAGCAAAGTAAGCGAGTGTTATGTTAGCATTATCCCATGTATCATACTCACGAAGAAGTTCCTCTACGGTACCTTGTTCAGCTTTTTGCTTAATGGTAATTAAGTGTTCAAGAGTACCTTGCTCATTTAGAGGGAAAATTCGTCCCACTCAACTTTTCACCTTTAGGGGGATACGCGATCACATGTTTAGAAGCGATTCCAAGTTCAAGATAACAAAATTGCATTGATTAATGTGGATGTCTTATGGTTTTTTTAATCCATGATTGCACTTAAATTATCACATGTTCATTGTTTAGATACTAGAAAAACTTGACCTCTAAAAGTCGTTATATGAAAATTTTACATGGCCACATTGTGCTCTTGCTTGTAATCAATACCAAGTTTCTTTCTTGGATCCAGTATCTCAAATACCTCACAATTTGTAAGTGGTGCATCGTCCTAGATGCACTCCCATTAAAAAAAGGTCCTTATATGTAGACTTAAAATGCTAAAGAAAATAGTAGGGCCCACCATGCACGACTTTGCATGTAAGGCCTATCAAGATTAGTCAGCCATGATTCTCATGGATGAGGAGGCATCAACTTGCAAAGCTCATGTATAAGGCCGATGATTCCTCAGTGCATAAGGCCTACATACTATGTAGTCAGTGCATAAGGCTCCATGGAACACCTGCCCATGGTCTTATTATAACTAGCATATGTGCTTTGTAACATCATAGCCAAGCCTTTACAAGTAAGGAATGTACGATAATACGGGCAGAATCGGGAACCAGATTTCATGATAACTTTGATACCAATGTTGAGAAAACAGTCCAACGACCAAAACAGAAGCAAAAATTAAACAACCAGGGGCCGAGTATCATACCTGAGTACTCGCACACATGTTTTAGTGAACGAATGTGGAGATGGATGATCAACTATCGTATGCAAGTTTGACAACTACTAGAGCTGCTAAAATAAGTTCCACACTACAAATTCCAAGTGAGGTTGAAACTCACAAATGCAATATGAGGAGCAGTCCGAGCTTGACTCTCAAGCAAAACTCTTTATCTTTTTGGGTTGGGTCTCTCCTTAGAACTTAAATGGGAGAGTGATTGTACTCTCTCTCTCTTTCTCTCTCTTTCTGTACTTCTCTCTCTCTCAAGAGGATCTCTCACACCCTTTATCGTGTTTATTATTGTGTGTGCAAAAACATCTACTCCTCCCCTTTTTATAGTGACAGAAAGCCCCCCCCTCCCCCCCCTCATTCATGAGGAAGTAAACTTTTCATAATGTGAACCATTATAATACATGGTGCATGCCATTCATGGGAGGCTAACCCCCTTATGGAGAGGTCAACATCTCCCCACATCCGTCTCATGCAGTAATGTAAGTCGTGGAGTGTGGTCTATATGGGTGTGCCCTCCCACAAGGGATGCATCCTCATGTCTACATGTAGAAATATAGCCAATTTATAGGTGATGTTTATAAGTTCATGGAAATGGTTTATGGCAACAAAACTATAACATTTATAATGTTTTGAAGACATGCCTAACTTTAATGGTTTAATGTTTGCACCTTATACAAACCCCACCTGATAACGAATGATAAAGGCTAGGATTTTCATTCTAATAAAAAATAAAAAAGTATTTTCTAAAACCTAGGATTCACTTCATACACTTTCATGAGATTCAAGAAGTCCCAGGAAGCATAAATGTTATTAGGCCTAGGCTGCATTTTGAGTCTCCTTAGCATGGTGTCTTGCATGTTAAATTAGAGAACTATAGAATGAAATTCCAAATTAATTTTTGAAACAAAAAAAAAAAAAAAAAAAAGAAGAAAAGAGGTCCTATGAACTAAGAGAGGCACACTGGTTTCTGTTAAGATTTCCTCACCAATAGACAACTGGAGTCTCTACCGAAAAAATTGTTCCAAGTATGAAATCTATAAAATTTTCATTGATGATTCATGTTTGGAATTTTAATCGGGATGCTTTTTAGGCCACTTTTGTACCACTACATAAGAGAGAAATTGTAGAACTATTTAACAAAAATGTTTAATAGCCTTATACATTCTCATTCCCATGTCTTAAATAAATAAATAAATAAAAGATCTCAATTGGGGAGGTCTATGTAATTTACTCACTTTATGTCAGTGGGTCATTACCTAGTAGAAGTTGGTTTGTGGGGAGTTATTCTTAGTGGATAGTTTATCTAGTAGGAAGTTATGAGTTGTGGGAAGTTATCTAGAGAAGTTGGCCATGTAGTTGTTTGTAGGAAGTTATCTAACGGTTGTAAAGGCCTATAAATAAGCATAATGTAATGGGATGTAACGCACCTGTTGCACTTGTGTAGCACTTGTGAAATGAAGTGTGCGTGATTTGCCTTTTTAGTTCATACTTATCTCTCCAAGAGCAACCTTGTTTTAAGAAAGAGTACCGTTGCCCCAAAGAAGATCCGCATTAGAGAGCATAGGTTGTCAAAAAGATAAGCATTGGAATGCATATAGGTTGCCAAAAAAGAAGACAAATTGCCAAAGAGATAGGCATTAGTGTGGAGATTTATTACTTACAGAGGAGATTTAAGACCAGCAGGTCAGAGACAAAACTTAGAGGAAAGCTGATAGAAATTGAAATATCTTTATTTAATTTACTGCATTATTCATATGGCAAACAATAATAGTCGAAATATTTCTCAACCATCAATTCCAATTTTTAAATGTGAATTTTATGAGCATTGGAAAATAAAAATGAAAACAATGTTTAGGTCTTGATAAAAAACGAAGAAGTAATTTTGCATAAAAAAAAAAAAGGATGAAAATGTTAAATAATTTGCAATGAAAAGAAAAAGAAAAAAAAAAGGAAAAGGAAAAAAATAAATTAATGTGATGTTCTTGGAAAACAAGAAGGAGATTTTTTTTAGAAAGGGGGAAAACAAAAATTGGAAAGCTCTTGACGTCGTGTTTTAAAACCTCATTTCTAAAAATGAGGTTTTAAAAAAAATTATTATGAAAGGGGAAAAGAGTAATCCTCATGAGAAATCTATGCTTTGTGTATGCGTAGGAAAACTGACTTTTTGAAAAAAGAAGAAAAAAGGACATCACAATCCTAATTTGTCCTGCCATGAAAAGGCATGATGGGAAAACCATGCCTAGTGTAGGCATAGAAAAACATATTTTTGAGAAAAAAAACAAAAAAAGTACACCGCAATCCTAGTGTTTCATGCCATGGAAGGTAAGATGATGCCATGATAAGGCATAAAAAATGGGGGAGAGAAATTTTTCAAAACAAAAGGAATTAAAAAGAAAACTAATTAGTGCAACGGTCTCTTGTAGATAAGATATTAAGAATATATGGCAATTCCCAATCTATAAAGAAAGTTGAATGAATTGTGTCAAAATCAAAAAAATTGATAAATCAATTTATAAAATTATCAAAGAAGGACCCGATCATTATTCCATTTTTTGTATGTGAGATAGAAATGGGAGGAAAAGAATTTTCTGGTCTCCTTAATGAAACAAGAAAAGAAGCCAAACACCATGCAACTTATTTTGCCATATCGCAATTAACAAAAATGAAAGAAATCATTTAAAATTTAAAATGATGAATAAGTGAGTATGAAGATTGCAATGAAGAAAAAATTTATGAAATGAAAAAGCATATTGAAAATCTTGAAGCGTTGGTTTCTACACTAAATAAAGGAAATGAAGACCTTTGTAATTCCATTGAAAATATTGTATAGGAAGTTAAAAAAAATTAAAAAATTGCATGCAGGGGAAATGTTGGAAATACTCACTCTATGTTAGTAGGTAGCTATCTAGTAAAAGTTGAGTTGTACGGAGTTATTGTCAGTGGGTAGTTATCTAATAGAAAGTTATGAGTTTTGGGAAGTTATCTAAAGAAGTTGATCACTTGTGAAAAGCTAAACGCTTATAAATAAGTACAATGTAATGGGATATAAGTCATTTGTTGCGTACCTATGCAAGAGAAGTGTGCGAGTGATTTGTCTTTTGAGTTCCCTGTCCAAGTTTTTTGAATTTAATCTCTCTAAAGTACTCACACATATTTTAAAGATACCAACAATTGTATCAAACCTTTCCAAAAAAATCCAACAAATTTCTTACTTGTTTGGGTTGAATGTTTTTCATAATTTTCATCTTCTTCAAAGCAGCGAGAGTTTACCAAAGATAGATCGTAATCTCCCTCTTTCAAATTAAGACATGCTTAGAAAAAAGTGAAGCAATTGACAAAGCTACTTTTTCTTCATGTTTTTCACAGTTAATGCGATCTCGCTCTTGGAAAAACCCTAGCCATGGCTTCTGTGCTATAATCCAGCCATGCATACTACCAATTATAAATTCATCCTATTCCAAACCACTAAAAATAAAATGGAAGAAGCTTCATAAGAATAGTTGATACATTACTCTGTGAACGCCTTCGATATTCCTGGGCACAAGAAAAAGAAACAAAATCAAAGAACCCTCAGACATGTGATTTAGGTGGTTTAAGTAGGTTTTTTTTAAATCCAAAGCTATCCATATTTAGATTGAAAAGAATGACGGACCAGCATTCAAATAGATACAAGAATATATGACCTCTACGAATTCTTGATAGAGGAGAGAAGAATCAACATACCCGAACCCCAAATAGTTAAGAAAGTGTTGTGATGATGATGACGATGTTCACATAGAGAAAAAGAGATGAAAAATCATAAGAGCGATGAAAAATCATAAGAGCGAGAGAAGCTTTAAGGTCTGCAACATAATTCCACATTGCAGCAGTCATGCCATAACCAATGCTCAAACCAACAACTGAAATGTTCTACTTACTGACACCCATTGTCTCTCTCTACTAGGAATCAACATTTTATTCCACAAATACTGACAGAGAGAAAAATCCCATCACAATAATAAGATTATTAGAACCCAAATTCCTCATCGCTCAACTGCTTCAGATAATTAGAATCGATAGCCCTAACAGAGAAAACAAACCCCAACAATTAATCTCAGAACCAGAGAAATCAATAAACCGGCAAAGAAAAAGATTATGTCATGATGATCTATATAGTATATACATAGCCAACCCACTTTGCAAATAAACCCTAACTGGTTAATTGCTCTTCATGCCATGAATGAGTAGTTAGCCAAAAGCCAGAAACTAAGTCAGGAGAATGAAAAGTCCCTTGGATCCGAGGTTCCTCTCAGAGCAAAATGGCGAAGAAGCCCTTGCCAAAAACAAGCTTTTCCCCTTACTGCACCTGACATGAGCCCTCCGATCCAAGCCCCAGCGATGTGAAGAAACGAACCAGAAAGATCACTACTAAAAACACTTTGAAACCAGGCCGAAATAGTTGCAGCCAAATTGGATTTGGACCCCTTATATCAATGGGGTCACTGATGAACTGTAGCTTGAGATATCAGGCCAAGATGTTGTTGTGGACTGGTTCCAGTAGAGAGGAGAGGGGTCATTTCCTCCATTTTCGAAGGCATTTGCAGATGGCATTTGCCAATCCATTTGGCCGAGCCTGGAAGCGTTATCTTCTTCGAGCTTCACCCCAGCTCTTAAGGATTCGGCCCTCCTCGATCCCTCCTCGAAGGGAAAGAGGAACTGCAAACTCTCATGGCCGTGACCATCCTTTAGAGAGAGAGACAACTTCTGCTGCTGCTGCTTCCACGGTGCATCCATTGGCCCCTCAATCAAAGGGCTACTAAACCTGGAGAGATCAGGGAGGAGAGAAAGAGGAGCTTCCTGAACCTGGTGTGCAGGATTAAAAGAAGCAACCTGGTGGTCTTGAAGATAGCTCGAGAGAGAAGAAAATTGAGGGAGATGAAGAAACTCAGACCCACTTGTCAAGGACGACGAGGTCGGGAAGCCCAAATTCACATCAGCAGCCGAGCTCGGCAATACGTAAAAGATTGGGTGGTTCGAGCCCACAGAGCCCTGAAGGGTGCAAGCCAGATCGGTCGCAGGCGACGAAGAAGTGGGCGGATCGACAGATTGACTCCCAATATTGTTGTTGCCACTGCTCTGATTCTCCGAGGACGTCGTGCTAGATGATGGCCCTCCTCTTTTGATTCGCTTGTTTTTGCGAGAGCTCCCGCCAACGGGCACATTCCTGAGGGTGCCGCCGCGCGTCCAGTAACGCTTGCAGGTCTTGCAGAAGTGGCGGGGCTGGGAGAGGCTGTAATTGTTGTAGTAGCAAAATTTGGTGTTGGAAGAGTCGCATCGAGGGCATTTCAGGGCTTGATCAGGAGGGGGTTTCAGGCCACCGGCCCCTCCTGTTTGTTGTTGCAGTTGGCTATGGCGATGATCCATGAGACTCGAAGAAGAAGATGACACCATATCATCAACAAGAGGTTTCGGTGTGATTCCTCTGTCATGTACCTGGATCAGTCTCTGCAACAAGAAGGAGAAACGAATATGAGAGATGGAAAACGCAATCCATAACAGTGATGTATTAGATATTCCAATCCAAAAGCTACCAAACAAGAAGTGCGTTGTTGGGCGGTGAATAATTGAGAATTTGAGAGAGATGTTTAGAGAGAGAGAGCGTGCCTGTGGCCACTGCGTCGAGTCCATGCAAACTTGTGGAGATGGAAGAACCATGCCGGAAGTCGCCTATTCTCTCTCCCTCTCCAGATTGGAGAAATGAATGGAGACGGAGCACAGGAGCAGGCTTATTCTAAAAGGAATTCAGGTCTAGAGAGAGAAAGCCTTCCAGATGGGGAAGGAATGTGTAGAGAGAGAAAGTGATCGGTGGAATGAAATGGAAGGGCAAACAAAATTACATCCCATGATACATGGGTCCCCAGTCCCCCACGCGCGACCCACACTGTTCGATTTCACAAACCCAATTTCTTAAACAAACAAAAAAAAACCCAAAAATACCCATCAACCAGTGCTTCTATTAAATAGCAGAGGAACAAAAACAAGACTCTGACCCATTAGAATGGGTGGAAAGCCTAGAGAGAGAGAAAGAGAATGGAAAGCATTTCGGGGGTGTTGAGTTTTATGGAGGAGAGAGAAAGGGACGAGGAGAGAGAATCCCAATGGAGCGTGACACGATGAGATGTTGAGTTTTATGGAGGAGAGAGGAAAGGGAGGAGGAGAGAGAATCCAAAGGAAGAGAGTCACGGTGAGGCATGAGAAGAATCCTAAAAGTGCCCTACCCCCTCAATATACGAACGTAGCAGTCACCTCTGTACATGAGCGAAAAATTCCAAAAGAAAGGGACAAGACCCCGGCCCATGTGGGGGCGAGCGAGAGTGTGTGCGTGTTTGTGTTTCTAGAGAGAAGAAGAGTTTTTAGAGAGAGAAACAAAGTGAAACAGCCATGGAAAACCGTTAGGGCAGAGTGCAGTAGCTGTGTCAGGCAGTGGGCTTGAGAGATTTTATCATTTTAATGGCTTGAGGCCCATGTGGGCAGCTCACCCCCAAGCTCAAAAGTGAAGGGAACAAACGGATTTTGTAGTAAACCGAGGGATCTTCTCCTACACCCCACAATTATTCCCCTCTCTTTCCTCTCCTCTCACCTTAATCCCGATGTCGCTTTCTCTCTCTAACCTAGAGAGAGAAATCGAAACCAGATTTGTCCAATAAAACGTGAAATATGGAACACGAGAGAGGAACCGCGACGAAAGGGTGGCTGAGATTAAAAAGAGAAAAAAAAAAAAAAAAGAGGAAAGAGAAAAAGTAAGGGTGTCGGTCGATTGAGTGCTGGTCAGTGTGACTAGCAATGGGTCCTACCACCCACTACCACGAGTCTAGAGAGAGCGTGAGAGTGAGATTCCCGTTGCTGCTACACACGAAACCTGAGACGGATTGCTGGGAGTTCGAAAAATAAGAGGCGGGCGGGGGGAGGGGAGGGGAGGGGAGGGGAGGGGACCAAGAATCAAACCCACGCAAACCTAACCCCATCCACCCTCCCCCACCATGAAGAGGATGACAAACGACAAAGATCTCACTCTTATCTCTCTTACCAATATTATATGTGTATTTGCTTGTGCTTCCTCATCTATTAAGAGCTTTTTTATGCTTCCGCCTCCGCATCAATTAATTTATGCTCTTCGCCTGCTTGCCATTGCACTCATGACTGACTCCATCCACTAGTCTACTTTCTCTCTCTACACCACCTGGCATTCCCTCGATTCTCTCGCTCTCACAGTTGAGCTTTGGCCCCACTTTCTTACTGCCTCAAGAATCTCAACTCTTCCTTCACATCTTGTTACGGGTCCTAGTCCTTTTCCCAACGGAATTCCACTCTCTCTCTCTAACAGTTTCCCTCTTCCGTGGGGTCGCCGAATGTCCGCGGGCCAAACATTTAAAAAACCCTAAATATTATTGTGGAATTTGGGCGATCCACGGTTTCTCCCTACTCACCTCCTTATAATATAAATTGCTTTCCCCTGATTGATTGATATTTTTAGCGAATGGAAATAGTAAATAAATTGATAGAAAAATGGTAAATGCTTGACCAGATCATTCCGGAATTCCCCCAATATGATAAGGGAACGGAGGCCCTGGCGACACGCCAAATCTCACATGGGAATATGATACCCATCATTCCATTCCTTCTATTCACATCTCACTCAGTAGGGCTCTATTTTTTTATTTTTTATTTTTTATTATTTTATTTTGTATTTATTTATTAATGATTCAATCACTTGGATACCCATATTGGAGAAACTCATCTAACCCTTCTCCTTCCATGAAATTTCCACACCAATGCCTATCAATCAATAGTCCCATATCTGAGTTGGGGGATTCTCCACCTGTATTGATGTGGGGTGACTTCTCCCTAGTGTCTGGTTGTGATCAACCTATGCGTCCTACATCTCTTCACATAGAGGGGGAAGAGAGAATTCTTGTAAAACTAAGTAAATAAAAAGATTTTTTTTTTTTTACAGGTAGGCCCGCTTGCACGCAAAAAACCTACGCCGTCCAATCGAGTAGGATGGTGTAAAATTTATGCGCCCATACAGGCTTGCCCACCTAGATACTGTGTCCTAAATAAAAAGACTATATACTGCGCTTGTGTATGATATTCCTCAGAGCGAACATACGGTTCTTCCATTTCGAAAACTACTATGGAGGATTTGTTCGGAAATACGGTGATTCAGATTCCGATTCAGTTTCCAACAACTTGACGAATAAATTTTATGGAAAAAATAAACTATTTTAAGTTTCTAAACTTAGATCTAATCATTCAGTAGTACATAGTCTATGCTCTTTCTAATGGATGTGTTTATTGTATAATATAAGGATATTAATTTTTGGTAGAAGAAGGTTACAACTACTTTTAACCATGAGATACAATGAAAAAGAATTTTGCATTGGACTACGTATACATTCGATGATACATCCCCAACCATATAATTTCACATTTAATGATCAGTAATGATTATGACATCATTGTACCAAAAGCAAATAGCCTTAATTTATACGTGTACCTGTTTTTCTTAAGTGGATATTATGGTGTAGCTTTATTAAGAAACATTCTAAATGTTCTCCCATTTGTAGACATGTTTTCAATGTGACTACTTTACTTCAAATAATTGTGGCCTAGTAGTTACTAAATCATGTAACCGAGCCCTGTGGATGTTCTGCATCAAATGAACGTCTTTTTCCCAATGAGCTTAGTCAATAATATAAATATTTCGCAATTAAATTCTTTCATCTTCTATTATACTATGAATATAATAATATTGAATATCAATATGTTTTGTCCTATTATATAGATGGATGGATTCGTAACTAAAAATAAGGTACAATGACTATCACAATGAAATTGTATCCTTCTCGCACACTTTGGAACTCTCAATGTAACCTATTTAATCATATTATTTCTTTAAATGCATGATTTAACATGTACTCAGCGTCTATTGGAAAACACCAAAATTGTAACCTCGATGACCAAGGGCAACAATTCTTAAAAGTAAAAACAAACTCAATAGTAGACCTTCTTTTTTTAAAATAACCTGTAAAGTTTGAATCAACATAACTGAGAACTTTCAAAACGATCCTAATATACCAAATACCACCATTACCAATTCTCTAAAAATAATGAAGGATCCACTTCAAAGCAGTATGGTGATCAGGGTAAGGATTAGCTATGTACATGCCTATAGCTCCTAAGTGTGCCATGTCAAGTTTGGTGCTAACTATATGAAGCATGAGTATCTGTAACTAAATAATATCATATTTTTGACATCCACCTACTTCGGTGTTAGGATATTATTTCGATGACAACTTTATTTGCACATAAAATGGGGTACTAAGTAATTTAGCCTTTTAAATATTGAAGTAGTCTAGAAACTTTTATGCTTAACTCTTTTGAGTTAAACAAATTATCAAGTTCTTCCTTTCTCTAAGTACACACATCAAACAAATTGATTGAAGACTATCAAATCTTACGTCTCAAATTCCCCATCTAACTGAGCTTTCAGAGTTGCAATATTATCTTTATTTGATCATACAATAATTATATCATCGACAAAGAATAACGAGATGACAAAGTTTCCATCATCATAATTTCAAAATAAGTACAATTGGCAACTTCATATGTACAACTATTCAAGCTTAACATAAAAGAAGTAAATTACTTGTAGAAAAACCTCTAATGTATGTTTCTACCCATACAATGATTCCTTTACTTACAAACTAATTTTTCTCATCTTGCTCAACAACACCCTTGGAAATTGTCTTATTTTAAAGAACCATTAAAGAAAATAGTTTTCACATTTAATTACTTTTATTTCTAAATCAAGAGTAGTCGTCATGGCCAAAAAACTCTAATAATGGTCATCTGTATAATAAGAAAAACAAATTCATCAAAATCATTACTTGTGTTTTGTGCATAACCTTTTAAAACCAATAGAACTTTGTATATTTTTATCGTCTCATCTAAACTTTATTTGTTCTTAAAGATCCACCAATTGTTAATGGCTTTTCACAACTCTGGCTATTTGATAAGGTCCCATGTTTTACTTTTTTATAGGCCTTCATCTCTTTTTCCACGGATGCTCTCCATTAACTAGCCTCATCAACGTCACATTCGTCACAATAAGAATTAGTCTACCCTGCACTAGAGGCAAGCATAGGAGAAGATACAATGCTTAAGCCTCACAGGATCCATTTTAGGTTTATCAAATCTTCTCAATTCAACATAACCTAAATATGTTTTTTAGCTCTTCGACAATTTCAAGATCTCAGTTCTGATTATCATCTCACTAGTTATCATGGTTGCTTCCTATATAACAGTACCTACATATGGTACTTCTTTCTTTTTCTACATTGAATTTCACTAAAAATAACATATTGATGACATGAATCTTGTGATAACTAGGATCCCACAATCTGTAACACTTCATACCTTTTATATACCCAAGAGGAAAAACTTTATTAATTTCACATCCAACGTAGTTCTCTTTTCTGTGGAATCTTTTACCACATCATAAACTATGAATGAAATAATAATTAAATATTTTACATGTCTAAACCTCAACCAATGTCTTGTACTCTAGCGCAACGCTAATTGACCTGATACTTAAGATAACAGTTTGAATTTCTTTTGCCAAAAAATACTACTCTAACCCATTAATACTCAACATAGACCTAACATGGTCCACAATGGTAAGATTCATGCTCTCAACCCCATTTTATTAAGATTTCTTATGAAACGTGAACTGCATAGAAAAATCACACTCACTACAAAAGTTATTATTTTAACTAGAATAAAATTATCCCTCTATAATTTCTTGGTCATTTGATGCTCTAACCATTTTCTAATTTTCTACTAAAACCTTAAACGTTTTAAAACAGTTGAAGGCATCTTATTTTTTTTTAAGTTTATAAACCGGTAGTTTTCTTGAAAAATCATCAACAAAAGTGACTAAATATGCCAGCAACCCTCATAGAGACACGTGATACTCACCTGCCTAAGTGAGGTAATTCTGAATCCTTACTTATAGTGGTAGATAAACCAAAGTACGATGTATTTTGTTTTCTGAACATGAATGACTCTTAAAAATATAAATGAAGAGATTTTAAACAAGGTAAGATATTTTTAACAAGAAGTACCATATGTCCACATTCACTCATGTGGTTCAAAAGCATAAATCATATAACTCTACAAAATTAGCCTCTTAAAATTGGTTTTCCAACAAGTCTATTCAAATTGCCTACTAGCTCTCTTTTTGCATCTATTAGTGCTCCCTTTAAATTTGTTATTTCAATCATTAACTCCTATAAACATGAAACTTTGCTAATCAAAATTTTTCGAAGGATAAAACAGTCTTTCTGAGGCCAAAAACATTTCTAACATTTGGGATTGTGCATGTCACTCCATTGATTATCATGATTGTCATGTCTCTAACTCCCACTATTCTACATGAGTTACCTGCATCATATGGTTGGTATTTATAGAATCAGTCCGTATGTAGAATTAATGAAACGACACCCTTAAATTAAATAGCTGATATTGCAAAAGTTATCCCTATCTATAAACACTTCTCCATCCTCAAATAAATTTTTTCTACTAGATTTTCTTGAGAATCACTGGAACCATGCTTCTCATTAGGATCATATTTTGAACTTCTAGTTTCCTTCTTGGGCCTTCCAATCATTCTTCACAAGCTTATTTATCCCGATCTACAAACATTTGATTTCCCACACCCTTTCGACTTGCATTTCGACTGTATGTAGGTCTCTCTCTTGATGTACCTCGCACTGCAAATACATTCCTAGGAGACTCTTTACAAGGCTTTCACCTAGACTCCTCTATAAAATATATAGATCTAATAGAATTAAATAGAATAGATTTCTCATTATTGAGATTCATGTTCAACCCATCCTATAATTCTGTCATAGAACAATAAAATATGGTTACTTTATTCTCATCATTTCTCACATCTAATACCATCAACTTGCTAATCATGCCTTTAAATTCATTCAAGTGCCCTTGCAAGGAAGCTAAATGATTCATCTTGAAATTATAAAGTTGTCGATGAAGAAATTTTTTGTTAGGAACTTATACCTTCGTAAGTATTTTTGTATGATCCTTCGACAGTTACTATGAGGAGAAATAGAATAAAGTAGATTCATTCACAACCAAAAGAATATCTGCAATGGCCAACTGATATTTCCCATCAAATTCCTCTTAATTATATTATTAGGTTTCTTTTCTTTACCTTTCAAAGCCATTATAACATCATAGGCATATTTAACTTCCTGGTCAAATTTTCATATTTAGTTGACTTTTTCACCGCCATCTTTAAAGATCTGCGATCTACCATAAACCTCTTACCCAGGCATCAATCTTAAACCCAAGAGCTCTCATATAAATTACATAGGGTAAAACCCAAGATCGGGAAAAAAGAAAAGGGAAACAAAAATTCTAATGAAAGTTAAAAGTGCGGAACACAAAGATTTATATAATTCAACAATTCCCTACGTCTATAGTATTTGTTTAACTAATAAAGAAAAGTACAACACAAGTATGAAGAGTAAGGTTTTTAATCTCAAGCCCTAAAACAAGGTTTTTAACCATAAAAAATATCCGGCTAAAGAACTCACTGTTTTTTCTCTCTTAGTATCTTTGTACATGCACCTGCATAAACACTCTCTCTCTCTCTCTCTCTCTCTCTCTCTCTTTACATATGCCTTTTATAAAAAAAACCAAAAAGTATAAAACCTTGTCTCTTCTTCCATTTCTTTTCAATTAGATAGCATCAGTCTCCCGTGATTAACGTGATTCTTTCCTCATGTTCATGCCCATCTAATAGGGAAACCACTGCTCATAGAAGATCATGTGATTTTTCAATATATTATGAAACGTATAGATTCAAAAAATATGGCTTCATTAAATAACAGATTACATCTCCAAAATTGGTTCAAAAAAATAAGTGATTTAAAAAAAGGATTGGTGTCTAGGATCGGGCATTGTAAAAACCAGTCCGGATCAATGAATCAGTGGTCCAGATCACCATTTTACTGATACTGAATCAGCGAAAAAACACATGCAAAAACATGTTGGAAGTTTAGTGGGTGAAATGGTGACAACAAATAGTACGATTTTAAAAATGGGATCTCTAACTATTCTTGTTTTAAGGGCACGCAGGAGCGTTATCTCAAGCTTGGAACCAACACACTAGGCACTAGAGTCTTGATGTATGAGAGAGAGAAAAAGAGAAAAATGAGTAGAGAGAGGGAGATTTAGCCTGACTGTTATGCTTTCTGGAATTGCAGAGAAATGTGCATGGAGAGGCTCAAAAGTGTCCTCAGTATGTTCTGAGTGTCTAATACGTATGGGTAGGGGGGCCCTTGTTATAGAGCACTAAGAGGCTGCCCATTTAGTGTTGTGGTGGTTACATGCACCACTCAACAACTACAAGCCTCCACCTCATCAATGGTTAGATGATCGTTGGATGTCCCACGGGTATCAACAGCTAGATGACCGTTGGATTCCTCCTATGAGGCGGGCTCACAAAAAGACAACTACAAGCCTCCATCTCATTAATGGCTAAATGACCATTGGATGTTCTACATACATCAACGGCTAAATGAATGTTGGATTCCCCAATGAGCCGGGCTCACAAAAAGATGACGAGTCACGAGCCCAAGCCGTACACATGCTCGGGCGAGGGGTGCCTCATGGTGCAAAGTGGGCCATCAAGCACCCTTGGGCCACACCCTTGCACGTGAGTATCGCGTGCTCCGCATATAGATTTCTCTCTCCTTTGTAGTTAGAGTATATTGCATGAGAATACTTGCTCTTAAATACAGCTTAATAAACTCTCTCCTCTTCAATGTAGAACTCAAACCCACATATTTCTCTCTCTATACAGCAATTTAGGAAATAACAATAAAACTATAATCAAAGCAATTTAAGAAAGAATACTAAAACTATTGTGTTGTTTTGAAATGCATATAAGTATTTTTCAAACAAAAAAATACTAACAAAACAGTGAACCAGTCAAGAACAGGTCTGAATCGACACTTTTACTATAGCAAAATGTCATTTTACTGTATCAAATCATCGGTTCTCTTTTAGACTTGGGCGGTTTCCTATATATTCACAGAACCGGCATGGGGTGACCAATTCTCTGGTCGGACCAGGCAATTCCATATCGTCCCCTGTTTTTTTTAAATCACCGCAAAAAATACTAACTTCTCGGTATATGCAAGAGGGAGTATGGGCGCCGTTTTCTCATGCGCTTTTTCTAATATCCTCAAAAGGGCACCAATATGGTAGTACAACTTAAACAAATAGAATTTTTGATCTCTCGTAAGAAACTCCCCCGCAAGAAAGGGAAAGTATACGATTACCCCATTTATGTTTGGTATAAAGTGGTCAGAGTTAATATTGGCCATAGGATATGAAATTAGGTAGTTGCATTTATTTCATTGACTCTGCTTAAATTTTAAAAGAAATATTTTTTGAACTTTGCACAAGCTATCATATTTCATATTGGAAGGTTTTAAATAATTATGACTTCCTTGTACCAAAAGTAAAGATAAAAGTTTATATTAGGTGTCAACCTTATAGTGTAGAAATAAGGTGCACCTCAAAAACCCATAAGAAAAAGTTGTTTTTTCATAAGAAAATTCTCTAACGGATCATCTTGACCTCGATATGTGTGGATATACAAAAAATTCAATTTTAAATCTTAGAAATAGTTAATCTTGTAAACGTTATTTGAATTGTCTATTTTTACGATTTTCAAGTGTTTATAGATACGCTAGATCTACCCCATTTTTTGAGCTTTCAATTTTATAATAAAGGTGAAAAATAGACTCTTAAGACATGATGAGAGTTTTGGCACTGAATATACATCTTTTAACCAAATTTTGAGGTCCCCTTATCGTGCTTATTTAAGGTTGACAACTTATACAAACCTCAGCCAAAAGTAAATGGGTTTATGGTCTAAAATCCCTATAACGAATCTGTATGACTCGAATGACTTGTCCAGATGCCGAAACATTTTTTTAAGTAACATGATCTGAGTTTATGAGAAAAAATAATTTGGAGATATTTTTTTATGAGTAATGATCCTATGAGACCCTCCCACACCTATGTGTGTAGGACACCAAAGGATCACCATTAAATTTGGCACAGATCTCTAGAAAAGTCAAGTCCCACACCGATGTGATAACTTTTTTATATATCTATGCTAAATTTAATGGTGATATTTTAAGGTCTTACACACATAGGTATGAGAGGGTCTCCTAAGACCATTAATCTATTTTTATACCATGAGAACAATTTACTAGAAATATGAATTTTGAGTTGAGGTGCACTCAACCCATTTTTTATACTAAACTTCTCTTTTACGAAATATGATCCCATAAACTAGCTGATTTTGATTTGAGGCACTTTTTGACATCTAAATCCAACTCTCTTTCTTTTCTTTCCTTCACTTCGTTTTTTTTTTTTTTCTTTCTTTTTTTTTTTTTTTTTTTTTTTTTTTTGCACGAACTTACGATTGTTATTTTAGATTATAATATGGGAAATTTATCACAATCAAAATTTGATCTATTTAATAGACTATAAATATTTTTTAATCTTATTTCGCAGTGTCCATTGTTGTTTGGATCGAAATTCAAATAGGGCATTGACACAGGCTTTCTAATATGGAAAAACTTTATATAACTGAGAGGCTCTAAACAAACAAACTATGGCTCACCTCAAATATTTCACTAGAAGAGGTTGTTTTGATGCTCAAAAATTTTCATATGATTATCTCGACTTCAGGATGCATGGACATGAGAAAAAAAAAAGATTTCAAGTTTTGAAAATAGTGCATCTTGTAATGCATTTTTGGACCATCAATTTTCAATATTTTAAGTTTTCATAGATCTGCTCGATCTACACAAGTTTTGAAGTGTTAGCATTTATAATTGGAGATGAAAGTATATTTCAAGACTATCACAAAGATTTCCAATATTGAAACCATATTTATCGACTCTATTTGAGGTGTGCTTTACTTTGATTGTTTAAAGCCTTGGCCTTATACAAACCGCACCCTTATACAAACCGCACCCTTTTACATGGAAGGTAATGTTAAATGAAAAGGTTTACATAGAAATAAGGTGCACCTCAAAAGCCCATCCATAAAAATTATTTTGATGCTGAAAAACTCTCAAATTAATCATCTTGGCCTCGAGATATAAGGATATAAAAGAAACCTGCCTTGAAGTCCTACAAATACTGCATCTTGGAATATATTATATGGAGCATTCCATTTTCAAGATTTTTCAATGCTTATAGATGTGCTCAATCTGCATAGTATTGGGAGCTTTAAATTTTATAATTAGCAGTGAAAAGTCGATATTTAGACCATCCAAGGGTTTTCGACACCTAAATTGCATCTATCAGTAGAAATCGGGTGGTGTGCCTTACTCTGATTGTTTACAACTTATTTAAACCACACCGAGTGTTAAATAGTTTATTTTGATAAATTTCCCTATTAATCGGGGTTTTGATCAAATCCTAAAATATGACCTGCTGGACAAAAAGAACAACTTAGTCCCACAGTGATGGGCACTTGGCAATCCCAAGGAAAATGGAATGTACTGTCCTTGTGTGCCACCCATTGATAGTACATTAACCACTTTGGTTGATGAGACTATGATATCTTCAAGGCTTTTAAAACTAGGAGAAGTCTCTCAAGTTAGGTGGTTAAAAATAACATTTAAAAAGAAAAAAGAAAAAACATGAAGTCAAATAGACAAAATAACAAAAATTAAAATATCCAAAAGCATATTTTGATGATGAATGAAAATAAAAAAGAAGAAACTAAGTTAGTTTACAGAAAAAAACTAAAAACTTAAAAAAAAAAAAAAAAAAAAAAAAAAAAAAAAAAAAA
This sequence comes from Amborella trichopoda, assembly GCF_000471905.2. The sequence goes on along the minus strand of NW_006499691.1, from coordinate 399,053 downwards.
GAAAAAGAAAAAGAAAAAGAAAAGAAGGTCACTTAACGAACATTTGTAGATTATAAGTTCTATAAGGGCGCATTTGTTTTGCTTGAGGGTAAAGGTTCCTTGCAAAAAATAAATTCTTCTGAAAGTGGAATATTATCTTTTGAAAAGCTTAAAAATGTTTTGAGTACATGTGTTTGATAACAAATATCTATTAACGATATAAATATAAATTTTTAGGGGTGTGGTTTTTATAAATTTGCAACCTTAAATATTCCAGTTAAAGCGGCCCTCCAAATTTTATCATAGCATATAATTTTGGTGTTAACAAATTTTAGGATTATTTAAAAATTTATTTTCATATCGAATTATAAAATTTTAAACTCTAAAAATGATTAAAATCAAATAGATCTACAAACATATGGAAATCTTGAAAATGGATAGTCTAGATAATATGTTGCAATATATACTATTTATAGGACTCAAAATCTTTTTTTTTCATACCTATACATGTCAATATCAAAATGATCAATTAAAGGGTTTTCAACATTAAAACAATTTTTTCCAATGGATTTTTGAGGTGCATATGTGATTCTACATTTTCAGGTTGCAACCTTATATAAACTTTTTCCAATTTTTTAATATATATAACAAAATATAATATATAATATAATATATTTTATATATTTTTATTAATCTATATTTGTTTTATATATAATATATAATGTAATATTTATTTTAGACATCTAACATTTTAAGATATTTTATGTATTTAAAACTTAAAATTTGATATAATTTCGCTCTCTAAAAATTTTAATAAGGTTTCTCTCTTTAAAAATTTTCAGGTAATTTCTCTCTCTAAAATTTGATATAGTCTCTCTCTAAAATTTTAAGATACTTTCTTTCTCTAATACCTGAAATTTGATGCAGTTTCTCTCACTAAAAAATTTGAGATATTGTTTTTTCTCTAAAATATTTTGTTGTATCTCCTTCTAAAGTTTTAATATACTCTCTCTCTAAAACTTAAAATTTGAGATAGTTTCTATCCTTAATTTGTGGGGATATTTTGGGAGAATTAATTATATTTAATAAAGTAAGCAGCTCGAGTGTGTGGAATAGTTTTATCATCAGTTCATTCAGTTGTAATATATTGTATTCCCTCTTTCATGCTTCATAACAGTCGTGTTTTGGATAATAACAATTTATTTCGTGATTTTATGTACCCATGTTTTGGCCCTCTTTCTTGCTTACAGACAACATGATTATGTATCCAAAAAGTTGCCAAACATGATTTTATACAAGATACTCTGTTCATACAAAACATAGTTTCGAATAGCCTAGGATCCAAACCACCAATTAAGTAATTTTCCTATTTCCTTTCAAAAGAAACATGTAGAATCTTTTCAAAGGCAAACTTTTGTCAATATGAAATATTGAAATTTGACAGAGATAGTAACAAATTGACAAGAATAATCTACAATCTTCTTAACTGGATGAATTTTAAATGGCTTTTACCAAATTGGATCCTCCAAATGCAGTGTCAATGAACTCCAGTTTCTCCAGCTAGCAAAACAAATTCTCAAAAGTAGCAAGGGCCATTACTCCAATCCTTAATTATCTTTTCCATTTTTGGTGGGCACAGGTGCAACTACATCACCATGTGTATTAATTTAAGAAGGTTTGCAGGACCTTTAATGTCAATCCTTCTCTCTCTAGGTCAAAACATTCCCAAACTCCAATTTCAAAGTGACATCATTCTCATTGTTTCTTTCCTCTTGTCATTTTTCTATTTTCCTTTTCTCAAATCTCAAATTTAATAAAGCCCATGTTTTCTGTGCATGCCAGAAAATTCCCCACTTCATTACGTCCTCAACTTATTATCCTGTGCTTTTTTTCTTTTCCCGCAAATTCCCACTCATAAGTGAATGTAATGTCTCTCTCTCTAATTGCTCTGATCTCTCTCTCTCTCATTTTGCTCTGACAGTACATTTCTCTCTATCTGTCTGTAATTGCTTTGACAGTACATTTACCATGGTGAAATTCATGGTTCACATCGCCTTAAATACACGAAAAGAGACAAATGGAAGGGTCCAAAGAGATATAGGGTGGTTCCCTTCTTCACCGCACACAAAAATAAAAAAGGTAAATAAAATTAAAAGTAAAATTAGAAATAAAAATAAATAACATGGAAATTGAGTGGACGATTTCAAAAAAGAAACATAGATGAAGTGATAGTTATATTTCCCTATAAGTTTAATCTCAATACATGTTTGGGAACTCGACTCGGGTTAAAGACTTGCCCATGCTCCAGCTTATTAACTCTGCCGAGTCAAGGCGTTTGTCATTTGTAGTGTATGGAGAAAAAATAAAGAAATAAAAAAGTAAAAAAAAAAATTAAAGTTAACACTAGAATGAAAATTGTAAAACTAGAGTATATTAAAAATAACATTAAAAGTCAAAATAAAATGTAAAAAAATATTTATAGCTAGAGGAATTTTAGAAAATACAAATAAAAGAAGAAAATATAAAAATAAGGCAAAGGTGGATTTATTAATTTTGTAGTCTATTTTTTTAAAAAGATCATTTTTTGTGATATTTTCATCCTGAAGTAAAGGTAATTTTATAAATATTATTGCAAGGGGTACTTTTATCATCTTCATAAAAGGTAAAATTAAAATTTTTACTAAAACACAAGGGCACTTTATAAATAAAATTTCAGGACATTAGCTTTGAAACTGCATTGTACTTTTGTAAAAATTTCAAATTTGTTATTGCTTAATGGTTAAGTTACCTATTAAAATAATTTTTTAAACAAAAATTAAATATTTTTTTTTGATAAATACACCCATCACAACCCCTTCTAACTTCAACATTTGTATTTTGGGGGTTCTTAACTCACAAACTATATATATATATATATAAAAGGTGTGATTTGTATAGAGCTTAGTCTCTAAACAATCAAATTAGAGCCTACCCTCAAATGGTGTCGAGAAATATGGTTTCAACACTTGAAATCTTTGTGATAGCCTTAAAATATATTTTCATTTTTATTTATAAAGTTTAAAGCTTCAAAAATAGTGTAGATCAACAGAAATATGAAAACTTGAAAATCTTGAAATTGACGGTCCAAAAATGCGTTACAAAATACACTATTTCCAAAACTTGAAATCCATTTTTTTCTCATGTCCAAGCTTCTTTATGTCAAGATGATCAATTTGAGGATATTTGAGCATCAAAACAACTTCTTCTAATGAAAATTTTGAGGTGGGATCCCATTTGATGGTTTATAGCCTCGGCTCTATGTTGACTTTTGCCATTTATATATATGTAAAAAGTTTATATAAAGTTGCAACCTTAAAATGTAGAATTACGGATGCATCTCAAAAATCCATCGAAAAATGTTATTTTAATGTTGAAAAACCCTATGATTGATCACCTTGACATCGAGATGTAGGACTATGAAAAATAAAAATATTTTGAGTCTCAGAAATAGTGCATCTTACAACATATTATCTACACCGTCCATTTTCAAGATTTTCATATGTTTATAGATCTACTTGATTTTTAACTATTTTTTGAAATTTAAAATTTTATAATTAAATATAAAAATAGATTTTGAGATAATCTTAAGAATATTTTACATCAAAATTATATA
>NW_006499691.1:271675-391589 GCF_000471905.2 Amborella trichopoda | reverse complement strand
TATATATATATATATATATATATATATAAAAGGAAAATATCTCTTTACCCCCTATTTTTAACTTCTCTCTCTCTTTAAACCCAAAGATGAAAAATATTAATTGGAAGCAAAGGACCTCCATTTTTTTTATTTTGCAACCCCCTGAATCCCTTTTGAAATGAATTTTTGACCTTAATGAAAATTAAAAGAAAAATTATCTTATAGGACCTTTCCCCACCCATGTGTATAAGAATCCAACGGATCACCATTAAATTTAATACGGATCTATAGAAAAGTCAAATTTCACACCCATGTGATAACTTTTCTTGAGATCCGTACCAACTGTAATAATGATCCTTTGGGGTCGTGCACAAATGAAAAAAGAAAGGTGCTATAGGATCATTGCTCAAATTAAAATGACATCCTCTCTTAGCAGTGGGGTTCCCGTTGGTTTTTTTAGAGAGAGAGAAGGTGAAGAACGCGAGAGAGTGAGAGAGAGGCGCGAGATGGAGAGATGGCGGAGAGAGGAAGGCGGAAGAGAAAGAGAAAGAGAGAGCAATGTCAGAGGTTAAGAGAGGGTGAGTGCTGCTGCGTTCGGCGGCTGAGGAGAGAGCAGATGGGAGATCGTAGGAAGAAGGCAGCAGTGGTGGGCTTGTTGCATGTGGCGGTTGCGACGGTTGAGGGAAGCGACGACTGATTGGGAGGTGTGAGGGAAGAGAGGAGAGAGAGAAGAGAAAAATCTGGTGACAAATTCGGCCGTCTTCTATCCGAAAAATTTCCAAATTGAAACAAAAAAAAAGAACACTGGGCTCAACAAAGAAAAACCAACAGGCCCCCCACAACACTTTCTTTCTCTCCGCCATCTCTCTCAACCAGTTGCGGCCCGGTCCCCATTTCCACCTATTCGTTCCATCTCTGCAGCCACCATCCGCATTTTACTCCTCTTCTCAACCAAGCCATGATCACCACCTGCAACCAATCCATCGCCTGTTGCGGCCCCCTGCTGCTGCTCCCTTTTCTCCATCCTCGTCCATCTCTCTTCCTTCATCCTGTGCCCAAAATCTGCAACCAAGCGTCACCCCCCTTTCTTCAATCTTACCTGCAACCAAGCCCTCATTTCGGCCACCAGCAGTCGGCCCACAACTCTGTTATCCCTTTCTCAACCTCTGCCACTGCTTTTTCTCTTTGGCTAACCAAAATGCTGAGTTACATTTTCTGGGAGTGAGAGAGAGAGACGGTGCTTTTTGAGAGAGAGAGAGAGCCGACGCTATGAGAGAGCGCGATTTGAGAGAGAAAGAGGATGTCATTTTAATTTTTATTGCGGTAAACAATTCATCCAAAAAGGGATTAAGGAGGTTACAAGATAGAAAAAATAGAAGTCGTTTGGTTCCGAGTAATATTTTTCATCTTAAGGTTCAAAGAGATAAATAAGTTAAAAATAAGGGGTAAGAAAATATTTTCCCATATATATATATATATATATTAATTAGAAGTTTCTATAAGATGTCATAGGCACACCTCTAAATTTTTTCCAAAAATATAATGGTGTCAAAAACCTTACAGTAACCTGGAAATCTATATTCAACCTTCATCTTCATCTTCATCTTCATCATCATTATTATCATCAAAGCTTTTTCTCAATTTACTTATATATTCAACCCTAATTATGAAATTTTAAATTTAAAAAACGGTGCAGATTGAACGCATCTATAAGCTCTTCAAAATCTTTAAAAATGGGTAGTCCTTCCACATATCAAGATTGTGCATATATCTCGAGGTCAAGATGATCATTTGTAAGGTTTTCCAACTTCAAAACAGTTTTTGCTACTAAATTTTTAAGGTTCGCCTTCAATAATATAAGGCTGTAACCTTAGATAATTTTTTTCTTTTATGTATTAATTTAATTATTTATAAATTAATCACAAGTTGTGTTTTTTAATTTTTCATACAACGTCAATTTTTACACGTGAAATTGACTCGACAGGGAATCAAGTCCAGGTAACCCAAACTTAATTGAAAAACATACAGATATACGATAGAAAGAAAAGAGGCAAAATAAGTAAGTCTCATGCTCGACATTAGTAGGTCCCCATGGCATACAAATAGAATACTACGGCATCCCACTATGGGCTGACGTCATGGCATACCATGTTATTATTATTTTTTAACTGTTAACGAATTTTCATTGAGTGGTTGAAAAGTTACAATGGGAGGCCAAGAAAGCCTCAAGAAGCATAGCAAATAAAATACGGAAAAGTTTTTATAAGGTTGCAACCTTAAAATGTAGAATTACAGATGCACCTCAAAAATCTATCGGAAAGGTTGTTTTAATGTTAAAAAATCTTCCATTTGATCATCTCGACATCGAGATGTATAAATATAAAATAAAGAAAAAAATTTGAGTATCAGAAATAGTGCATATTACAACACATTATCTAGACCGTCCATTTTCAATATTTTCATATGTTTATAACTCTTCTTGATTTTAACCATTTTTGAAGTTTATAATTTTCTAATTAGATATGAAAATAGATTTTAAGATAATACTAATAACTTTTTACAAAAAAATTACATGTTATAACAAAATTTGGAGGTGCACCTTAATTGGATTGTTTAAGGTTGCAACCTTATAGAAACTGCACCCAAGAAAGTATTTAACAACCAAAAGTAAGAAAATAGTAAAAGCAAACTCTAAGCCATAAGCGGCTTTGTTAAAGCATTGTTTCGGGTATTTTGTCCTCGTAAAATTACTAAGGAAAATTTATTTGGAAAAAATATTAAATAAATGTCCACCGGTAACAAAGCATGGTTCCATCAACAAAAAAAAGTCCAAAACTGACTTTAGCATCACAAAATCTCCTTAAGAGTGATGATAAAAACCTTCCAACCGAAAATGAGGAGCATCCGGCCTAAAACAACCTAAGATTGATTGCCCATAATGGCCTCAAAATCTCATTCTAGTATTCCAAATTTTAATCTGATGTGCCATAATGTCATACCTCAAATTTCAGCTCAAACTTACCCCAAATGATAAAGATATGGATATGGCAAGTCAGTAGCCCAGATATAATACCTTAAAATGGCCCTACAGTTACAAAATAGCACATGGAAATTTCTGTTGGATTTGGTGCTAGCCAAAATCACCTACATAAGAAAATATAATATTATGTAAGATTGAATTAATATTGATATGTTTCCTAAAGAAAATAGAAATCCAAAAGGATTAGGACTCTTGGATATATATCATAGTTCTTAGATATATGTAACATCTATAGGAAGTTTCTGATTTAGTATGGATTCTTAAAGTTATATATATATGAAAGAGGAAAGAATATGTGTGCCCTTATTTGGGTCACCATATGAGAAATGTGACTTCCTTTAGAGAGAGAGTCAAGGACCTCCTGTGCATGAGAGGTAACGCCTCCTAGAGCTTTTTATGGAGAGAAACATTGTGATGATGCATCTTGCAGATTAAGAGGCTAGTTTCTTGTAAAGAATTGGTTCCCATAGATATTTTAGGTGGTTTCTCCTTTTAGTTCGACAGAAAGTCAGTTTCTCGTTGCTCTTGCATCTCTATCTAGTGTTATCGGTAATATTTGCCAAAAGTAAAGAGAAAGAAGAACGACATGTGGTGTCGGTCGGGAGAGTGGTTCTAAAAGGGTTTGCTCGATTTGGTTTTGTCGAGCGTTAGAGATGTAACTCTATGTCTAAAAATCATTGATGTAACTTTCATTGGTACGGTAGATTTTGGTTTGCCGCACCCCTGGATGTAGCCCTTCTGGGATGAACCATGTAAATCTTTGTGTTCTCGATTTTTTTTTTCTTGCTTTATTTGCTTATTGTCGATTCTATTTTTCTCATATTTTATTTGTCAAAAATCAACCATCGGGTTTAGTGCTTCCGCGCGCAACAGTTTCATGCAAGTGGTCCAATTTTTTTATAAAAATAAGGAACCATTGTGATAAGCTCAAACCTCAAATTTGAGGCGAATCCAATTTTAGATCGCCTAGATACAGGTCTAACAAGTTCAAAATTTCAAACAAGATTGATACAATTTACAAAGGGGACCCACCAAATACAAGCCCAAATGCCCTGTAATTTTTATGGAAGGGAGGATATGTTATGAAATGGTTAATTCCAAATTTGAGCTTGATACGATGTCAATCAATAAGATATGACCGTTATATATGTGTAAAACTCAGTGAAGGTGAATACTATTTCATCTTATTTTTACAATGTATCTTTAAAAAATTGGTGGCTAAATTGGCTAGAAATTTATTGTAAAAAACAAAAAAGGCAAATGAGAAAATCATATTTGTCCAAATTTTAGCCCGATCTAGTGTCTAGAACTAGCCATTCTAACTTTCTCTTGGTCGGATTGCAAATAGACCATCAATATTTTGCCAAAAAGACATATAAATCATATGGTCCAGCAGGATATGAGAATTTCAACAGCTCACAAAACTTTTTATGCAAGTTAACATAGCAATATCTTGCAAATGCCATAATTGTTTGGGCTAAATATTCAATATGTCGGTCCTTGTTACGTGGGCTTTCCGTTCATATACATATCAAGGCGTTCCTTGACTAAATCACGGCTAATTCGAGAGAAAATTAAAGGGGAACAAAGTCATTGAAGAAGTTGCAGTCCCTATGACCTCCGATCATTCCTAGATCAATATCTCATGTTTTGAGAAACATTTTTTTATTGAAATTTGATAGGGAGGTTCCTAACTCAGTGCCCATCATATCAATGTATAGAAATTTGAAGATAAAAGTAAAATTGAAGGAGAATATATAGAAGGAAATTGCTTGAAGATTCTTGCATTACAGTTTTCAAAAATAGAAAAAAATAAAACAACCATAATTCAACGAATGGTGATCTCTTGAGCTGAAAATTGTGCCAAACAATAATCTCAAGACCCTTCGTAGCAATTTGGTGGCTGATTGTCGAATGAAAATCTAATAAGGGTGCATTGAATGACGCTATATAAGAAGTATGGAAAAGTTTGACAAAAAATGGAAAGTAAAAACTAATATGGGGCATAACTCGCCTCAAATTTGTAATAAAATGATCATGGAAAGATTTTTGACAATTTTACGAGAGAAATTTGGGCAAAAATAGTAGGAAAATGGCCAAATTTGATAGGTTTTGGTGGTGGATAAAGAAGGAAGCCTCTCCAAAGAAAAAGTACGGAAAATTTCAAAGTTAGAGTGTCTTTTTTAGTCATTTTTAAGGATAGATCAAATTGATTTTTATAGTCCACCCATGTTTAACTACATTTGAAGTTTTCCACCAAGCAAATTATTTATTATACACTCATATATTTCTCCCTACTATGTAAACCCACATAAGCATTATTTTCAAAAGATGGAAAATTGAGATTAAGAACCAACCTAAAAGAGAGAAAGTATACCCAACTTCCCAAATTACCTCTAAGCCTCTATCCAATTTACCCTTACATGTACTCAAAATCTTCAAAATATCCCTCAAGTCCCAAAAGAACCTAAAACTTCTTTAAAACTTCTTACTCCCAAGCCTAACCCCTATGAAGCCTAAAATCCAAAAAAGCCCAATTCCTAAAAGAACCTAAAACTTGTAACACACTAAAATTCAAAATTTTCATTTATCATTGGTTGACGCAGTTCCTATGATGTATGTGCCCCCCCATGCGTGTGCGTGTGTGTGCACACATGGGTTACCCCAATGTGTGCCCATGTAGATAAGTTGGGTAGTGCGGTGCGGTGCGAACTCCCAAAATTTATAAAATGAAATAAGGCTTACCTCAAAGTGTAGGGGTTAGATACACTTGGGCGTGTTGCCCTCTTAGATCTTGGTGGGTGTGTGCGCTTATGGAAGTACCCAATCGCTTGTGGACGAGGTTTGGACTCAACCACCTTGTGCTCCTTTCGTCTCATTTCCCTCTCTTGAACTGCTGGCACACTGCGGCTCGGGTCTTGTGGACTCCTTGGCTTGTCCTTGGCTTGAATAGGCTTGGATGTAAGCTTGGGCTAGGGTTTGGTTGGAATGGGTTCAAAATAAGTTCAAGTTGGTTCGATGTGGATTTTGTGCGGTTCGGGGTTCGGGGTTAGGGGCAAGTTGGCTCGATGTAGGTTTAGTATGGTTCGAGATTCAGGTCAAGTTGGCTCGATGTGGGTTCGCTGTGGTTCAGGGTTCAGTTCAAGTTGGCTCGATGTGGGTTTGGTGTGATTTGGGATTCAGTTTAAATTGATCTAGTTTCCATGAATTTTTCCTTGAGATTGTTTAAGTATGTTTTAATGATATTTTTCTAAGTTTTTCACAATCAAATCAGTCAATTAGATCATGATTTTGACAGATCAACTTATTTTATTCATAAGAGGAGATTATGTGGAATTTGTGTGGCATGTTTTATGAACTTAATCATACCGCTTTTGTGATCTGGGTGCTACGATTCTCCCTCGAGTTTCCACTTGGTTTTGATCATTTGATCTCTACAAATCCTTTGATGAGTAAAATATGTACTAGTAGATACTTGGCTTCCCACTTTGATATGATGTATTTGGCTGAATTTTGAGTTTTAACATCACATGTCATCCTGTGGCACATACCTAAAACCCAAAGCCATAAACTGGGCACCAGAGAGGTCAAATCGGCTTCACATGGACATGTTGCATCATTCACTTGAGCATATGTGTGGTAATATTGGTGATCATGCTTTCATGAGTTTTGTAAAGTTCATTGATGTATAATTTTACATTGGAAATTTGAATGGTGCAGAATTTTCAAAAACACCACAAACTTGTCTAGTTTGATGAAGTCCATGTATAGTTTGTTTTGCTAATAGACAAGGGATGTTAATTGAGTCACATTCTCTTATTTTGAGTGTATAAGAAGAGTTTTGTTCACTATAATATCAGTTATGTTGCAGTAATTTGAATTTGTAAACTCAATTTGTAGTGTATTATACAAGTGGTCAGGCTGGATCCACCTCGTTCAGGCAACCTCGTGAGCACGGGTTTGATAGACCCCCTCTCGAACAACCGCCTGACTTCCATGAGAGCGCGTGCAGCTTGTGTGTCAGTGCGAATAAATATGTCCAACTATGAGAGGATATTAATGCAATGAAGAGATGGACTTGAGCACCTACCTCATCGCAGTTTTGAGTTCGTACGATAAGCCCAAGCTATTGCCCTCTTAGATCAATGAACGAAAGCCCTCCGGCTATCCAACAACGCTATTTGGATGCAACTCCCTCTCGAAACTCAACACTTCACCTAGACTCTTTCTTGAAAACTACTAATGGAATCCAAATATAACATACTTCTCTCTCTCATGTACCCTTTTTATGAGTGAATGGCTCTAGTTTTGGGGTAGAGTGGTTAAAGTGATAAGAAAGAGAGGGAAGAAAGAAGAGAATAGGAATGAGTGAAGGAAATCTTGGTTTAGAAGGGGGAAGAAGAAAATGCAAATGAAAGAAATGAAGAGACGTCCCAAAGAAAATTGGGAAGCCTCCCGGCATAACCTCTCCTAAGAGGTATTATCGGAGACAAGAAAAGTACCAGGCTCGAAGCCTTGGTACCCATAAGATTTGGTAAGTGGAGTTACAGAATAGAGCCTATAATTATGTCACTAAACCAAAGAGGCCCATGAAAGTGATCAAGTGAGAAGAAAGTGAAAGAGATAGAAGCTTCCCACAACCAAAACACTGTGTGACTCAGTGGTTAGAGCAGCGAAAGGGTCAGAGTACTAAAGAAAGCTGTCCTAGGATGACCCCACCGGAGTTATCGAGTGTAAGAGACTTGGCATCTCTTATGACCTGACTTAATTGTACGAGATGCTGGTTAGAGTAGCAAACCGAGAATTAGAACCCTAGGGCACTATCTCAAGACGACCCCAAGTCAAGTGCTCAAGAAATAAAAGAAGCCACAAGCAAATAGAGCGATAAAAAAATGATAAAATAAAATTAAAGTATGATAAATGAGAAGTTGAGATATGATTTAGAGAGAGAAGAGAGTGTTTAAAATGAGATAAAATGGGATAATTGGATGATGGACCCACCTATGATGCAAATCCGGACTCTAGTGGGGGGAATGAGAAGGTAAAAGAGTTGATAGAGAATGACGAGCGTATACGAACTAATATGGAAGTAGAGCGATTAGGGTATGTGGAAACAGGGTGAATGGGTGAGATAGAGATTGGGTCGGATGGGTAATATATGTGTGAGACAGGCGGATGAGTGAGAGAAGGTGAGAAGGGCAGATGGGTGAGATATGTGTGAGAGGGACGGATGGGTGAGAGAAGGTGAGATGGGCGGATAGGTGAGAAATGTGTGAGAGAGGCAGATGGGCGTGTATGAGAGAGGGGCGGATGGGAGTGTATGAGAGAGGGGCAGATGGAGAAGGAGGGAGCGGATAGGATAGGGGATATGAGAGACGAGAGAGTTAAGATGGATCTGCCAATGGCATGGTCTGAGCTCTGAGGGAGGTGAGAGAGTAAAGGGGAGAAGAGAGTAGGAGAGAGAGAAGAGCAGACTCGCCTATGGCACGGGTCTGTTAGTTGGGAGAGAGAGAATAAGAAAGGAAGGGAGAGAGGAGCAAATGAGAGAGAGTGGGAGAGGAGCGGACTCACCTATGACGCGGGTCTTTTATACGAGTGAGAGGGAGAGAGAGAGTAAGGGAGAGAAAGAAGAGAAAGGATGTGAGAGAGTACCGGGCCCACCCTAGGAGACGGTCCGTGTACTCGAGCATGAGAGAGAGAAGGAGAGGGAAAAGAAAGAGAAGAAGAGAGAGGCCTGGACCAGCCCTGGGTCCGAGAAAAGAAAGAGGGGTGAGGGGGGAGCCTTAAACCTGCCCTGGGTCCAAGCAGAAAGAGAGAGAAAGGAAGGAGAGGAAGAAGAGAGAGAAAGAAAAGGAGAAGAGAGAGAAAGAGAGAAAAAAGAGAGAGAAAGAAGGGAGGCAAGAGAAGAGAGGAAGAAGAGAGAAGAGAGAGAAAGAGAGAGAAGAGAGAAGGAGAAAAAGAAGAAATAGAAGAGAGAAAAAGAGAGAGAGAGGAGAGAAAATGGACCTAGAACGGGCTTGAGCTTAGGTACGCTTTCATTGGTCCCTTTGCATGCACATGAGAGAGAGAGAGAGAGAGGCTTAAGCTTAGTGGCTTAAGACTAGAATCTAAGGGCCTAGGTATATGGTTTAGGTAGGTTGGTTTGAGGTGTGGTGAATGGGAACTAAGGAGTATGGGGTAAGCTAAGGTTCATTGGGGACTATGGTGTATGGTATAGGATGTAAGGTGTATGGAGTACGGTTGGGAGTTGGGAGTTCTAAGATGTATGGGATAAACTAAGGTGTATGGTGCACTATGGTGTATAATGGCAAGGATAGGCTAGAGTGTATGATGCTCTATGGTGTATGGTATAGGGTAAGGTGTAGGGGATATACAAAGGTTTATGGTGCTTTAGAGGTATTTTCTCTCTCTAGGAAATGTTTCTCTCTCCTCCCATCTTGGTTTTGAACTTGTAAGTAAAGTAAAAGAACAAGCTAAGAACTCAAGAATCTCACTCTAAAATGCTCAAATATTCAAGAATTTTTATGAGCCTCAAGAGAGTTATTACAAATGACGTGAGTTCCCTATATAGAGCAACCACTAACAAGGATGAAATGCTAAGAAACACTCAAAATTGTCAAAAATACACATTTTATGAGTTAAAATATTAATCCCGTTTTTGGACCAAATGACCAAAATGACCAAAATACTCTTAGGCACTTTTCAACAAATGATAAAGCCATTCGTCCATGAGGGGCCTCTTGTCATTGTTAGGCCTCGGAAGCTTTTTCAGACGCTTACGGTGGAAATTCGGGCTATCAATCGTCATAGAATCGATACTTGAACTTTTGCATACGTTTTGATACCCTTTGATCATCATGAAACATATTTTTTAGGAAGAACCCGAAAATCCGGCCAAGTTCCATAAGCTTGTGATTCGTCGACCACCAATCCGGCATGATCTATGACGTTCCAAGCTTTCAGTTTTATCACAAATTGAAGGGGATACTATCACGATCATTTTGCAATAAATTTCGGCCATTTTGGTCTTCGTTTGAGCATATTCCAATTTTGGGAAGTCACCGAAAAATGGGATTCCGACCGTCAAAAAATTATGCTATTTTCGACCTCAAAATTTGTGTCATCCGGCCTCTAATCATATATAAAAATTATACAAAACTGTAGCTCTTCAAAGCATGGTCACAACGGATCCATACTTACAACCATCCGACATCGGGATCTTGAGCTATGACCTCTTAAAGAATTAGATTTTGTTATTTATGAAATCTGAATTTTCATGTTTAGATCCCATATTCTTTCTAGAAATTCTCTCGTTTCGGGCCACACCATGATACGTACCTTATGTCAAAATCATCGGGTCATCGAGATCTAGCTCGTGTTCGAATTTGAGCTTACTTGAACTCAAAACGAGTGAGCTATGAGTATTTGAAAATTATCCCGAATTGAGAAAACACAGTTTCCATAAATGGAAATTGGCTCACCGAAACTGCACCACAATAGTGTAAAACCCACGTTTTTATAATAAGAATGATACCGGTGGGTCCGCTTGAACCAAAATTTGGTACTTGGTAGGTTCTCAACGTTCAGGATCCAATGGCGGTAGTATGATATTGTTTTGAGATCTAGAAAATTGGGCTATAGTTATATGGTCTATTTTCAACTAATAGCAATTGGATTTGAAAACCAAGTTTTGTCCTGATCATATCAAAACTTGTCAAAACACGACGAAACTTTATGGGTTTCCTTAGGGTATAAAAAAAAATTCCTCTCATAAAATTTGAGGCCATTCTGACACTTCTTCAGAGGTCGCTTAGTTTTAAGCTTATTACTATACTGTTCCCATGGTTTGGCGGCGTCATGGGCACCAGCGGGACAAGGTTACTGATGGCCCTCTCCTTATTGGTCCTAGGGATACAAGTACATCAAAAATAACGTAGAACAACTTGTCTCATTGAATGTTACTCTTCGAGAGAAGCGAAAAGTGTAACATTCGGAACAAAACCTCGTCAAAGTTCATCTTTCGAATCCTTACTAAGATGATTTTATTTTCTCTCATCAATCATTTTTTCTCGATCATCGACATCAATATGATCCTTGAGAGGGAGATCATGCTGAGCTTCTTCCCAGAGGGATGACCGATGTGGATTCTAGAGATTGGGGGCCTTTTAAGGGCTTGATAATCCAATACTGCTAGAATCCGTTTTCTGAAGGAGCATGTTGACCAGTTTCCTTGCGGAAGGGCTTACTTTCCCAACTCACCAATACTTCCTAATGCGCCAACTGGTGGGTGCCTTTGGGGCTTGATCCGAATCTAGTGGTATTTCTAGCTCCAACAACTGGGGGCCTTACTTTAGGACTTCCTTCCCAATATTATCAGAATCTAGATGTGTCTAGCAGTCGGGGGACCTTGCTTGGAGACTTCATTCCCAATCCGTCAGATTTTTTTTTTTTAAGGGCTAGTGGTGTGGGCCTTGCTTAAGGGCTTATTTCCCCTTTTATACTAAACCCTTGATCTTTTTCTTGAAAGGTTAGTGGCGGGGGCCTTTTGCTTAAGGGTTTCCTTCCCTTTTTACACTGAACCCTTGAGTTTTTCTTGAAAGGCTAGTGGCAGGGGGGCCTTGCTTAAGGGATTCCTTCCCCTTTTACACAAAACCTTTGGTTTGTCTATTTTGCTTCAGATAGACCACCAAGGAGAGCCCCTAATGGGACATATAAATTGCTTTACTAGGACTTGGACTGATGGCATAGGGGGTGTCTCTTTGGGGACTTACACCCAACACGAGGTTTATTCCGGGGCTTTTTGGTGGTCATTCTGAAAGTTTAAACCTATAGGCAATGGGATCCTTAGTAAGACGATCTCTTTGGGAGCTTAGACCCAATATATAGTACTTAGTCAAGGGCTCTTTGGTGGCTGCCCTGAAAGTCTAAACCTATCAGCAATGAGAGCCTTAGTTAAGACAGTTATTAGTCTAGGCGCTCTTTCGGATGAAGCCGCCTTGGTCGAATGTTGCATCAACCTGTTTATTAGTCTAGGCACCCTTTCGGATTTTCACCTGAACTGGATAGAAGTGGCGCCGCAAAACAATTCTCACTAACTTTTCTTTTTATTGAGGCTCTTTTACCCATGACTTCGAGGTCACGTCCACCTTTTATTTCCATTTTTACTCATGGTGCCCTTTCGAGTTTTCACCATGCCCGATTTTCTGTTTTTAGAACACTCTTACTCATAGCTTCGTGACCACACCCATCTTTCATTTTTACTCATGGTGCCCTTTCGGGTTTTCACTATGCCTAATTTTTATTTTTATTTTGGCAATCTTTCCCATAGCTTCATAGCTATGTGTGCCTAAGGCTCTCATTTTTATTCATAACAATCCTCATCGAATGCTCATCATGCCCAACTTCTTTCTTTTTAAGGGAAAAATCTTTCCCTTGACGAGGAGTTGTAACTGTACAAGGCTCATTGGGGAACAAATACTATGGGTGAGGCCTTTATTAGGGAAGTGATCACCATTGGAGATGTTTTGGCTTTCTGCAAGGTGATGAATGATACACACTTACTGGGTATGGGGGTTTTAGGTGGTCCAGTGGATAACTGATACATGAAAACTCACTGGGGATAATATGTCTTTAGGGTAAAGAAATGGTTATGTCCCTGGGGCTTGAAAGGCTCCCTTGGGTGATGAAGGTATAACATATTCCGGAGACTGGTCATAGTGTATCCTCACCACTAGGGGTAGTGACTCACTGGGGATGATGACCTATCACTGGGGATCATGGATGGATGGAGTACAGGCCATTGGTGTGATGGATCCCTGGGGTGATAGTCTATTGGAAGTAGTGATCCATTGGGGATGATAGACCATCAGGGGTTCCTGTGAGTCTTCAAGCATGATATTACCCATGGTGTCTCATGAAGGCTCAATGAGTAAGGTATGTTTAGTGTAGCTCCATGGGGATAAAGGAGTTTTGAGGTGAAGCATAGATGAACTGGGGTTTCTAGGGTGATTAATGATAAAGTCAGAGCTAGTGAATGGAATTTCAATGAGAAGGGTAATTTCTCATTGAGAAGGGTAATTTCTAACTTTCTGAGATAGTAGGTCAAGCTGAAGGGGATAATGATATTCCCATGGTCTTTATGAGTTATCAGGGTTTATGGTGATAGTTATGGTTTTTGTGTTCCATGCATCAACCAATTGATAAGGTTGACCATGATTTTGGAATTTCTTGCAATGGTGGATCTGTAGTAGTATTTGATCATGCTAGGGATAAGAATATCCTTGCAAAAAAATCCTCAATATGTTTCCATTGGGGATCAAGCATCTCAAGGAGGTGTCCTTATTGGGGATTAGACTCATTAAGGATAAAAACATCCTTAATATCTATTAAAACTCATTACACTGAACCCAGGACTATACTGGCTTTAGCCATTGGGAGGTTAGTGTGTATAGGTAGAACAAGGAGCATAGCTCTTTGGCTCACCTTGGGTCAAATGTGCACAAGTGTGTGTAGTGAGCTCATAGTTAAACCATGGGCTCGTGAGAGTTAGTTGATTGATGGGAGAGAATGGAGTGGGGAAAAGGGTAATTACCTACTCTTAGGCACATGTCCATGTGTTGAAGTGCATGAAAGAAGGGATAAGAGAGAAATATAATGAGGAAGTGACAAACCCACCCTAGGCACGGGTCCATGTAGTAGATAGTGAGTGAGAGGGATGAGATGAGAATGAGTGACGGACCCGTCCTAGGAGTAGGTCCGTGAGTTCCAACGGAAGAGATGAGAGATCGTGAGAGAGTAGAAGAGACGTGCCCACGCCTAAGCGTGGGCTTGGGTGTTTTGATAAGAAGAACAGAAAGAGAGATGGGGAAAAGAGAGAGGAAGAGAGACGGACCCACGCCTAGGTATGGGCCCGGGTTTTTTAACGAGAAGAAGAGAGAGAGAGAAGGGAAAGTGGGAGACGAAGGCGTGGGTTCGAACATTTTTTCCGTGATAGAGAGACGGCACTCCGCTGGAACCTTAAAAGGTGAATGGGGATGCATTTTTGACCAATTTCATCCCCACTTCTTCTTGTTCTTCTAAAGAAAGTGAGATCCCCTTTAAAAAGTGATTTTCAATATCCTTAGGGACCATGGCTAGCTCCTCTAATCCTCAAAGTAACCACGCCTTTCTTCCTTATCTTCTTTTCAATGCCTTTTCATGGTTCCTTCTCGTTCCATTACTTATTATCTTTCCTGTGTACACCAAAGTGTTTGATCAAATGCTTGAACACCCCTTTTTGCTTGACGAAGACAACTTGATCATCTTTTGATCCTTTTTTAGCCATTCTTAGTTCATCTTGCATCTACTTTCATTATTTCAAGCTTTTCAAATGCTTCTTGCATCAATCTTGAGCACCATGTATATGTTTTAAGTATCACGCACCCCTCGGTCATACTCATCATCAATCAATACCATTAATATTCCTAGAGCTTCTCGACTAGTTCATGAGCATATTCGGGTTTGAAGAATCACCAACATGATTAAGTATTGTGAGCATACTCAGATCATTACAAAACCTTGTCTTGCATCGTATGAATAGTGGCTGATGTCACACCCCTTATGAGTATCATGAACTTGACAAAACATGTTGAACATTACATTGAAATTCCGTGAGCATAGATGAGTTTTTCGAACGTCCCTGAGCAATTGCTCACACAATATATTTCTTGAGCATTTTCCCAAATGTACTTTTGTAACCCATGTAACTTTTCTCACATTCACATATGCTTTTATGTGTGCTTTAGTATCCCCAGCATTCTTGTAGCATCTTTACGCATCCCTTGTATTTCAAGTGTATTTTTTATCATAATTTGGCATTTTCAGCACCTTCACTGTGCGGTTATGTATTTCAAAATTCCCATGAGCACTTCTGAGCACTATTTATGCATTTTTCGATATAATCAAGCATAGTTAAACATAGTTATGCACCATAACGCATCTCTTGAACACTTCCATGCATAGTTATGTACTTTTGGGCATAGCCATGCATCTTGAAGCATTTACATGTACAATTATGCATTTTTTTAATCATTCTTGGGTACTTTTATGATAAAAAAGGGAGCTCTTCAGGGTCACTTTTCATGATGGGCATTTGACCCACGGACTCGTGATTTCTTAGAATCTCCTAGGTGCTTTGGAGTAGCCAAACACCTTCTTTGTCAAACCACTGCATATAGGGGAGATGCTGCCGAGATTTTGCAAAATCCTAATGCTTTCTTTTCTTCTTTCATTTGAAAACCCATATCAGTTTGAACTGTCTTTTTGCTCACTTGCTCATTTTTTTCTCTTATGGTTCTTCTGCAGTCAATATTCATGGAGTGAACCAATTACCGCGCCTTGAAGAATTGAGCACTAATGCTTACACAGTGCTTCTTTTACAAGGTCTACGACCCTCGGTGTTCTTGAGACCACTCAAAAGTTGGAGTGGCCCCTAAGCATCACCAACATGGGTGAGGATGCTCGGTTCTATCGTTATGAAGATGCAAATGGTGAGCTTGTAATTCAGGAAGATGGTGTACACATATACCGTGCTCTTCACATGAATTTTGATTCAAGTGAGAATCTCCCCACTCTAGGAAAGAGAATGCTGGAGAAGAAGGATAGCCATTGGGCATCCGGTGGACTCCTCTTTGAGGGGGAGCACCAGTACATGTGAAGATACAACACATCGATGTTTGACGTTCTTCGGTCGCATGCCAAGGACTTAGAAGCATGTGCCTTAGTTGTAGCATGCCAGTGCTCACTTGGTGACTATGATAGGTGATCAAATACCATCAGAGCTTTACTGGAAACCTGGTGTCATAAGACTAACAGTTGTCACCTCGATCATGGTGAAGGAGGAATCATCCTTCTTGATATGTACTTCAATGGTGGGTTATCCATGCTAGGAGCCATATATGAAGAATTTATTCCCAGTAATGAAGCAAGTTTTGGGAATCAACCCATCAATGGTGTACCCCCTCCCCAGGCTTTCATGAATTGTTTGAAATTTATCAACTTCTACATTCAAAGACCAAGACCAAATCCAAAATAGTGCATTTTAATGATGGAGGTACTTCTTTCATGGGAACCATCAGGACAGAGGGGAACCCAATTCCAATGTTGTTTGGAAAGATGATGAACAAGGGTTAGAAGAAAAAGAAGAAACCAAGGATCCTGTGATCCCTCCCAAGAGCTCTGAAAAAGATCATGTATACCTGGCTACATACCTCACTCATTTCTTTTGCAAATTTATACTCCTTGGGTCAAGGGGTAATGCTATCCATCTTGATTGTTTCTTTGTTGTTTGTAGGCTCACTTAAGGGCAGCAGTATGCTCTGACCCAACCAGTCCTCTGTAGCATATATCATAGCTTAGGGACAATTGCTCATGGAAAAGCGACATCTAGAGATACCAAGAATGAGTCTTTTGCTGGTGAGGTTCTTCATGGCCATTTCATGACAAGGTTTCCTGTCCATTATATCTTTGGATCACTTTCAGCATACTTCCCTAAGAAGGAATCTAATCCTAATACCGTTGGAGCATATGAGATCAATGAAGAAATTTCAGGGTATACATGCCCTCAAATGCTAAGGATCACTGGGATGAAATCCATATTTAGAGGACCAAGTGAAGCTTGTCGATTCTTGGCAGACAACTCTTTCTTCTCTTGTGGTAGCCCTTTTCATGTAGGCAGTCCCACAGAACATGCCTACACTGATGCTTTTAGTAATGTCTTTGACAGACACACTACGGAGTCTAAAGAAACAATGTATCTCCTAAGTGTTAGGGGATGCATTTTGCCGTATAGGGGTGTCGGAGACAAAAAGCTTGAGGGCTATTTTCCCCACAGGTTTGCATGCCAGCATGGTTTAGACCAAAGTTGTTCCTTCTTAGTGCTTTTCGATAAGAAATATGGGAAGAAAGGGTCTCAGCAAGACCATGATGCTCTAGGTGGCAATAGTGAATCCTGGACGGATAGCAACATGAGGATGGCTTAGGAAACTTTCCTTACTCTCACTAGCTTGGGCAAGTTTGTCATTCCCCATTATGGTCACATAGGCCATGCTACTGAAGGTTATTGGTAGTGGTTGCCTATCACCAACCGTTCTTATTGGCAGACAACCCATATATGAAAAGCCATCAATGGAACCAAGCATGATACAAGGCCTGAGAAGCATTTCTTGCCTCCACTTTTCTTCAAGGTTCATAAACTCGATTACCCCTTAAACTAGAAGGGGCTTGGTACACCTCGCACTTGGCTATGGACCATACTGGTATTTAATATCTCTCCCTTGAAGGTGAAACTAGGTCTTTATTTGATGACCTTTGTTCAATCTTCAAGTGGACCAAGGGTCGTGCAGTGCCTGGTTATGAAGGTCGTCCTTTTCAAGACCTCAATAGGCAGTGGGTCTCATTCTATTCCAACTGCTAAATCTCGCCATGGTCAAAAGACCAAGAGTGCCTCTTCAAAGTCAAAAGATGAAGCAACTATAGAGGAAAGGGGTCAAGAAGAAATGGATAAAGAAGAAGAAGGACAAAGAGAGTACTAAACCCAGTTCCACTGTAGAACCTGAGGTTCGTAGAAAAAGCACTCGGCTGAGTAAAAGGTTTTGTGAAGCCTAGATACATCCCTTCGGTTTCTTCTGTTTCAAGTGAAGAGTTGATTTACCTCCTAAGCCAAAGAAGCGTGCAAAGACGAAGGCTTCACCTAGCCCATCTCTGTCATCTGAGGTAACAATTCCTATTCAAGAGACAATTCCTGCAGTTGTCACGAATCAACCAAGTCCATCTGGTCAAACTTCCTTTATGTTGAGTCGTCGATCAGAGAGTGCTCCTCCTTCCATAGTAGAAACAGAGGCACCCCTTGCTGATAAACCCAATGTGCTTGAAATAGTGTAGTCTCCGACTCTCTTATCATTGAGTCAAGGAGACTTTATTTGCACTATCACTAAAGAAGGGAGCATTCTTGAAGATGAGACTGAAGCCATTGGTGGAGCTTCAGATATTGAGATAAAAATTTCAGAAGTACTTGTTCTAACTACTTCAGAAGCAGAGCCACAACCAAATTTTCCTTCTAATGCAAATTTGGAACGTATAGTAGTCCCTTCCTTAGAAGTACCAAGTTTGGAAATTCCAGATTTAGAGGCTTCCTCTGGGTTTGATATTCCTTTCAGGGAGCCCTTGGCTCTCGTCTCATAAGAACCAGATATCATTGTTGAAGTTCTTCCCCTTATAGTGGTTGGTTCTTCATCTTTGCCTTCTTTAGTATCAATCAGAAAGGATTTTCTAGTGGAGAACTTATTATGGTCAAGCCTCCAAGAGATAAATAAATATTCCCCCTCTTGTAGCCGAGATATATGCAGTTAGGCACTGTGCTACTGCTTTGAGGGTCGTCAAATATGACAAGGAGACTTTTAATCGATTCGAAGGCTTTTTATCGGACCTTAAACATTCGGGAGTTGAAGTCTTGCAGCATGAATTTGAAGTGAAAGCACTATACAGGACTTACCTAGCTTCCTCAGAGGAGACTTTTGCTCAACTTCAGAGCCTCATAAGGAGCTATGATGATAGGAAGGCCTCTCTCCTTTCTTATCAAGGTGGTATCAAGAATGAAGATTCAGCTTATTCTGTAGAGATAAAGGCTGCAGAAGAAGAAAGGGAAAGGCCAGATATTTATATCCACCAATTAAAGACCAAACAGGACCAAAAGAGAGTAGAAGCTCGAAACAAGTCTCAAGAATTTGAGATGTTTTGCTTCTTCAAGATCAGGCTTCAGGTGGATCAAAGTAAAAATAAAATAAACTTCTCACTCTATTTACCATATACATTTTAGAAGACACTCATAAATGGAATTGTTTCTTCATGCACTACGTCTACAGTCACTCTCTTTCTGTCTCATTAAACTCAGCGATTCAATCCTACCAATCCAATGGAATCTAACCCTTGTCTAATCAAGAGATGGGTTTATATAGGCTTGTTAACCATAATCATGAAATCTTCATTCGATAACCTCAAAGCTATCAACTTCAATGTTCGTCTGTATCTTCACGCTGATTTGTCTCATCATCTTTATGCGTCAGTCTTCATAATGATAATCATGCCACTTAACTTGATAATTACATTATTTAAATGGATTAATATGCATGCACATGTGTCCTTTGATGAAAATCAAATGTTTAGTCAATGCTTATCTTCATAACATTCAAATTTAAACTCACAGATCCCATATTTAGTAGAGGCATCACGTGAGAAAAATCAAGGACTCTGTTACTCTCTATCAAGCGTCAGTTAGACTTCTACAACACAACTTTGATTTGTCTTCGTAATTCTTCAACCACTTTCTAATTATAGATCCATTGAACATGAAACTTGGATAGATAAATGAGTACTATAAAACGCACACAATGGTCCAAGTCTTGCTTTAAATGGATGATAGATGAGAGAGGCCTTGTCCGTTAAAATTACCACGTTTCTATTGAAAATTCCATCCGCAAGACCAGTACAGAACGGATGCAACCACACCTAACATATAAATCAAACAGTGCCACACCTTTTTTAAGGATTCATCTCACTGCAATATCATTTGGTGAGGTTTCCTTATACCCAATTTCTTAAGCCTTATATTCTTAACCGACGACGAATTAAAAGAATCATAATGCGTCTCATTAAAACTCCTCCAATATCATTTGGAGAGACAATGGGCTATGGGAGTATATATATCCCAAAGTTCCATATCAAATTGAAACATCTTTATGATTTCTTATCATCAATCATTAGTCACGATGCACATGTGTAACTAACGATGGATGGGAAGGATATTATTTCATATCAAATTCCTCCATATATCACATGGAGAGGCATATATAGGCCTTAGGAGCTCAGATTGGTTTGGTATCTTCTATCATCACCCATTAGTCAAGATGAACAAGTTTGAAAGATGAGTCATCGGTATCATATCAAATATTTTCAATGTCTTGTGAAGAGGCATTTAGGAGTATATGTATCCTAGAATTTGTCACATATTAAGATGGTTTGATTCCTTCTGCCATTATTAGCCATTAGTCAAGACATATAGGGGTTGATTGAGGAGTCAAGACTCTGAACGTATATTGGGGCCTTCATATCATGAATACTGAGTATATCATATCTTTCATATCTTTATATCATATTAGGGACATATCATAGCAGGTATTACCAAGAACCATGCTCATATTTTATCCACCTTTTTTTAAGAAAGTTATCTAGTGTTCATCAAAGCTTCGCTTATAACCAAGCCTTCAATTTTATCAAGCATTCGTTAGAATGTATCTAGTCTTCTATTGTGATTGAAAATACACCCAACACCGACATTCACATAATATGGTTGTGCCGGATGTTTAGACTCAGTAGCTTCACATATCTATCGTCTAAAGTCTTAACTGAATGACCATGCCTACTATATGACTAGGTCGTACTTCTAGACTCAGAAACCTTCACATCTCCCTTTGTGGGGTCTTAACTGACGAACCATGCCCAAGATATGGCTACATTAGAGGTTTGGACTTAGAATCCCCAAATATATTTCTTTGAAAATCTTCAGTGAAATGGTCCATGCGCACTATATGGCTAGACCTATGAATCGCAGCTTAGATTTCTCATCCAATAACCTTTTAACTGTGTATTTGTCAATGGCCACAACTTATAATGCTCTTGTGCTGAATTGAAGCACTATGTCTACAATTCTTAAGCCTATGTACTACAAGTTATAAATGGAGGATCATGTTGTTGCCATCCAACAAGCAAAAATAAGGCGGATTTGATAGTCTACTCAAATTTTCGAATGCCAAATGCTTTGTTAAGCTACAAGTGTAGCATTTGGGGCAGCTTCCTGTGTGTATTTTTTTGGACACAATTCAAAGATTAAACATATAAGGGGATGTGAAATCAATTGTCAGAATTAATCCGAGAGTTGAAGTTGAATTAGGATCAAACAATTGTCACGTGGATACATACTTGATGGATAAAGGGACCCTATGAAAGGTTAATAAATATGATTTCATTATATGTTTATAAGATATACCTCAAATATCACATTTGGGGTATAATATAATCAGGACTTACCATCCAAGGCTCCAATATGCCTTGAGAGCTCTGACAGCTGGTCACTATACGTCTTGACGACTAGACTTACTTAAATACTATCAAAATATCTCATTATGAGAAAAACTATGAGACTACCTAGAGCCATTATGTCTCTCTACACAATATTGAAGAAGTTTGGATAAAAATTGATAAGTCTTGAGAAACTCCACTGTCAAGAGAAGTTGATGGCCGGACTCTTCTGAAACCATATTAAATCAGATAAAAAATGAGATGAAACATTGCAAATATCAATAATAGTCCATTATATGCCTCTAATCTAAGAATTATACAAATCAGAGGTCATTTGATAATACTCTTGATCTAGTAGTCATGAGAACATACGTTGATTGGCAAACCCACTTATGATGTTTGAGGATTGACATAACATCTTTAGGACAATCATTTTTGAGGTGTGCTAACCCTTCCCAAGCTTTAAGGTTATTTAAAAATGATTTCATACCTCTTCTACTCCTGCCGACAGTCAGGACCCATATCTGTCATCTATCATGTACACATATAATATCCAGGATAACCTTTGCACTAATATTGAAATTCCCTCCAATCTACGAGGATTTTTCTCATGGAACCTGAAGCATTGGATTATTGTCTTAAAGCCTTATCAATTGTGGATGGATGGAATCCTAAGAGCCTCTCATATAAAAGTGATTATGGTTGGAACAACAACCATCAAACTATCCCAATTCTTAACTATTGGGCCCTCATATCTCCTAGGATATATGCATTTTGTCGGGATTTTCCTATAAGCTCCCTATTACATATCAAATCCCCATAGTTAATGCATTTCTGAGATGGAAGCATTTTAGCTTGTAGTGGATTGATTTGCTACCCAGATCTGTAGCAGTTAAGGTTCAACTTCATCAAGGCACAACCTCTCTCAGTACTGACGCAAATTTATTTTGATCATTGGATTCCTCTTTGAATCCTCTATTTATATACCAAATTCAAGTTCAAAGGATTCTTTATCAAAAGCAGCATCCATTAAAGTGAGACATGCCCAAATAGGCTCATAGGCTTTGACAAAGTTGAAAGTAACCGCATCTCCTACATACTCTCATGATAAAAAGCATATCAACATGAGTTGGTCATTGAACTAAATTTAAATTTTGAATTGAAAGAAAATCATAGCTTACCAATATGTGCTCTTTGAGAAAACATTTGAATTTAAAAGGAATTCATATTTATCTTATGGAAACATCATGTGAGAGTACCCATAACCACTTGATATTTTGATTGACCAAAAATAATCCTACAACAGCATATGTTTTGATTTGCATTTGGGTGTCAATCCACTCTTCAACCTTGAGGTTGTATTAATGTTAAGAGATTTGAGCGAGAAACTTATTTCCAAATTTTTATTGCTAAATATTGTTGAAGTTATGGCCTTTCAAGGTCTTGACCCCACCATTCTGCAATAGTTCTAGCTCACAATGGGAGTGAGCAGAGAGTTGGACTCACCAGTTTCTTTGTGAATTGGGATCCAGAAATTCGGAATACCATGAGTCATTAAGCATGTTTGAAGAGCTTTAGCTGAAATCATGAAGTTTGAAGGTCTCTTCATGTGTGTATGAGCGAGTGTATATGAGATAAGATAAGAGAATCTAATGTGATGGAGAAACCTACGAGAATGAGCCATGTGTGAGAAGACTAAATCCTTGACATTGAGTCTACTCATAGCATGTGCATGAAACACTCGTAAGTGGGAAGCTCTTGTGAATTGTTGATCCCCTTATTCTGAGCTACGCTCATAAGCTAGAGAGAAGATGCCCACATCCACAAGAGTGCATATCCTTCGGGATGTACCTATAATTCATCCTACATCCAGAATTTGAACCACTTATTAGGGTAGCTTTGATAGACAAAGCATGTAACCCTGTCATAGACTATGGGACATAGGTTTGTTGACTTCAATTGAGAAATGGCCTCGAGTTTTGAAGCTAGCCCAGTGGAGTACTATAGAATCCAATTTAACATCTAGAAGGATACTAATTTCTCTATTGGTATTTTTTCTAAATGCCAAACTAAGCAAATTTGAAGGAGAATAATTACAAATAGTTTATGGTGGATTTGTGAGAACTTCTATTTGGTGTAAAAATGGCTTTAAATTTAGTGGCACAAAATTTCACATAAAGACACCCCATACATGCAGAATGTGGAAAATAAATGGCCAATGTGTAATCCATAGTCCCCACCTAGGCACCACGTCAATCCCACGTGGAGACGATGTGGGCGGTCCCACTGGGGCATGGGACATTGTTTGGATGGAGTACTTATTATGGTTAAGTATATTGTGCTAATTAAGGTTTTTGTGGCATCTGTGAATGTGTGCACATCTGTGTGTGGGAAGTTGATTTTCTAAATATTGTTTTTAGTTTAGAAATTCTAACAAATGGTTTTTGAGGAGAGAACGTCGTTTCTAGGTTTATTAATGGTGTGTGTGAGTGTCACAACATATGTATGCCATGACAAACATGTATGAATATATAATACCTTATAAGATGTAGGGCCTAATATGAGACACAAAAATCCAGTATGGACTGCTAGGTTTCATGAGCCTAGAATGGTGTAATAATGGGTTTTCAATATCTTAAAGGGGGTAAAGAGATAGTAAATATGAGGAGTGTCCAAGATTTGGCAGCTGGAGTATGCTTAGGAACTTGGCAGATTGTGCAATGGGAATGAGTTACCTTTTAAAGAAATGTGAAACAACATGCATTTTGAACTTAGATTATGTAAATTTTTTTAAAAAAATACAATAGTTTGCTTATAGCTTTTGGTAGAGCTTGGCTCCCACCCATTTTCCCTCTCTACAATATGGCTTTGTATGTGTTTGTCTTACTAAGTTGATGTACCCTCACTTTAGCCGCATCACTTTTCCAAGGCAACAACATGGGGAAGAGATTGTCGTGGAAACTATGGAGTGAACAATGCTAGAGATGAAGAGTTGGATGCACTTCCTAGGCAAGTTGATTAGTTAACCTTGCGACTCGAGCAGCTAGAGGCTCACAATGAAAATAAGCTCAGTCATGAATACTCAAGTGATGAGTTAGTGATCCGGATGGTGATAGACATGTCATATTTATGGTGTGATCATAGTCAAGAGTTTGGTGCACTAGGTCATCATCCTAGGTGTCAAATCAATGATGATTTGGGCAGTTATTATGGAACTCTATCTGACACAACCATGGAGAAATTTTGTTCTCATCAAATGGTTTTCAAAATTTGCCCGTTATAGACTGGGACATGGTCAAACTTTGACAATACCTGGATTAAGTTTTGGGTGTTGAGAAAGAAGTGAGTGATAATGATCTTAACAATGTTCCAATCATTGAAGAGGATCAAAAGAAGATCCTACTTTTGGGGAGATATTCGTGAATCCCGTTCTTGATAAAGAATGGGGCGGATGAGATAGAATTGAATCCAAAATACTGGAGAAAATTATTTTATTTGTCCCCAAAGTAATTAGTGTGAAAAATAA
This sequence comes from Amborella trichopoda, assembly GCF_000471905.2. The sequence continues at coordinate 366,933 of NW_006499691.1, read as the reverse complement.
TACTTATGATGGAGGGGAAGATGTAGGTGAAGAGACATTTAGATGGATAAATTATAAAAAAAATCCATCGATGATGGTGGTGACAACCTATTGTATTTTGACTCAAAGGATTTCATTCTTCAACCATATGCTATTGAACTTAGTTGTTCCCTAGTTTTCTATGTCTCTCTTGAATTTGGTGATCCATTGGAAATATGCTCAAAGGAGCTGATGCCATTTTCATTGGTTATTCTTATTGATGAGTTTGTTGAAAAGAATGTACACCAAAAAGTGTATGATAATGCTCTCAATGCTAGAAGGAAGGATCAGCTATTATTTCATCTTAAGTGGAAGATCCCGATCACAACTCATCGAGTTCGAATTGAAAAAGGCGGTGGTTGTATTGCAGGACTCTTCTTAACCCATTTCAAAGTTCATGGGAGAATATTCTCAAATGAGTTTAAAGCTATTAATATTATGGACTAGCCCTATAGAGATGGTCGTTCTCACCGAGTATTATGATGTTTCGATTACAAACCCGAGGGTGCATTCTCTCAAACCAAGTGAGGATGATGTAGAGCTCAACATGGGACCCACCAATCCAGCATAGATTGCTAGTTTCCATGAGTCTAGAATGGTGTAATAGTGGGTTTCTATAGTCTTGAAGGGAGTAGAGTGATACTCAACATGAGGAGTTTCTATGATTTGGGAGTTGGAGTGGATTGTACAATGCAAATTAGTAATCATTTAATATGTATTGGAAATATGAAACAATATGCACAAAAGGGTCAGGATGTGCCATTTTGAATTTAGATTATGTAAATTTCTTTTAAAAATACAATAGTTCGCTTGTAGTTTTTGGTAGAACTTGGATCCCACTCATTTTCTCTCTCTATAATCTCTCTTTGTATGTGCTTCTCATACTAAGTTGTTGTACCCTCACCTTTTAGCTGCATCGCATCATTATGGCACCATATATGTGAAATAGTCCGTGTATGCTTTATGAGAATTCAAACTTTGAAAGAAGAAAGAGATTAGCAAGGGGCACGCCCCACCTAGAAATATTTTGTGGTGAATGAACATGATCATGTTTTTACAAAATGAATGGTGATTTAAAGTGCATAAAAAAATTAGGATTTCTTTATGCAAATTGAGCATGGGGAAATTATGATGGTAAAGGTGATTGAATGACACCCATCCTATGATAGCTATGGAGGGTGATGACATAAGGCTAGGATCAAAGCCTTTATCAATCTTTGAATAGTTTATTATAGGCTATTTAATCTAATCTAAATCCATAATGGGAGCCACATATATAAACTCTCAAACCCTAATCTCACACATAACTTTAGAGCATTTGTGAGAGTGAGAGACCCAAGGAGTGGCATGCACCACCCCAATGCTTGTTCTGTTTGGGACAACTCAATTCCCTACTTGTGGTGGGCACCCTACAACAATTAATCCAACAACCAAGAAAAATACTTAAGGACAATAATGTATGCAATATAATTAGAAAATATATATAAATAAAAAAAATAAGTAAAATGTGAAATCACAAAATCACAACACAAGTAAAAGTAGAAGGCACACACACATTTATGTGGTTCATCCAAAATGAGCTACATTCATGGGCAAGGAGCAATGATGCATTCACTATCAATGAAAGAAATCTATAAGTTTGGGGTTTTGTAGATATTACCCTATACAATATTAAAAAAAGCTTAAATAGAAATTTCCTACCACAATACAACCATCAATTGACTCATCTCTTTGTCAATGCCGACCAAGACTGTCGCCGCAAAGAAATATCCACAAAAAATCGACCTAATATGAGGCTACAATGGCGTTAGGATTTGTGCAAAAAACCCTAATTACAATCCCTTAAACTTCTCTACACTTTTCCTTTGCTTTCTCTATCCAAAAATGCCTTTTATGGGCCTCCATAAAAGGCCTATTTTCTATGATGTCATGAAAGAAGGAATGTCATATGGGATAGATTTTGGCATCATATCCCCATATGTCCCCTTAGAGCCTCTTGGTCCTAGTGAGTGAATAGTGCATTGAGTGAAGAGGATAGTGCATTGAGAGAGGGCCTACATACACAACCTTTGGTGGCTTGAGTTCCCATCTTGAGGCAACCGTTTTTCATTGCCTTGGGTGTTCCAAACCTGGCTGGCTGGAAATTGTTATAACGGTAAGGTATTTAATCCTTCTTGATTTATTTCATGCATTCAATATTAGCCCTTGTAGTAATTGTATGTGTAGTATTCGTTTGAGTGGAGTAATTTGCCTTCCATATTTTATGACTACTTACTGCTGAGATTTTCTGAGTTCCACAGATATAACAGAGATAGTTTCTTCCATATTGCCTCAAAATAGTGTTGCCTTGGAGCCATTGTTATGCCACATAGCATATACCAGCCATGTCCATGTTTACATGCATGCATGCCTAGAACAAACTCATTTTTGCCACACGATGATCTCCCACTATTTTTCCCACTCGTGGTTCACTTTAAGGCCTTCCCTTTTAAGTATCTATAGAGTTCCAATCATCATTATTGTGGTGTTATTGTTGAGATATGGTGCATGCTTCCCATGATTAAATCTACGCCTTACAAATCCAGCGCTATTGGGAGGAATTATCTCGAGGGAGGTATCTAAGTCCGTGGGGGTCATCCCGGCATTTGGACAACTTCAATTTTGGCTTCCCACGCCATATTTAATTTGTGCAGTTGTTTCATGCAGTCCATATTGTAAGGGTTGAGCTCTTGAGTATCATTTATGTTGGTTATATGTAAGACAAGAAGGGTTGTAAAGGAAGAGAAATGCATTGAGTTGTGTATGCATTTGTCATTTGTTTTTAGCTCTTTCGATGTGTTGTGATTGGGATGTGAGTCTAGGACCATTTGAAATTTGTTTCCTTGTTGCTTGGAGTCATGTAATTTGTGTAATTGAGGGGTTTTCCCAATTACATGTTGCTGTAATTTCCGCTTTCGCGCTGGTATTTGAGTTATCGAAGAAGAAAATTTTTGTTGTCTTGGGTGGACCCTCGTATTAGAGGGTTTTCCAAGGGGGTCTCTTTGTAAATCTGCCCTTTTTTGAGGCCACTGGCAACATGAATCATGCCTTGTGAGTGGCTCCTGAATCAGAACCACATATGTCTGGTATCTGATATTAGAATACTGTGTTTAGGGGAGGTCACCGTAGCGGTGTCTTAGATTAAACTTTGGCAGGTTTTGATGACCTTTCCAATCAGTCTGGTTCTTATCTATCATCTGTGTGACAGTTTAGTGCCATAATGATCTCCCAAACTCATGGTTTTCTCCCTAGACTTCTCATTTCACATATTTCAAGGATTCTAAAGATTTGATCCTTTTTGAGATGGTTTTGCTGGTTCTTGAGGTTCTAGCAATTCCAGTGTTTATAGTACCAGCTATTTGACTGGTCAACCATGTGTTTCTACAATTTGTGAGCCAACATTTTCCTGTTCCCTTTCTATTCTCTACCCGTTAAGGGTTTGTTGTATAATATAGGGTCCTGATGTCCATCAATGGGTTTCGATCACATGTTGTGGGGATAGGATGGCAAAGATATAGTCGAGTACCCAGCTACAAAGTTGATCAGACTAGTTTGATACTATGTTGATTATTTGAATGCAAAAATACATGTAAATACAAGAAAACAAGCACAAAGGGCTACCAAATTCACCCCTGATAACATACGAACTAAGGCTTTTTCATTAGTATGAAGCCGGGTACAAGGAGTTCTAAGAACCCTCAGGTATCATGTTTCATTTGCATCAATCTCATTTTATAAACGATTAAAAGCTCTTGATTTGAAGAACATACAGAGATACATTCATGACAAAAAAATTAGATATCCTAGAACCAATGAGACTTCATCATCTTGTGTATAGATGCAAAGGCAGGAATATGCCTCGTTATTCTTAATGTCTTCGAATGCCTCGTAGGTATGACCTTGAGTTATTCTCTTTCCAAATGAAGCCTCTAAGTTCCATGGAATCACAGAGAATGCTTGGTGCAGTACTCTGCTTTAGAAGACTCTTTTATTTTCCCAAGGTGTCTCTCTCTTTCCCACTGAAAATCAAATTTGCTTTTATAGCGCATTTCTAGAGATTGATGGTATTCAGACATGATATTTATCCAAAATAATGTCAATTATGTCTCTCTCAAGTAACTTGCCTTGGCCAGGGCCCAAGTACCTTGACCAAGTTGATTTTCAGAACATTGTTAATATTAGATGGGGGACTGTATCCAAACCTGAAGTACAAGAAACATACTCGAGAAGATCTCGAGCAGTTGCCCACCTCGATTCCTAGTAAAGCAGATAGGACATGAATACTTTTCTCATCAAATTTTTCACAAGAAAAAGGAGGTTTTCTACTATATTATTTTGAGGGCTTGGGAAAACACTAAAATATGAATCAAACGGTCCCAATCTTGTTCCAAAACCATCAAGGATGAGTGATGTATGAATTGTAGAAACTACAGTATTGCAACTTTGTTAAGCTGCTACAATCCATGGATTTATTTCTTCAATTGCTTTCAAATCAAGGTTATGGAGCATCCTTCAATGTGATTGTAGAGCATCTCATGAGAAATGGTTCGATCAATTTCCAGAGAAAACTCCTCAGGAATTAGAAGAAAACTTAGTTTGAAGTTCATATCGACAGTAAACTCCAGTCTATTGCGAATATGAATTTTACAGCTTGAATCACTTTCTTAATAAAATTTTTTAATCTCAATCCTGTATAATAATTGTAGAGAATTTTGTGAGGAACTTACCCGTCAATTTTCATGAGGAAACTCTTTAAAGTCAAAGAGAAATCTTAATTCAAAGTTAGACTGTCAATTAGGCAGATAAACAGTATTTCTTGCCTTAACTATGGTCATCATGCTTGATCAGTATTCTATACAATTGGGCATTATTGCCCTTGATCATTGGTGCACTTGAAAGAAGGTCAAATAACACCCAAGTTCTATGAAATTTGGACAACATGCTTATAATGTCTTAGATTGAAAGCCCAGAAATACCCATTTGGAGGTTCTCTGATAGTTTTCCTTTTGTTTGATTGTCTAGCATTCTGAATGCTAGTGGTCCTAAAAGAGGGTTAATTGATATTCAATTTTTATGAAATTTTGAAAAAAGGCTCATAGTACCTTGTAAGTTATTACAAAAAAATCATATCGATCCAAGATATTGAAATCTTGGACAGGCAGTTAGGCATGCTTTGATTGATGATCATTTCAAAATAATATCAAATATCATTCAAACATTATGAAATTCAGAAGATAGACTTACATTGCCTTCAAATGAATGCCCACGAGGTTTATCTTATTCTAGGACCAGTTTATCTGATTCTATATTACCGGATATCCGGCCGTTCTGCGGTATGTTTGAATGATGGTGAAAGTAATTAGGCATATTCTCATTGCCAAAGTTGAGGAAACATGATATTTAGGCATTGCGAGTGTCACTCCTGTTGCCTGAAATCCAACAACCATCTGAGACTGTTTCATTGTGTTTTGGAATTCACCAGCTGTTAGGCCTAGAGCCGCACATGACCATTGATGATGCCTAATGTTGGGTCTAACATGTTACAATCCATTTGGATCATAAGCTTATCATGCCTCTATTGTTCATCCATTTGTATTTCACCTAGATTTCAATTTCATCGGGTTAGATACCATATTAAGCAGAGGCGCCTACCAGTCTTACTTGACCATTGATCTATTCACCTCATCTTCATATAAAAACCATTGGGGAAATTGCTTAAGGTATTTTTTTATTTTTCATGATCCAAAAACACACCCATATAAATATTTGTGCTTTTCTTTTATTTTTTACTTTGGGTTAGAGAGTGAATGGGCTTTTATAGAAGACAAAGGTTTCAGGATATGGTTGTGAACCTAGCTACTCTTTGTTACTTCCAAATAATTAGAAAGAAAAATAATATCTTACTGCTTGTTAATAAAAAGAAGAATAGATTGGCATCATAATCAGGTGACACAATTTGCTTCTATATATCAACCTGAATTTCTTCAATAAACAGTTAAAACTAAAGACTTTGAAAACCAAAGACACTCGCAATCGCAAGTTCAACCAAACAATAGACACTGCGATTTCCGAAAATCCAGACAAGTTATCAAACAAGAGATTCATCAGTTCGAGATCTCTAGAAACCTCAATTTCCATCACCAAAATTCTACATATCACCGTGCCCTAATTGCCTTGAAAACCTCAATAACAATTACAAGAATTGGTGAAGTGTAGTTGAAGTGAAATCTTAAAACTCTGAATATGTTTGTGATAGGCAGACAATTAAGACTTTTGCAATAAACACATTGTGGGTAATAGAATGACCTCTGAAGAAATCGGCTTGGCAAGGACGCACAAGCTTTGCAAGGTAGCAACCGAGATTTTGGAACGAGTCACTGGAAATATTGCACAAACTAATGGGAAAGTAATCCTTGATTGCTGTAAAATTGATTATTGAGATAGGAAGAGAGGAAATAAAATAAGAGATTGTATAAAATGAGACCATTTACGACACAATTTCTTACAACCATTTGATGTAAAATTTGATAGCTTGGATGTGTCACAAAGTTGGAGAAAATTTCATTTGAAGTTTGAGCATGGTCAATGGAATAATTGCAGCCACCTAATTTCACATCCCATGGTCAAAATTAATGTGACTACTTTATATCAAAGGTAAATGGTCTCATTCTATACTTCCCCATAAAATAAAGGAAAATTATCACAAATATACCTTAATTTTTGTCTATTTAGAAGAAAAAAACCTAACTTTCATAAACCTCGTCCATACCCTTTTTTTTTTCAATTTTGGGCATTTTTTAACCAAACTAACATTCACGGTAGTCGTATTACCATGAAGCACCATCACGGTACTTTAAGTACTGTAATGAATACCGCATTTTATACGGTACTTAGAATATCGTAATAAAACAAAAGACTCTTACAGTACTCGAATTATCATATACTATTTAAGCACCACAGTATTTAAAAATATTATGATACTTGAAGTGTCATAATCCTATTGATGCTTCATATGGTTGAAAAACAACCGTGATTGTTTCTAAACTTTCTCGCTCTTTCTCACAATTTTTTTCACCCTAAAAACCCTATTTCCCCATCCTACTCTCTCTAACCCCTCCTAAAAATACTATTTTCCTATCCCACTCTCTCTAACCCCACATCTCTCTTCTTTATCCTCCTCTCTGCCATCTCTTTCTTTCTCTTCCTTATCTTCCTCCCTCTCTAATCTCTCATCCATTTTCGATCTCCTTCTATTTTTCAATCTGTGAACGAGATCTCTGAAAGCTATTTCTCAATCCATGAGCATCAAATATACACACCAATACCATTTTATAGGTATGTCATCAAAATTGTCAAGCTTTTTATTATATTTCCTTAGATGGGCGAACACTATTTTCTAACAAATATTATGGTGTTGTTACTATAATACTTGATGTAGTTGGGTTGGCCTCTGTAATGCAACCTCGTCATTGTATATAAATATTTTGAAACCATTATACTTGCATTGCTTTCTTCTGTTATTGATACCAAAAAAATTCATTTCATATTTGTTTCCATCTTAAATTGGAGATCTCAGTAGTGATTGGGCTTGCACACACCAATAATGGGTGGCGACAGAGTGAAAATCGTTTTACACTTTGGTGGTTCTTTAGAGGAATTCTATTGATGGAGGTGTTTTCTGTGATGGTGGGGACCTGAAGGTTACATTTTTTAGGGGGATCCCATCCTTCAACCAAATAAAGGCTCACTTATCAAAAGTAACAAATTATGCCAAGTACCATTGTCTATTAGGTATATTGACCCCATGGTTACCAAGTAATAGGAATATAGTATGTATTGACGATGATGACTACATTGCAAATAGGATGGAAGGGTCTTTTCCCATTGCTATGTACATATCAAATAGACCTAGTGAGTCGGATTCCACCGAATCTCGACCACCAACAGTGCTCGATAATTATCCATCCAGATTGGTCATATAAGAAGTTTACAATGAAATTTATTTTTTTATTTGATAAAATTTTTAGTGCAGATGTTATGGGTTAGGATAATTCTCACTTGTTCTTCTAATATTTTTGCGACAGCGATACCTGACCAAAGCAAGTAGTTTAGAGTGAAGATGAGCATGATTAAAAAATTGAGGGTCATATCGACGACATTGATCTGATAGAAAGCCCCATCAGGATTGATCGTTACCAAGTTGTACTTCAACAGATCAAGATTTTGATAACGTGCAGGCATGTCGTAATCACCTTATTGATTATGCCATATCACAAAACTTCAATATCAAGTTTGTAAAAAGCGAGGAGAGGCAAGTATGGGCGAGGTGAGCCGCACATGGGTATTCATGGCAAATGCATTGTTTAAAGGTTAATTCAACAAACTTCTTTGGGGTGAAAAACGTGCACTCATGTGCTAGTGCAATCGGCAGGATTCATCAGCCCCTCTCTCAAAGCCAATGGATGGCAAGTAAGGTCAAATACCATTTGAATGATATGCCCAATTTAACACCTGGAGATCTTATTAATGATGTACAAAGTGATCATGGTGTCACGCTATCTTACCAACAAGCATGACAGGACAAAGAGGTTGCATAAGCTATAAATGACGGTTTCTGTATAAAGGTATATAAGGATCTCCCTAAGTACCTACACAAGATCCGAATACTAACCCTGAAATCGTAATGATTATTCAGATAAATGATTATGATAGGTTTAAACGTGTGTTTATAGCCAATCATCCATGTTTGTATATGGTTGCAAGCTATTGGTGGGACTAGATGGAACTTTTTTTAAAGAAAGATATAAAGGGGTACTATTGGCCGCAGTTGGGATAGATGCAAATGAAAATATATTTCTCATAGTATTTGCAATGGTTGAGAATAAAAATACACCTAGTTGGACTTGGTTTCTAAAATTGCTCAATGAGCAGTTTCAGGAGATGCCTAATCTACCAACTTTGTCTATTGTATCAGATCGTCAGAAACAGTTGCAAGCAGTAATTGAAGAAATATTCTCAACCAGTGAGCAGGGGTATTGTATGTGTCAACTAATCGATTATTTCAAAAAGGAATTTAGAAATTCAGCGCTCACAAAACTTTATTGGAAAGTGGCACGTGCAATAACTGTATCAATGTTCAATGAGTATATGTCAAAGATTAAGAGTGAAAATGCTGAGGCCTATATCTGGATCATGAAACAACATAAAAAAACTTGGGCAAACGCATATTTTCGAGGATATCGATACAATCATCTGACATTGAACATCTTAGAATCATTTAACAAGTGGATATTAAAGGCTCAGGAGAAGCCTGTCATTAAACTCCTTGAATGCCTAAGGGTTAAACTCATGGGAGAATTTTCTAAGAAGATGACCAAGTCCTTAGAATGGAGCAGCATGCTTACACTAAAGGCCTAAAAGGTAATAAATCAGCGGAGGGATAAGTTCAAATTCCTTTGTATAGTCATATGGGCACATGATGGTATGTATGAAATCAATGTGAATAAGGAATATGTTGTTCATCTGATGAGACATACATGTAACTGTCAGGTATGGCAAGTTAGTGGGTTGTCATGCAGTCATGTGATCATTGCTATAGATCAGGATGTTACATAATATTGCATTTATTTCACAGTGGTATGTACCGTAGATCATATTCCCTTCCCTTCAACCCTACGCCTGATGCACTTGAGTTGCCAGAGATTGTTTATACAACAGTACTGCCGCCAGTTGCAAGGCGAACTACATGTCGGCCAAAGAAACGACGCAGACAAATAGAGTACAAAGAGAATAGCTCTTAAGTATAGCCGCTGTGGGGTCATGGCTATAACAGAACGACATATAAATCAAGTATTTAAAATGATGTAAAGAGGTCAGTAATGCCAATTGATCTTCTTTTATATGCCTTTTTTATTATTTGAATATGTAAAGAGGCCAGCATTGTCAGTTGATGTTTTTTAATATGCCTTTTTTGTTATCTGAATTCGTAAAAAGGCCAGTAATGGCAGATGATCTTTTTTTATATGCCTTTTTTGTTATATGAATTTGTAAAGAGGTCAATAGTGTCAGTTGATATGCCCTTTTGTTTCAAATTATGGAATCTCTAAAGTTGATTTTTATGTTCCTTTTATCACAAAGGTAAATGGTCTCATTTCATAGTTCACATTATGACCATTGAATGTGAAATTTTATCCAACTTGTGACACATCTAAGCTATCAATTTCATAAAAGAGGACTTATTCACATACAACAGTCACATGCATGTGTTGTTTAATTATTTTAAAATTGTTGAAGTCATTACGGCCTTTCTTTTACTGTAATGCCAAGTTTGAGAATTACTGCAAAAACATATCGTAATACTCATCACAGTTTTTTCTATACCGTAATAAACAGTCAAAACATTGCGGTACTTTCAAGACCGTAATGCTCCAAACTCCATAAGGTTTCTAGTAGTTTTTTAGCATTACATTTTTGAAAGTACCGTAATGCTATTGCTCATAATTCTGTTACACAAAAGACCGTAATAAGCATTACGGTGTTTTTTCTACCGTAATTATCAGTTTTAACATTATGGTACTTTTAATATCGTAATGCTCAAAACTCCAGAAGGTTTCCATTAGTTTTTGAGCATTACAGTCTTGAAAGTACTGTAATGCTATAGCTCCTAATTACGATACAAAAAAGGCCGTAATAAGCATTACGGTCCTTTTTCTACTGTAATGATCAGTTTTTTAGCATTATCGTACTTTTAAGACCGTAATGCTCAAAAACTACATAAGGTTTTCTAGTAGTTTTCGTGCATTACGATATTAAAATATCATAATGCTTGAACTAGACATTACGGTAGTAAAAAGACCGTAATGAGTATTACAATCTTTTCTTTACTGTAATTCTAAAATTGGGTATAGCGGTAAAAAAAGGACCGTAATGACTTTGAACACTTTTTTTAAAAAAATTGAACAACACATACTTGTGAAGTAGTATGTGAATAAGTCTTCTTTTTTTAGTTCGAGAAAATTTCACATTAATCTTAACTATTTGGTATGAAATTGGGTGGTCATTTACCAAGCTCAAACTTCAAAAGAAATTTTCTCGAACTTTGTGACACATCCAAGCTATGATATAAACTCATTGAACCAACAAAACACAAATATACAAAAAATATACAAATATCACAAAATATTGATATTTCAACTTTTCATAAATATTGTACATATCACAAAAAAAACAGTATAGGCACTACTAGCCTTGACCTCTTTACAACAAAAAAACATAAAATACAAATCATCATGAACACTTTCGTCGTACTAGCAACATCTCACCCCACTGTGACAACTGCAATTGTGTATTTGAGCTTCTCTCTTATTGTCTTACCACACAAAGACGTAACTGCCATTTAGGCTCCTTTGCTTGAACCGGTGTGGGGATGGGTTGTGTATTACTTGGCCCCTCATCTAGTCGAGAAGGTTGTTATACTGGTGGTGTGTTATCTTCCATCTCATCATCCAACTCCAATTCTTCAGATGTATACTCATCCCCTGTAGCTTCTAGGTCATAAATTTTCAATGATTCTAATACTTCTCCAATTAGGTCCCTATTCCTTGAATTCTGACCTTCACGTACAAGTTGAGTTGCATGGTTGATATCCCTAGGCTGCATCAAGATTATGAAAATAGATTAATCAGACTTCTAAAATTAAAGTTGCATGGTCAATGTCCCTAGGCTCTATCAATATTATGAAAATAGATTATTTAGACTTCTAAAATTAATGAGTCGTGAACAAAATAGAAACAATTCTAAAATATTCTTATCATTCTATCTTCATCATTATAACATCGAGGTATGTATTTGGAGGGGCATTTCCTATATGGATTATGGATTAAGAGCTTAGTCCTTAGCCTGTTCCACTCGATGTATTCTTGTGTCGGCTTTCCATTGAACATATCTTTAGCTGCCTAACACATATAATCTAACTTGTTTGTCAACATATCTATTTCATTTCGAAGCTCGACTGCTCAGTTCTTAGGCCCCTTCCCCTTTCTCTCCCTCCTCTCCCACTAAAAGGGATCAACCGATATCCCTTAGTGAAGTCCAAATTACCAAAGCACACGATTTGGCTTGTACCCTCACAAATGTGTCCACATAAGAGGTATGTACGACACAAAGCAATCTGATGAATAATAAGGTCCTATCCTCTATCCTCCTCAATTTCCTCTCCTACATTAGGATAATCATCATATGGGGTCTATATGACATGACTAAAAAATAAAAATTTAAGTTAAATAACTTGCACCAAAATTTATTAAAATATAAATAAAGTCAATGGTAACTATTATATATTAGCATCATTTATTTGCACATTATCGGAGTCATATCGTCCCACAAAATGGAAGTTGTGAGAGTTATTCAATTCTCTAGGAGGGGCTCACCTGAGAGATTTCGGATTCCCTACCCTTTTTTCTTTGGGAATTTGGCGCAACAATTTGAAATGCTCATACGCCCAACACTGAATTGCATGTATAAAAAATAAGTATTACAACAAATAATATATATCAAACTTTGAAAAAACAATCAAAACATTATCAAACTAGCATTACCAACACTTAGGTGTTGGTAATCAGAACAAACAACTTTTGACAAGGCTCAAAACAAACAAGCTAGGGCCACTACACCCCATGCATACTAACCAACTACAGCCATATCCTCAAAAGGCTGTAAATATATTGTAGGCACCGTACCTTCTATGGAATCCGCAAAGATTGTGCAACTGACTAGACATAGAAGGTAGGAACGAGTGTGTCGAAAAAAGGTGGTACGGTTATAGTTCTGTTGCAGCTGTCTAAAAGTGTTCCTCAACCATGTCAGACGAATAATAGAATGGTTAGCACTAGGTGGTAGTTGTCCTATCATGCAGAATATATAATCATCATACTATTCCACTCTCCTAAGAGTTACAGCTACACTAGCCACCTTTAACAGGAGAATTTTTCATACATCTTCAAGAGTAGGCATCATCTTTCTGATGTCTATATTGAACTGCCTGGTGTTCGTCTCTACATACCACCTCTCGATCATAGTAGACAAAGTGCCACGGTCGTAGTGAATACAATTCTAATCTCCTTATCAAATCAATTTGATCATTGTTTTATAAAGGCCATAAAGTAATTGCATTGGCCTTCTCATCAATTCTAAGGGGATTTTCTCAATCCTGAATTGGAATTTGTGATTTCAAATATTAGAATAAATAAATTGATTAACCAACATGATAAGCAAAGAATATAATTTGGAACATGTGCACATACTTCTCCTTCCTAGATATTTTGTGATATATGTTGTCTCTGTCTATTGAGCAATGTAGGAATCTCAGGACCTCTAGGACAGGGTACGCCTTCGGCTAGGATCCCTATTAAAAAAATCCATCATCATGCATTTTCAATCAAAACACAACTTGGACGTATATGGTCAAGTTCGTGTGAAAAAAAATGAAATAATAAATAGCATAAGAAGGGGGGAACAAATAACAGCCTTAAAATGATGATGAGGATCATCATCACAAACTAAAATCAAGTACCTAAAAGAAAACCATATCTTAAGGGGCATTTGGAAAAAATACAAAAGAATATAACATTGTAAAAGAACAATCAGTTGATGAAGAGTATAACAAACTAAAATAACAGTCAGTAAAAGAGCAATGTATACCCTTCATTATATCTAATGTAATAATAAACAACAATATCATGGTAAATAGACTATTACTAGTCTATCAGACACCTTTACAAGAACAAATTTGCGGTAGCTCAAAAACGCAAGTTCAAACCCACAAATATGTAAATATGTTAAAGTAAAATGCTTATAGAGAAAGATATGACCATGAATAAGAAGCAGAAAAAACATGCATAGATCACTAGAAAGGCATGAGCAGATCATTAGAATGCTTGTATCCTAGAAAATGAAGGAGAAATTATAGAAACAATTATGACAGATGCTTCATGCAGAGAAAGAGAAACAAGACATATGCATGCTCATTTCGGAGAAAAAGTAGATAATCCAAACATTGAAGTATACATCTCTCATTGGAATGGAAAAATCAAATAAACCCATAGATGCATGCTTGTCATGGAATAAAAAATCACCACGAAAGCCCTCAAAAAAAAAAAAGGTACAAGATTAAATCTTTTAGCTCCAAGCTGTTGAAAAGCTAATTGAGAAAAGAAAAAAAACCAAACCCAAGCTTCTGTTTTGAATAGAAAGAGCAAAAGCTCCAGATTGAGAGAAGAGAAAAATGAAAACTTAGATCACAAGAAAAAAATGGAGATTAACAACAATGCATAAACCCTATTTACATAAATAAATTTGAGGGTTTGCAATATCAAACCACAAACAAAGCCTTGGTTTATGCAATCAAAGAAAACTACCAGTGCATGTATACCAAAAGATTTGATAGTGATCTCGAGGTATCTTCAGGCCTTTTACTTCTTGTAGCAATAGAATGAAAATAATCATGATCGCCCAAACTAAAATTAAGTTCCTAAACCCATAATCCCTATTGCATAATACTCATCAACCGTATTCAAAACATCCAACCTAAAACCAAGTTGATAACCACCATCATAGCAATAGAAATCAAATTGAACTGAATCAAAACCATATCAACCCAAAATAGTACAAAGCACTCATTTCAACAATGGCAACACCAAAATCTCATTCCAAAACAAGCTAAAAAAAAGTGAAAAACTTGCCCAATTCAGAGAAAAACCTTAAAAACCCCAATTTTCACCGCACTTACCCTATATTGGTTGAAATACTACAAAGTACTAAAAAAAAAACAAAATTGGGAAAAGCTTTCTTACCAAATAAGGAGAATCTGATGAGATGTGCGAATGAGGGAGAAAGAGAACCCCTGAGAAATTCAGCGCAAAAAATTTTGAGGATGAGGAGAAGAACAGAGCCACTCTGAAACGGTAGAAACATAATCATAAAGAAGAAAAGGGTTTCAGGCAGGGTTTAGAGGGTGGGATACTATTACGGCATTTCAAGTGCCGTAATAATACCTCAAGTCCTTAAGGTATTTTAAGTACCATATAACATGGGTTAGTTTTTACGGTACTTAAATTACCGTAATGGTACTTCATGGTAATATGGCTACCGTGAAAGTTATTTTGAAAACAAAATGTTCAAAATTGAAGAAAAAGGGTGTTGACAAGGTTTATAAATGTTGTGGGTTTTTTATGAATAGATAAAAATTAATATTTATGATAATTTCCCTAAAATAAATAAATAGAAAAGTAAATAAAAAAAGATAAGAGAATATACCCTCTTTCAAAGTTCGCATGGGAGTTTGCCCAAAATGGTCTTTTGCAAAATCCAAAATAATTTTTGCTTCTCTTGTCTATATGTTTTACTGATCAATAGTTACATATTTATAGAAGAAGGCAACTCTTAAAACCTAACTTGCTCTTAAATCCTATGTCACGACCCTGCCCCCTGACCCCTACCGTATAAGCTGGAGGTAACAAAGTGTGGGACTGCAACCAGAGGTAACGAATGCCACTCAGGTGGGAGTGCGTTCAACGCTCTTTAGAAGGCATAATCAAGCAAACCACAAAAGAAAGCAAAGACCAACACAAAGGTACAAGAACTAGACAAAATTAAAAACCAAACTATAAATATACAAGTTCCAAAATTTTAATTACAATCATGTCCAAGGCACTACAGGCCCAACCACAAAATACAATTCTTTAAACAAAACAACTACATGACTACCACCAACAGACACCTACTATCAGGATAAGGCCTTTCTTTCCAAACTTGAAACTTCAACCGTCGGCCACGAGTGCCCAACCACCTGCTCTCGAAAACCGTAAGTTGTTACTCTACACAGAGAAAGTCAAAGGGATGAGCTATAAAGCCCAGTTTATCAAAGTTCTTTAACAATGGTGGCAGAAGTGTAAATCAGATATCAAAATATTATACATTGCATGAGCTGATAGTCTATCACATATTTTCATCAAAATAACATATTAGTAATGCAAGCAAACCACATAGTGCATACATGCAATCTTAGTGTCGCTTACTCCCAAAGTAGAAGTCAAGCCAATCATGTTCCTTGGGACTTCTGCCCAAACTGAGGAGGGAAGACGATGACAAATGGATGACCCATTTTGTAATGTCTTCACACAAACATACACACACACTCCCCAATGTTCTTTGGAGCTTTTCATAAGTTGTGGCCTTGCAAGACACGACCTTCTCCTTATGCCCTTCCGGCGAGAGTTTTACAATACCAATGGGTGAACCAATGCATAGTGCCCATAAAAATTTGGGGGGCGCGACCCTCCCAATCATTCATATTCACCTCTGAACTCCCTTCCTATCGTTGGGAGTCAAGGGAAGAACTTAACTGTCGGCCTAACATCCTTATCATATCATAACATATTACACTACCAACGGATGACCCGTTGAGTAGTGCCTTATTCAGTAATCTCAAAATCTGATGCTATACTACCAATGGATGTCACATTGCGTAGTGCTTCATATCTCAGTCTCATCATATCAGATCCCTACTACCAATGAATATCCCATTGCGTAGTCGTTCATATCACAAACTTATCATATTTGATGACAACTACGCACATGCATATCTCATAAGCATTCACTCATGCCCAAGCATGTCTTATTACAATTATTCAAGAATTCATGAGCATTCACTATATCATAAGCATGCATATTCAATAATTCATAAAAGAATAGGATTTTTAGTATGAAGGCCTCTTAGAAAATTTTTCCTAACTTCCATTCCATGGGGAATTTAGTCATGGTTCCAAAAGCCAATTTGAAAATAAACTCACTCGCTTTTAATTTAGAGGTGGTTTAGCCTTAATCAAAGACATATTGGTCAGTGAACGGTCAAGCACATAAAAATTCTGAAATTCCACTGCAACTCACAACAATGACATACGCATGCAATCAGGGGCATAATTCTCATATTATCAAGAATTTCAACATGGTTCCAAAATCAAACATTAAGTCGACACATCCATATTTCATTTAAAATGGTTTGAAGTAATTTGGACACCATTTGACCAGTAAAACATTCAGTACAAAATGAGCAACAGTCCTAGTAACTGCTGAAACATAAAACAGTGACATGTTTATACCAACAGAGGCACAAGTTCAAAACTATGAAGAATTTCGACGTGGCTTGAAAACCAAATTTGAATAGACACATCCATATTTCATTTAAAAATTATTTGAAGTCATTTGGACACCATTTGGTCAGTCAAGAGTTCATTACAAAATGAGCAACAGGAAGCTACTGCAACACAAAACAGTTACATGTCTATACAAACATAGGAATAACTTCCAAACTATAAGGAATTTTGACATAGTTTCAAAACCAAATTTGAAGTAGACACTTCCATATTTCATTTAAAATAGTTTGAAGTCATTTGGATACCATTTTATCAGTCAAAAGTTCATTACAAAAACATGCAGGGTCCCTGGAAATTCACAGTAAAGTTTTGGCACATCTTATAGATTGATCAATAAATTCTAAACTAAAATGGATATTAACACAAAACCTTTTTCATCTTAATTTAGACATACAGGGGTACTCTTTCACGGATTTTTTATGACCAACAGAGTCGTTTTCAGTACTAAATTCATCAGGCCAATGAGGACCACAATTCAATAGTAACAGTGCACAAACAACACAATTTCACTAGCATGCAACTATATTCCTATCGAAATCACACTTATACTTTGCCAAATTTTTCATGTCAAGAGCAGTCACGTATAGAATGAGAGGCCTTCCTAACACCGACGTGGAGAGTACCGAAGGATTCAACAAGTACTGCTTGATATCATTAAGTGCAGCTTGGCACGTCTCATTCCATATGAAGGGAGTGTCCTACTTCAGCAAGTGTGAAAAGGGCTTGCATCGTCCTAAGAGGTTCGAGATGAACCTTCGAATGTAGGCCAGCTACCCTTGGAGAGACCGAAGCTCATGCAGGGTTGTAGGCAGTGGCATGTCCTGGATTACCTTGATTTTGACCGGCTCAATCTCCAGCCCATGATAGCTCACGATGAACCCTAAGATCTTTCTTGAGCGTACGCCAAAGGCACATTTCAAGAGGTTCATATTGAGTTGGTGACACCGCAGCCACTCAAATACCTTTTTAAGGTCCTTCATGTAAGCATTCTTTATTTTAGACTTCGCCACCGAGTCATCCACATAGCACTCAACCTCCTTGTGCATCATGTCCTTGAAGATGGTGGTCATGGCTCCCTAGTACGTGCCATCGGCATTATTTAACCCGAAAGGCATCACAGTGTAGTAAAAGATACCTTTTGGGGTCAAGAATGCAATGTCATCTTCATCCTCTAGTGCCATTCTGATCTGATTATAACCAGAATACCCATCCATGAAGGAGAAGATTTGGCAATGAGCCGTGGAATCAACAAGCATCTCGGTGAATGGCAGTTGGAAGTCGTCCTTGGGGCAGGCGGTGTTCAGCTCACGAAAGTCAATACATAGCCTGATTTGGTCATTTTTCTTCTTGACTGGGACAACATTTGCGAGCCATCTTGGGTATTTGACTTCACGTATGAATCCAGCTTGCTTGAGCTTGTTCACCTCAGCATCGATCTACATCTCGAGGTCGGGTCTAAACCTTCTTGATTTCTGCTTTATGGGTTTGATGGATAGGTCAATACCTAGACGATGGATAGAGATTTGAGGGTCTCAACCGGGCATCTCATGATAATGTCAGGCGAAGACGTCCCAACTTTCTTGGAGGAGGGAAATATAACTTTCTTTCTCCGTTGGGGACATTTTTCTCGAGATGAAAGTTGGCCTTAGGTCGGACTCATCCCCTAAGTTTATCTCTTCAAGCTCGTCAATTGTGGCCAAACAACCTTCTTCTCACTCTTCCGGAGCTTCTTGCAACTCTTCGTCAGGGGATTCAGGATGCTTCTTATCAATCTCGAGTGCAAAGACCCATGATCCTGACATTTCAACTTCTAGGAGGGTCCCATTGTGGGAGACGATTTCTGGTCCCTAGCTAGAGCAGGCAATGAAAGGGTAAACTTTTAACGTGGAGTCCATGGCATCGTGACTGGAGTCACTCGGTACTTGCCCCGAGCTGGGTGGTGCTTCATGCATGTTATAGGCCTCATGGGAATAGGAGCTCGAAGATGGCTTGGACTTGGCTTGGGCTGCCAGGGCATCGATGACGGTTAAGAATCCAGCCACTTGGGCTGGCATCTTTCTTAGGCACTTCTAGTGCGACCTGTTGATGTTGGTGCCTTTGAGCTCTATATTTAGAGCTTTGAAGTCTAGACATTGCCAAGCTGCACCTGTGAAAGAGATATAGAGGAAGAGGGAGGAGAAGAAGAAGAATCGGAGTTAGAGTGTCCTGGGTAGCTTTTTACGTCGTCACCAGAATTGGAGATGTGCAGGGGGTATTTTAGGTCTTGCCCCGGCTTTGACCATTGGGAGATGCTTTTAACGTCGTCACCCGTATTGGACGAGTCTAGAGCAGTTGATGACTCAGCAACTTCCATCTGATTGGACGAAGGGATAAGGCGAGTTGCTCCAGGGATGAAGTCCTGTGAGGTCGACAGTTGAGGAAGGGGCTCGAGAAATTCTTCCTCGACAGGTGGAGGAGGAATGTGGTTCCTTCAGCGAGCTGACCTAGGTGCTCGTCTCCTTCTAGATCCCTTGGGAGGTGTTTGGTCCATCCTATTGGGCTGATGAATAGCCTTAGCTTCGCGGACTCCCTCATGCTTTAGAGATTTGAGCCTACTTCGTCCATAGTAGACTGATAGGGTGACACGTGTCTCGGGTTCAAAGGACCCAAGACCTGAGATCGCTCTCTCGGGATCCTTGTTCACAGAACAAGGGTAGATGCCCAACTAGTGAGAGAGGAATTTTATTTGTGAGGTGGGGACCAACCTCAGCTGGGTCTGTGACTCACTCGGGCTGACTCTCGCGGGCGCCCTCTTAGATCATGACGGAAAGCCCCCTAGCTGCTTCAACTAGTTTGGAATCTCCTCCTTTGACCTGCAATCTCCTTATTTTCTGCAAAGCACTAACATGGTTAATTTGCAAGACAAGTAGGTCGGGGGACCCACCTTGTCTTAGGGCGAACATGCACAGATGTGCACATTCATATGGCAAAGAAGATGAGAAGTTAGGGTGATGAAGAAGAGGATTTGAATAAGCTTAGAAACAATAAGAGGACTTGACGAGGGAACGAGACTGGTATGATAGCTAGACAAGTACAGTGACCGACATGGAGTGATAGTAAGACGGGCACAGTAACTCAAACCGACGCGACGATAGTACTACTCGAAACCAAGGCTGATATGACCGTCCTAATCTGGTGTGGCAGCAAGACATGCATGGTACTCTAAACCGACATGACGGCAATACTGCTCGACAGCCAGATCGCTAATGCTAGACTGAGTCTGTCCTTTAATCAAGCAATAATGGAAGAAAAAAGGATAAGAAAAGAGAACGAAGAGAAGACACGAGACGACGGCGGAATTAGGCATTGCCGCCCATAGCCAGGAACAGTGCCATGGCCCCTGAATGGCGTTAGACACTGCTGCTTGCGGTGGAAGGGTGAGAAATGAACTGCAGACGGTGTTGGCTATCACCGTTGGTGACACGGGAAGGCAGCAGCAACTCTTCCGGGGCAGCGATAGGCATCGTCGTCTACGACAGGCAGATGGCGCAAAAAAAGGCCAGCGAATGGCTGTGAGCATCACCACGACCCTTCGGGGGCAAGGATAGGTATCACCGTCTGCAATAGGTGTGAAGCACCGGTAAGACCCTCGCAGGCAGCAATAGGCATCACTGCCTACGATAGACGCAAAGCGCGAGTGAGATCCCCGCGGGCAACGATAGACATCATTGTCTGCGCGTACGCAGGACACTGAAGACATGCTTGTGGACAGTGATGAGCAGCGCCGTCTGCGACACGTGATAAGAAAGAGAGATAGTCTATGGTCGGCAATGCATCGCCACGTGTGACACCAATCCTAAAACCAAAACAGGAGCTCGACCCGCAGCTTGAGCGTGGCCCGGCTCAACGTGTGCTCCTTCAGATGGCACTTTGCACAATAACAACTAATGCCGTGCGTGAACTATGTTGAGGAAAAGAGATGAACGAAGAGAGGGAGAAAGAAGCTCGCACATGGCACTGCCATTGCCATGCACGACCTACGAAACCACAAGAGGGGAAAGAGAGAATAGAGAGAGAAAAGAAAGAGGGAGAAGAAAGTAAGAGGCATGCACGACACTCCCACTGTCATGCATGGTCTCTGAGAAAGACTCAGAAGAAGACAGATGAAGAAGAAGAAAGAGAAGAAGAGAGAAAAGGAGAATTGTAGAGAGAGAAGGGGAGAGAGAGAAAATACCTTGAAGATGGGAAGGGTACCGCACTAAAATTTCTCTCTCCTCTCTCTCTCTAAGACATGCTCAAAAGAACTCAACAAGAAAGCCTTAATTTTTATTGATCATGAGTTGAATCCTTGTACAATGATTTCGTGAGTCCAAAAGCTAAGAACCCCTTTTCAATGAGAGGTAGCGTTTATTTATAAACTAAGGCTAAAATGTGGGTGGATTACCCAAAACTAACCCTAATTGATGATAATTAAGGTTTATCTGAATTAAAGAAAATAAGAAAATGAGGTGTAAAATGACTGATTTTCCCCTGCCTAACAATTAAAGAAATTCCAAAATAATCCCTACAGAGAACTAGACATGTTCTTGATTCTTCTCGGACGATCCATTGACTATCCGGCCTCCGAATGAACAAAAGATGATTGCCATCGTGTAGGGCTCGATGCTACGATCAATTTGATAATAATTTTAAGCCATGAATCACACTTTAAAGGCATGATCACATAACTTGAAATTTGAATATATCTTGAATACTTTTGATTGATAGTGCGTCTTCATTTTGATGTTTTTCTTCGATTTCTTCGCTGAATTGAACTGGGAATATCACCACGATCGTGTTGCAACAAACGGGATGCGATTTGGTGCTCGAATGAAGATTTGACAATCTTGAACTTTTGTTCGGAATTTGGAATTCTGATTACCGGAATCAACAGTGAATTTGACTTGATCTTGTACAAAATCTGACCGTTCATCACTTGTGGAGTTCAGACTAGTGATAGTCATGGACCTTATGCACGCGATTCAACTGGTCTTGCGTCGAACGGGTTGGTGGGCACTATGATTTGGTCACTCGAGTGAGTGGATGTCCTGCTGATTTTCTGCAACATGTTTCTTCAAATCACAAACTTCTCTCTAGCTTTTCTCCCTGCTCCGACATCGTCACGAGATGTGCCACATATCAAAATGCTCGTTTCAACGAGACGAACATGTTTCAATAAGTTTGAGCGCAATCCAATCTTGAAAGGTGGAGATATGGATGTCTCAAGGTCACTGTTTGTGACTGTGTTTTAATGGAGTTTAGTTACAGGGTGGCCCCATGAGAATAGTGTGCGACTCCTCCTGTTTTGGTCTTTTACGCATAACTTCTTCCTGGAGTGTCCGTTTCTGCTGAAATTTGACCCCTGAGGGTTTTCAACCATGTCAGATCTAATAGCGATAGTCCCATGACTGTTTGATGCCTCGAGAGTAGGGTTCCAGTTATAGAGGTCCGTTTCAGGGTGCAAGAGGCTGATTTTATCAAAATTGTTTCTAGTCCGTACTGCCTTAGACATATCGAAATGTGACGAAACTTGGCAGGAGACTTTTAAGAGTCCTTATAAAGATCTTGACCTGTTCTGGGGCTATTCTGAGACTGTCAAAATTCCCACTGTTTTTCAAGCGTTATTGACCAGTTTCTCTCTTTTATTCCGCATCGGGGACCCATGGTACTGAAAAATGTCTTCAAACGCTCACTCTTACTCAACATAGTATACAAATTTTCAGACTTCAGAGTTTGAAGGACCATTCTTAGATGATGCTCATGCTCTTTTAGGTTCTTCGAATACACTAAAATATCATCTATAAATACCACCACAAAAATATCCAAATAAGGTCTGAAAATTCTACTCATCAGATCCATAAAAATAGCCAGGGCATTGTTCAACCCAAAAGGCATTCCCAAAAACTCATAATGGTCGTATCTGGTTCTGAATGTGGTCTTGGAAACATCTTCCTCTTTGACCCGTAGTTAATGATAGCCCGACCGAAGATCAATCTTAAAGAATACTTGAACCCTTGAAGCTGGTCAAAGAGGTCGTCAATCCTAGGAAGGGGGTATTTGTTCTTTACTTTGACCTGATTCAACTGCTGATAGTCTATACAAAGTCTCATGGCCTCATCTTTCTTTTTCACAAATAGAATAGGTGCACCCCAAGGTGATACACTGGGTATGATGAACCCCTTCTCCAACAATTCCTGCAATTGCTCTTTCAGCTCATTTAATTCGGCTGGGGTCATCCTATAAGGGGCTTTGGAGATGGGAGTAGTATCAGGGACCACGTCTATTTCGAACTTTATCTCTTTGACTGGAGGCAAAGAGGTCAACTCCTCAGGAACAACTTATGGGTATTCTCTTATCACTAGTATCTCTTCTAACTTGGACTGGACATTCTGATTCTCTACTACATAGGCTAGATATCCAATACATCTCTTAGCCAAAAGACGGGAAGCCTGAACGACAGAGATAAGATGTAAAGAGGAAGCATCCTTAATACCAACAAAGTGCAACTCATGCTGGTTTGGGCATCTAAAGGTCACAGTTTTATCATAACAATTAACTGTAGCATGATGTGTGGACAACTAGTCCATGTCCAAAATTATTTCAAAATCCTGAATATTTAAAAGTATCAAGTCTATAGGCAGGACACACCCTTCAAAAAAAGCCCCACATTATTTATTTACCATATTAGTGCTATAAAATCCCCCATATGTGTGCTACTGCCAAAGTCCAGTCAAGAAGTGAAGGCCTAACATTTATGTGGCACGCAAAGTGAGGTGCAACGAAAGAATGAGAAGATCCAAGGTCAATTAAGATTCTAGTTTCCATACCACAGACAAAGAGCATACCTCGGATTATAGAGGTAGACGCCTTGGCTTCGTGCTCCGTAAGCGCAAACAGCCGACCTTGAGTCCTTGCTCGGTTCTTTGACCCCTTTACTCGATAGTCCTTGATCAGGTGGCCGAGCTTGCCACAACAAAAACATGATTTCACCTTCTTATAGCACTTGGCCGCAGAATGGTTACTCAAACCAAAATAAGAGTAGACCGGGTGCCGATTATCCCTCACATCACCGGGGAAGGTCTTTTGAATTTTTGTATTGCCCTAAGGGTTCCTTCCCCTAAACTCTCTCCAAGGAGGTGGTCCAACCTTCCTCCTAAAATTCCTAGATAGCACAGTCCCCCACTTTCCCTTCTTTCCTCAACCAGAACTATTCACAATCTCTCTCGATCTTCATAGCAAGGTCCACTAAGGGGGAGAAGGTCTTGAGGTTGGCTGAAATTACTCTTCCTCTTCTGAGTCCCCTCTCAAACTTGTTCGCCTTTCACGCCTTTGTATTGATAATGTGAGGCCCGTAACGGGAGAGCTCTACAAATTTTTCTACATACTGTTTCACTGATAATCTCCTTTGCTGCAGCTTAATGAACTCCACTTCTATTCTCTCTCAGACTGAGTCAGAGAAATATTTCTCATCAAAAGCCTTTAGAAAATTTTCCCAAGTCACCATGGTCCCTGACTCCTCCAGGGATTGCTTCACTGTTCCCCACCAGTGTTCTGCATCCCCTTCCAACATGAAAGTCCCCAGTCTAACCTTTTGCTCGTCAGAACAGTGTAATACCTCAAATATCTTTTCCACTTATCTTCTCCATCGCTCAGCTTTCTCCACTCCTCCATGCCCCAAGAATGTCGAAGGTGCCAGCCTCCTAAATGCCTCAATTAAACCACTATCAACCTGATCTGCGGCAAGAGTAGCTCAGGTCGGCATATGGTCTTTCATTATTTGAGTCATGGCCCCTAAAGTCTTGAAAAATTCCTCGAGGGCCTTAGTATTCTCATTGTTAAAACTTTCATTGTTGACTTGAGTCCTCCGACCAAAAATAGGAACACTCAGTCACCAGGTTGTTCAAGACCACCCTAACAACACTTCTAAGACTCTCTAGGCCAAGAATCCTATCCTGGCTGCTCTGACATCATAATTGTCACAACCCCGCCCCCTGACCCCTACCGTATAAGCCAGAGGGCGACAGAGTGCAGGACCATAACCAGAGGTAGCGAATGCCACTTAGGTGGCAGTGCGTTCAACGCTCTTTAGAAGGCGGAATCAAGGTAAACCACAAAATAAAGCAAAAACCAACACAAAGGTACAAGAACTGGACAACAATAAAAACCAACTTATAAATATACAAGTTCCAAAAATTTAATTACAATCATGTCCAATGCACTATAGGCCCAACCACAAAATACAATTCTTTAAAAAAAACAACTACATGGCCACCACCAACAGACACCTACTATCATGATAAGGCCTTTCTTGCTAAACTTGAAACTTCAACCGCCAGCCACGAGTGCCTAACCGCCCGCTCTCAAAAACCGTAGGTTGTTACTATACACAGAGAAAGACAAAGGGATGAGCTATAAAGCCCAATAAGCAGATCAAACATCATGTATTATTCTTGCCTATGCAATGTCATTCGTAATCGTCCCCTTTAGAATTCGTGCAAGTGTCACAATAGGGAGTCATATATCAAAGTTCTTTAACAATGGTGGCAGAAGTATAAATAAGATATCAGAATATTATACATTGCATGAGCTAATAGTCTATCACATCTTTTCATTAAAATAACATATTAGCAATGTAAGCCAAACACATAGCGCATACAAGCAATCCTAGTGTCGCCTACTCCCGAAATAGAAGTCAAGCCAATTTTGTTCCTTAGAACTTCTACTCAAACTCAACAGGGAAGACAATGACAAATGGATGACCCATTTCGTAATGTCTTCACGTACACACTCCCCAATGCGCTTTGGGGCTTTTGATAGGTTGTGGCCTTGCAAGACAAGACCCTCTCTTTATGCCATTCCGATAAAAGAGCGTTACACTACCAATGGGTGACCCAATGCGTAGTGCCCATAAAGATTTGGGGGGCGTGACCCTCCCAATCATTCATATTCATATCCTAACTCCCTTCCTATCATTGCGAGTCAGGGGAAGATCTTAACTGCTAGCCTAACATTCTTATCATATCATAACATATTATACTACCAACGAATGACCCGTTACGCAGTGCCTTATTCATTAATCTCAAAATATCATGTCATACTACCAATGGATGTCCCATTGTGTAATGCTTCAGATCTCAGTCTTACCATATTAGATCCCCACTACCAATGGATGTCCCATTGCGTAGTGGTTTATATCACAAACTTATCATATCTAATCACAACTAGGCACATGCATATCTCATAAGCATTCATTCATGCCCAAGCATGTCTTATTACAACTATTCAAGAATTCATGAGCATTCACTATATCTTAAGCATGCATATTCAATAATCCATAACATAACAGGATTTTCAGTAAGAAGGCCTCATAGAAAATTTGGCCTAACTTCCATTCCATGGGGATTTTAGTCATGGGTCCAAAATAAACTCACCAGCTTTTCATTTTGAAGTGGTTTATCCTAAATCAAAGACATATTAGTCAATGAATACTCTTTCATAAAACACATAAAAATTCTAGAATTCCACTACAACTCACAACAATGACATACACATGCAATTAGAGGCATAATTCTCACATTATCAAGAATTTCAACATGGTTACAAAGTCCAACATTGAGTAGACATACCCATCTTTCATTTAAAATGGTTTGAAGTCATTTGGACACCATTTCGTTAGTCAAAATTTCAGTACAAAATGAGCAACAATCCTAGAAACTGTTGCAACAGAAAACAATGACGTATCTATACAAACTGAGGCATAAGTTCCAAACTATGAGGAATTTCGACATGGTTTTAAAACCAAATTTGAAGTAGACACATCCATATTTTATTTAAGAATGGTTTTAAGTAATTGGACACCATTTGGTCAGTCAAAAGTTCCATACAAAATGAGCAACAGTCCTGAAAACTGCTGCAACAGAAAACAATGACATGTCTATACAAACAGAGGAAAAACTTTCCAACTATGAGGAATTTAGACATGATTTCATAATAAAATTTGAAGTAGACATATCCATACTTTATTTAAAAGTAGTTTGAAATCATTTGGACTCCATTTGGTTAGTCAAAAGTACATTAAAAAAACATACATGGTCCTTGGAAATTCACAACAAAGTTTTGGCACATCTTCAGCTATGGCAGCAGAAGTAAGGCGCGGGGAACCTCCCTATTATCTTTGCTGAGGTGTATCATCAGATTTGACTAAGAAGGAACTCGAAGTGAGACGGTCTTGCGTAGAATGATCAATAACTTCTAAACTAAAATGGATATTAATACAAAACCTTTTTCATCTTAATTTAGACATACAGGGTTCTCTTTCACATATTTGTTTTCAGTACTAAATTCATCAAGCCAATGAGGACAACAATTATGTAATAATACTGCACAAACAACACAATTTCACTAGCATGCAACCATATTCCTATCAAAAACACACTTATACTTTGCCAAATTTTTCATGCTTTAATCAAAGATCCACTAACATGTGCTCAAATGTGTCCCAAAATCCCCCACACAGGTCAAGTTTTCCAAGCTCCCAACAAAGGCTTCTAGAGGTAGAGCTTCTAAGTGAGAAGGGGGGACGTGGGAGTGAGAGAGGGCTAAAGCTCTTGGTGGTTTGTGAAGGGGCTCATTTATAAGCAAATAGGGGTAGATGGCAAGCAAGGGCTCACAAGTGGGAAACAGGAGCTACAAGTGGCATCCAAGTGGCTGACAAAAGGCATACAAATGGCTTACATGCACCACAAGGTACTCATGACATAACCCTCACAGCGGCTGCGTTCTTCACGCACGACAATAAAACTTACACATACCGTGGCTATCTTCTTCACTTATGGCAGTAACGCTTACATGCACGATGACTATCTTCTTATCGCACAGCAGTAAAGCTTACATGCACGGTGGCTATCATCTTCGTGCACGGCGGCTACCTTCTTCACGCACAACTGTAAAACTTACACGCACGACGGCTGTCTTCTTCTCTTTGTCGATCTCTTACCGCCACGCTAGCTCTCTCTTCTTCTGCTTCTTGCTGCCGCGCACGGCGACACCTCATTGTTGCGCATTGTTGTCCTTTTACAGTCGCACACTTCACCATGCCAGAACAATCTCGATCCTTACACTCTAATTGATATTAAATTCTAGCCCTTCATCTTTAAAAAAGTTCTAATTCTACCTTTCAATTTCTATCATAAGAAAGACTCAAATACCTCAAAAGAAAACTAAAAACCCAAATAGCCCTAAACTTAAATTTCAATTTCCCAACAAAATAAAAATAAAAAGAATACGAAAATAAAAGACCTATTTTCATCATTCTCCTAGGGTTGGGATAAGTTCAATCTTGAGCTTCGTGTATCCATTCATACTGCAACTAGTGAAAGAAGGACTTTATGTGATCTAGCTAGAATATATATTCTTTTATTCTTCTTTTTTATTCTTTTTCTTTTTCTTTTTCTTTATGGCTTACATCACTCACAAGTAATCCCTTTATAATAAATCAACTCAAAATAAATAAAAGAAAAAAATATAATATCTTAAAACTTGATGCCACTCAAAACCTTTCTTTTAATAATCAAAGAAAAATGCAAACTATGCTTGGGAATAATAAAAGGAACAAGAAGTAAATATAGAAAAAACAATAAAGAGAGTGTCGAAGATTACCTCAACCGGACTTCTTGCATCATACACCAAGTCACCACCTTCCGATGACGCGGGATCAATGGTCAACCTTCAATCTCAAACATGGGAGAAAGCCTTTTAGGACCAAACTCTCCAATAGAACAAGAACTCTTTTCACTTAAAATCTCAAACTTAGACAGAACTCTTTGATAACCTAGTTGAGAGAGATAGCATCTCCTTACTACACCCTTAACCCTTTAGACCATAGTACAACAAGATGGGAGAGAGAGTTCGAAACAACCATGAGTGGGGTGTGTACCTTTTGCTTACCATCAGAGAGAGAGTTGCTATAAGAGAGAGAGAGATAGAGAGTTTCTATATGGGGAGAGAGAGATACTATGTGGGGCGTGCGCCCTATGTAAGTCTTATGAGAGAGAAAAGAGATATGGTGTAGAGAATGTGGGTAGGGGCCACCCCCTTTATAGTGCTTCAAGGGGTTTTAGGGTTTCTTAGGGTTTTCCATGACTTGCCTCTTCTTGTAAGATTGAATATGCACTATTGATCTTACGTAACTTGTGGGGTGAGAGATATGAGTCTTTCAATTCATAAATAGGATATCAAGATTAATGTGCTAGAACATTTATCTGCCATTTCTTAAACTATTTTCCATCAATTGAAATAAATAAAGAAATATCAATTAAAATGTTGTGCTTTTGATACTCATGCACAAGCCTCTTCACATATTCCTTGTTATGTTTCAAAACTTCCTCAAAGATCCAATCTTTCCAAAACACTTAATATCTTGGTCTTCAAACCAAATAACTTGATCACAATAAATGGAAAGATCTAAGTGGTAAGGCGTGCCACCCATGATGGCATCTCATGGGCCCCATAAACTTGCCATAGTGAGCCCATATGCACAAATGGGTACCCATGCAATTTAAAATAATGTTAAATTCAAATAAATATTTTTAGAATTTATTAAATCCATTTGAATATTCAAATCAATGTAAAATCAATATTTTTGTTGTTATAAAATTTAAATTTTATAAATAAAATATCTAGAGATCCAGAAAAATTCAAATAACAATTCTAAACAATAATATAACATAAAAATAAGCATAATTAAATAATTTTAATGGAAAAATGATCCATATGGTCTAAAAATAAATAAATAAGCACTAACGCACTCTACCTTCTACTGTGGACTACGGTTTACACTTGCTTTCATAAACTGACACAGTGTTGTCTATGACCCACAATCCATGTAATGGCTTATTAGTGAGTCACCAAAGTCTAGCCAATAGACAAGAGGTCATAATCCCAATCTATGGATTTCATGTTCTCCCCTAGAGATGTATCAAGGTCACCTAGACCTGATGCAAACCACAACTCTATGATGCATAGGGATAATCTTTTACACATGTACAAGCTTCACCCTGAAAAGCGGCCAGCCTTGCCGAAAGAGCTATCATATATGCATGTCGTATGATAGTATGCGAATTAGGCTTTGGTCCCTATCTCTGAAGGCCACCATCACACATAAAGGCCACACAATCCCTCAGCTCACTCATCTGGGCATACTCAAACCTTATCAAAAAATGACTCATTATAATCCTTATCGGTTTAATCTCTATGCCTAGGTAACATGGGTTTTTTCCCAACCTGCTAGCTTAGCACGTCAATCTCAGAACAATATTAGCAAACATCGTTTGCTTAGTAGGGTCTACACAGTCCCACGTTCCTATTGAGTTCATGTTTCATTATATTAAAAGGTCAGTTACAAGCACTCATAAGGCTTTTAATGGCCACACACACCCAACAACTAGTGCATCTTCTTCATAATTGATTATCAAATTTTACAGTACTTTGGGTTGTTGTCAAGGTTTACCTCTTTATGGTATTGAAGATGTCCTGGTTTCTTCTTTATTTGATCTCAAAGGTTGAGATTTGGAGAAAGATCTACTAGATTATGACCAATTTCTTTTTGATGAACAGTATTTTCTAATCATTGCAACCATTGATTTATTTTACTGATATCTCGTCGAATTCCACTGACCTCTCATCGAAATCCGTAGGTCTAGACTCAAATATATTTCATAACTTCACTTATATTCTCTTGCATTTGTTATTTTACACCTTCCTTGATTTGTAGCAAAATATCCTCGATTGTGAGTCGAGTTTGGTGCCATGATGATGGATAGATCTTTTATGCTCTTATACCAATTGAGGTAGGACAAAGGGGAAACAAAATAACCAAACAAGAAACTAGAAATACAAATAAGGGGATAAGAGATTTTACTGACACCGATACAATATGAGTCTGCTCTCACCCTTGAGACAAATTTTCTAAGTAATTCTCTCTTGCTTTCTAACCCTAGTTGAGATTCTTGCCATCTTTTGCTTCCCGTTTCTAGGTGATTATAGAAATGACCTAGATTGAAGTGCACTTGATCAAGCGATCTAGATTGGCGTGTAAAGTTTTTAGGTGGTTATCTGAGGCACTCTATTGGGGTAACCACTTCCTATACTTCTTGATATTGTTTTTACTTTATTTATTATTGTATTTTTGTGTATAATAAATAAAGGTGATTGTATTTGTGGCAACAAGTGTAAATCCTTAATTTATTTTGTTTTGTTTTGATTTATTTTTGTTGAAAAAGAGTGCATATACTGGGCTCCAACAGGAGCATATTGCGCATCTACTCCCTTAGTCAAAACACCTTGCTAGGTTGATGTTTGTTTAGTGTAAAAAATTGGGGACGATATAAAAATTACTAGATTTATTATTTTTAAAAGAAAATTTTAAATTTTGAGTTTTATGAAACTTAGATTCAGCCCTTCAAAACTTGGACTGTCTCTATTCAATCTCGAGTTATTAGTTTTTTCTAGTACGTAGAGAGTTTACCCATTAAACTTTTATGACTGAGATTATTCTATAGGTTGTAGAGATTATGTCCATAAATTCGATATCTAAAAAGTATCTGTAGCACGTATTTTGCCTGAGGGAGTAAATTGATAGTATACTCCCACGGAAGTAGGAAATCTTTTGCACTGAAATTTCTTTTTAAGTAACACATGTAAATAGACTATGTGATGAAAATTTTAAAACATACCAATAGTGTAACTTTTATTATAACATAAGGGTGTTTTAGTAGTCAGATATAAGGAATGGGTTTAGTCAGTTTTAAAGTCATGGGTTGGTTTAGAGAGTGATGTAGAATATGAGAAAGTTGAGTTAGGTTAAAGTGGTGGGACGGTTTAGAGAATGTCGTGTACAGATAGAAAATCTCCATATCCAAATCAAGGTAGTTTGTGAATAATGCTCATTGAGTTTGTTCCCACTCCTGAATTTTTCTATATAATTACATGTAACCGTCTTCTCAGTATTTAACGAAGGAAGCGGTTATCATGCGGGCCCCTTACTAAATTTATTTTTGAAACAAAATTTAATTCTAAATTTTAGAGAACATAAATCTTTAACATTGAGATGATTAATCTATACAAATAAATAAATTTTAAAACTAAAAATAATAATTTTATCCCCCAAGGGTCCGAAACACAGGTTAAAAAAAAGCTTTAAGGAATCTACGATAAAAATGGCGGCATACAAGCATAAAACCAGCTTAGGTTTGATTTCGATTCAATGGCAAACCGATTTCAAGACATTTTTTATCCAAAATGATTAAAAATTTATGCAAAAGAATGAAAAGTATTTGGTGTGGAAAAAAATAAAAAAATATTACTTATCGTTTGATCTTTCAAGTAGCAGATATGTTATTTTTTTATACCTCTCTTTCTTTTCTTTTCTTTTTTGTTCTTTTTGATAGAAAGGGCATGTTTGGTTCACGTGAAATAGTTTTCTGGTAGGAAATAGATTTTTTAGATTTATAATTCACATGTTTTCTTTTCTCTTGTTTGGCAATACTATCTAGATTTCAGACGAAATTGTTTTCTTTTGTTTGGTAAATTATTTGGCAATCTACCTTCTTGGAATCTGGACTGTAAGCTATTCTCTCTAGAAATCTAATCCCTCTTTCTCTCTTTCAAAATACAATCTCTCTCTCAAACCCATCCTCTCCTTTTAGAAACCCAATCTCTCTTTATCTATTTGAAAACCTAATCTCTCTATCTAGAAACCCATTATTTCTTGCCCTTTCTAAAAATTCATTATCTTTTTCTCTCCTAAAACCCACTCTATCCGTAGAAACCCAACGTCTCTTTCTCTTTATAAAAACCCATTCTCTTTCTCTCTCTAAAAACCCAATTTTTCTCTCTAAAAAGCTATTCTCTCTCTAAAAACCCCATTTCTCTAAAAACGAATTATTTCTCTAAAAATCCAATCACTCTTTATCTCTCTAAAAACTCATCCTCTCTCTTTCTCTCTCTAAAAATTTATTCTCTAGAAACCCAATCTCTCTTTCTCTTTCTAAAAACCCATTTTCTCTCTCTCTCTAAAAACTTATTCTCTCTAAAAACCCATTTCTCTTTCTCTTTCTAAAAACCTATTTTCTCTTTAAAAAAATAATCTCTCTCTAAAAACCCATTTCTCTTTCTCTTTCTCTTTCTAAAAACCTATTTTCTCTTTAGAAAAATAATCTCTCTAAAAACTCATTCTCTCTCTATAAACTCAATCTCTCTTTCTCTCTCTAAAAACCTATTTTCTCGCACAAGAAATCCAATCTCCATTTCTCTCTCTAAAAACACACTCTCTCTAGAAACCCAATCTCTACCTTTAAAAACCAATTCTCTCTCTCTAGAAACCCATCTCTCTCTAAACCCACTCTCTTTCTCTCTCTAAAACCTACTCTCACGCTAAAAATCCAATATCTCTTTCGCGTTCTAAAAACCCATTCTCTTTCTCTATCTATAAACCCAATATCTCTTTCTCTTCTAAAAGCCCATTCTCTCTTTCTCTCTCTAAAAAATATTATCTCTTTCTAGAAGCCTATTATCTCTCTCTAAAAATCCATCATCTTTCCTCTAAAAATCCAATCTCTCTTTCTCTCTCTTAAAGCCCACCCTCTCTAGAAACTCAATCTCTCTTTGTCTATCTTAAATCCCATTTTCTCTCTCTTTCTAAAAATCCAATCTATCATTCTCTCTAAAAACACATTCTCTCTCTCTTGAAATCCAATCTTTATTTCTCTCTCTAACAATCCATTCTCTCTCTAAAAACCAATCTCTCTCTAAAAACTCATTCTGTCTCTAGAACCCAATCTCTCTTGCTCTCTCTAAAACCCATTCTCTTTCTCTAGAAACCCAATTTCCCTTTCTCTTTCTAAAACTCATTCTCTCTTTAGAAACTTAATGTCTCTTTATCTATCTAAAAACCCTCTCTCTCTCTAGAAACTCAATATCCCTTTCTCTATAAAAATCCAAGTTCTTTTTCTCTCTCTAGAAATCAATCTCTTTCTCTCTTTAGAAACCCAATTTTTCTTTCTCTCTTTCGAAATCAATCTCATTCTCTCTCTAAAAACCCGATCTTTCATCTCTATCTAAAAATTCATTATCTCTTTCTAGGAACCCAATATTTTCTTTAAATTTTCTAAAAAGTATTTTTGGCTTACTACAAACAAAAAAAGTTTGAAGACTTAAATAAAAAAAATTAAATAAAAGGCGGGACTTCTTAATGGGCCAGGCCAGGTCCAGACCCAATATATTCTTTTCGTGTTGGGTTGGGCCCGGCCGGGCTTTGATAGTATATATTCCGGGGTGAGGTGCAATTTTCAGTACAATTTTTCGGTCCGAGCTTTACTGGGAAGGGCCAAAGTATTTTCGGGCTTTGCCAAACCTTGGGCTAGCCCGGCCCATTGGCAGCCTTACTTACACCCCTACTCTTGATTATTTTGAAAGAAATTGGAATCATACCTATGTAGGTATTATTCTAATTTCTTAGATTTTTGACACATTTTATGGAAATTAATTTCATAGGTAAAAATATTTCTTACTTTTGTGACGAACCAAACTGAGAAATTAGTAATTTTCTAAGAAAATAATTTTTAAGAAGTCATTTTTATACGAACCAAACGTACCCAAATTTATGACTTGGTTAAAAAGTCGCATACCTTATTAGAGGCACTGTTTGGCTTCCATGGAGACCAGGCATTTACCCCGTTTGGAAGTGCCCTGAACACAACAAATACACTTCCGCGTTGTTTCAGATCCAACCTTAATTCCACCAGAATAGGTGGAATTGATATTTTTGATAGATGTAGAGGCTATTTGGATCTATGGAAAAAAAATTCCTAGAAAAAATTTATTTCTTTTGAAATGTATTTCAAGAAATGTATTTCTTATAAAAATAAGTTTCAGTGGTCTGTATGGAACATGGATGCATAACATTTGTATGGCTTTCTTTTTTTTACATTTTTTGTTAAATTTTTTACTGTATTATTTATTATAATGTTATTCTTTTTATTAAATTTGAGATAGTTTCTCTCTCTAAAAAGTTTGAGCTAATTTCTTTCTAAAAAATTTAAAATAGTTTCTCTCTCTAAAATTTTAAGATATTTCCTCTCCCGAAAATTAAAAATTTGAGATAGTTTCTCTATCTAAAAATTTTGAGATAGTTTCTCCTTTTAAAAGTTTTAAGTACTTTCTCTCTCTAAAATTTGATATGGTTTGCCTGACCACTGGTGAAAGACATTGCGTATGGATTAAAGATGGATTTTATTACCAAGAGTAGGATGATATCACTCAACGAGAATAATTTGATCACCTAGGAGCCAAAGATGGAAGATTATGTTATCTATTAATTGGCTTTATCAACCCCACTTGTCTCACAATAAGAAATTGGCTCACCCTTCTCTTTTAGGTAAGCATAAGATATGACGTAATCCTTAAGCCTCATAGCACATCTTTTAGATCTTTCAGATCGTCTTAATTCAACATTACGTAAATATCTTCTAGCTCTTAGATAATGCAAGTTGTTGGACTAAATCACAATCTCGATGGTTCTCATTGTTGCGTTCTTTCTGAATAGTTCTTTCATCTAGCTCTTCTTTACAATTTTACATAGAATTTTTTTAGAAAACAATATCTCAACCAACAATAGTCTTACAAATAGTAGGATTTGTACCATTTTCATAGCCAAGAAAAACACTTTTTTTTAATCTCATCTCTAACATAGTTGTCATCTAGTACATGCAACATATCCAAAAACACGAACTAAAGGATAATCAACTTTTTATCCGCCCAAACATCTTCTGGGGCCTTCTAATAAAATACAACATTGGGTGGCTTATTAATTAAGAAACAAGTTGTCTGAACTGCTTCTCCAAGAAATACTTCTCTAACCACTAGTGCTATAACATACACCCGGCACATTCTATAATAGTAAGATTCATCTTCTCAATAGCCTCATTTTTTGAGGTGTCATGGGAGGTGTCAACAGCTACCAATTCCTATGCTTGTGTTTACATTTGTGGTACAAGCAACCTTTTTGAAGGTTCTTTCAACCATGGCTTGATAAATTAAGAAGATGACTCTAGGATTTTGAGGTAATTGTACCCGTTCTCCTCAACATCACCAACTCTTGGAGCCAACTTATCCATAAAGTAGATTTAGTACCAATTTACTATATTGTAGGGACTTGTATACACTCATTGAAGGGGTAGCACACAAGCCCGAAGGTATAATAGACAAAGAGTGGAAGAAGCTAGACCAAAAGGCTCTCAAAACTATCCAGCAATAGTTGGAAGAAAATATATTTTGTGTTGACAGAGACGTCTGCTAAGTCATTGTGGGATATGCTACATGCCTTGTATGAGAGAAAGTCTATCGGAAATAATACATTCTTGATCTGAAAATTACTACTAGACAATTGAGAGACTATGGTAGTCTCCATGAGTTACTCAGCACCTGATAGGGTGGTTATCATGATTCAGATCACTAGCATCCTGTTGAATGAGAAGACAAGATGATCCTCCGACTCATCGAACTCACAACTTGTCATAAATCGATGAAAGTCTGGGAATGGGGACCAAAATCGATCTAATGATAAAGCTAGATCGAAGACGAGAAAGGGAATCTCATGTTTTCATTGTGGCAAGGAAAGACACATCAAGGAATAGAGTTGGAAGCTCAAGAAATAGTGGAATGAGGACAATGCCAATAATGATGGCAGGAAAACCACTGAAGTGACTACAGATATTGATGTGGTTGGAAACTGTGGTGACAGGTGCATCAATATAGTATTAAGTTCATACAACTCAAATTAGTTTGTAGATACAGGAGCATCGTTTCATGTTACCCAACATAGGTTATTTTGCTTCTTAAAGAGCGGGAGATTTTGACTTTATAAAAATAGGGAATAATGGTTTCAAAAATATTGTAGGTAAGAGAGATGTACACATCAAGACTAATACTAGGATGTAGTTTGTGCTAAAAGATGTCAGACACATATCAGATATCCGTCTGAATCTTAACTTGGGAGAGTGTTTAAATGATGAAGGATACCACTCAATATTCGATAAGGGACATTAGAAGCTGACGAAGGGATTTCTTTTAATATATAAGGCAAGAAGTATTGTTCACTCTGTAGAATACAAGTGCACGTCTCTAATGGCGAAGTTAATGCCGCAATGGAAGAAACCTCACTAGACCTATGCCAAAGGCGACTAAGCTACATGAGTGAAAAAGAAATGCAAATTTTAGTAAAGAAACATATTATTCACATTGTCAAGAGGGCATCTCTAACTCCATGTAACCATTTTTTGTTAGGCAAACAACATAGAGTCTCTTTCTCCAATAAGAGCTCTAAAGATGTAAAAATCCTAGATCTGGTGTATCCAGATATGTGTGGTCGCATGGATGTGAAGTCTCTTGGTTGCATATCATACTTCATCACCTTTATCGATGATGTTTCAAGAAAGTTGTGGGTGTATTTAACAAAATCAAAAGATTTTTGAAATCTTTCAAAGTTTTCATGCTATTGTGGAAAGAGAGACAGGCAAGGTACTAGAGTGTTTCAGATCAAACAATGGGGGAGTACACTTCAAATGCTTTCAAAAGCTACTGTGCCAAGGGAGGCATAAGGCATGAAAAGATAGTGCCACATACCCCTAGTATAATGGTGTAACAAACAGAATAAATTGCACCATTATTGAAAGAGTTAGGAGTATGTTATACACCGCCAAGTTACCAAAGCCGTATTGGGGTGAAGCAGTCCTCACAATGTGCTACCTAATAAATCGATCCCTGTCATTTCATCCAGATGGTGAAATCTCAAAGAGAGTATTTAGACTTAAAAATATATCTCGTATACACAATTGAGGGAGTTTGGATTCAAAGCATTGGTGCACGTGTCTAAGGAACAAAAATCCAAGTTGGATGAGAAAGCACTTCCCATACATTTTCTTAGGGTACTCAGATGATAAGATTAGTTATATGTTATAGGATCCTAAGAATAAGCAAGTGATCAAGAGTAGGGATGCGTCTTTCAAGAAGATTTTACCATTGAAGACATGAAGAACTCAGAAAAGTCACGAATCTTTAATAATTCAAAACCGGTCATAGTTCCTCCTACCATGGTACATGAAGTCCGTTGTGAAAAGTGCAACAACAAGATGGATCCCAAGAGTTTGACATGCCAGTTTCGAGTGATGTAGAACAGGGGGAGCAGCCTATTCAAGAAGTGTCACCTATAACTTAACTAAGAAGATCCTCTAAGGGACATAAACCCTCTACCAGATACCCTACATCAGAATATATCCTATACACTAAACGAGATAGACCAAAAAGCAACTAGGAAGCCTAGGTTGATAAACACAAAATTGCTTTTTACCTTTCTTAAAGTTATGACCTAGTAAAATTGCCAAAAAGGTAAGAAATTACTGGAGTTAAGTACCAAAAAGAGCCCTTCAAATAAAAACAAGAGGGAAGAAATGCAAAACGTTCCCTACGAGTCAGAATCACACCTATGAGTTGAGATAGAATCACAGCTATGACTTGGTAAAATTGCCAAAAAGATAAGAAAATATGGGAGTTAAGTACCAGGCAGAGCCCAAACAAAAAGAAAAGGGAAGAAATGCAAAATGTTCCCTACGAGTCAGCTGTAGGAAGTTTAATATACGTCACAGTGTGCACAAAGCCAGATATTCGACATACAGTTAGCATAGAGAGCAGATTCATCACTAATCTTGGAAATAAACACTGACAATAGTCAATTGGATATTCA
Source organism: Amborella trichopoda (assembly GCF_000471905.2). The sequence continues at coordinate 327,852 of NW_006499691.1, read as the reverse complement.
AATATCTCATAGAAACATATAAAGTTTGTTTGAACTTTGGGGAAGGAAAACTTATGTTACAAGGGTACACAGATGAAGCCAAGGCTGGAGAACTGGACCCTGTGAAATCAATATAGAGATTTCTGCTTACTTTTGAAGGGAGAGTGGTTTCATGGCAGTCCAAGCTGTAGAAGGGTAAGCAGCTGCTGCAACTAGAAAAAATCCATACCGATAGGAGTACTCGGATATGATGATAAAGACATTGGTCAGAGACAACAAAGAGTTGTGCATAAGCATGGTTGGAATGGATGCCATATGAGCACATGTTTGATCTAGAAGGGAAACCGCCCTCCTAAGACTGGAGAGGGAGATTGTTGAGTGTCTCATTCCATGAAAGAGGTGCACTGGTGATAATATCCCAACAAACCCATTAGGTTGTTATGAGTGGATAACCACTCATGTGAGTAGGGTTGTTATGACGTACTCTCTCTTGTCTCTTTAGAGAAAAAGAGAGATGATATGGATCTCTTCCCACATAAAATAGGACTAGTAATATGCATGTTCATTACACATGGTATTAATTATTAATTATAAAATAAATTTTATTTTCAAATAATATTTTGAAAGGACTTTAAATTATAGAAAGAGAGAAAGAGAACTTCTAATACAAAACTATGAATATTTCTCTTACTCTAATTTAATGCATTTTGCTTATCTATGGGTCAAACCATAGCCTAAAATCTTCCTTGTTATGTTTTTTTTTCCTTTTAATTAAATCATTCACTAAATTAGTATTACTTATATTAATACATATTGTTTGTTTATAAGTTAGAATTATTTTGCTCAATTAACAAAACTAAAGATGCAAAAAAGAAAAACAATAAAGAAATAATCTTTTTCTTTTTTTTATTTAGCAATATAAGTTTTACCATATTATTAACTTATATAATTTGTATTGTTATGAATTATTTTTTGGTTTTTTATATTTTTGGTTATATTATTTTTAATATAATTAATTTTATTTTTAATTACAAAAGTACATATACTATTCATTTATAAGTAAAAATTATAAAAACATAGAGAATATGAAAATACAAAAATGACACATGATACATATAATAAAATTATAATAAATAGGTAACTGTCGCAATCAAAACTAGTCATAATGTTGTTATTATTTATTTTTCTTCCTTTTATGACAGTAAAAATGTTTTGCTTATTTTTTTAATTTTATTTAAAATTTTGAAAATTATAAAAAAAAATAATGATAGAAAATGAAAGAAATCGAAGAAGTAAAACAGAAATGAATAAAGCAAATTGGAAGATAACATAAATGAATAAAGGAAATTGGAAGATTTTTGTTTCAATTACTAATTATAGAAATGCTATAATTTTTAATTTACTAAGATGACTTGCATTTTGAGGAGTTATTTCTAAAAAATTTCAATTATGTTAGTACCTCTATAATTTGTATTTATGGTTAATTATAATTATGCTTTTACCTATGTTTTGCATTTACAATTATATTATTCATTACTATAAGTTAATAATTTTTACACAAAATATAAAAAATTTCTTTAAAATTTAAAACAAATAACATTAATGATTTCAAATATATAAAATAAATTTACATAAGATAGAAAGCTACATTTTATATCATACATTCAACTGTTCACGAAATAGAAAAATTTTTTTATTGAAATATAAAAGAAAATAAAGTATAATATGTGTAAATGGAAATTATGAAAGAGAGAAGTTTTGAAATGTAGGCGAGAGGGATAGAAAATTTTTAGAAAGTTGATTTATTAGAAAAGAGAGAGAGTGGAGGTATGTGGGAATATTGGTGAGGAGAGAGATCATGGGATAGATTTATTAGGAGAGAGAAAATAAAAAACAATTTAAGAAAGTTGATTTATTAGGAGAGAGAGAGTAGTTACATGAGAATATTGGTGATGAGAGAATAGAGAGCAAAACGTGGACACTTGTAGTAGGGGAATGATTTCATGCAACGGTTGTATAGTAATATAATGCAATCTTCTTAAAAAACCATGTTAAAGGTATTTGTTTAACATGAATTTTGTATTGTACACTCTTTTCGTTTTGAAGAACAATCACAAAAAAGAAAATTTTAAAAAAAATGCTTTAGAAAGTTTTCATTCTAGCCCAATTAATATAAACCGTCAATTTTATTGAGATGGTTTGATATAGCTTTATCATCATTAGATTAATAATGGTAAAAAATAAAAAAGTTATTTTGAAGTTTTTAACGCATAGATCTTGAAATTCACGAAATGGATCGTCGAGATTCATTGTTCGATGGGTACTAATTTTAACCATATCTAGGATGCAAATTGAAATTTTTTTTTATAGGATTGATTATCAGGACGAAGAGAATTTGCATGCAAAATTTGGGATCATACAAATGTCAAAAATATAGTTTTCTAGAGGTGTGGTTGCATTATACTATTATACAACCGTTGCATTAGATCATTTCCCATTGTGGTATTATATTAAGATATATTTTATAGGGGAGTAATTTTATGCAACGGTTGTATAGTAATATAATGCAACAATCTTAAAACCATATTAAGGCCATTTGTTCGATCCAAATTTTAAAATATAAACTCTTTTCATTTTAATGAATAATCACAAATTATTTTTTTTTGAAAAAGTAATTTAGAAAGTATTTTTTTGAGCCCAATTAACATAGGTCGTCCATTTTGGTGATAGACTTAGATCTAGGCCTTAGAATGATCTTTTTCCTTTTTCAAATTTTTTAGATAACTTTATTATTTGTAGATTAACAATTCTAAAAAAGAAAAAAATGATTTTGAATTCATAAAGTCCTAGATTTTGAAATTCATCAAATGGACGGTCTAGATTCATTGTTGGAGGGGACTCATTTTGACCATATATAGGGTGTAAATTAGTTTTTTCTTTTCTTTTAGATTGCTTATTGAGATGAAGAGAGTGTTTGTGCAAAATTTTGGGTCATACAAATACCACAAACATGGTTTTCTAGAAGTGTAATTGCATTATACTATGATACAACTGTTGCATTAGATCACTGCCCTATTTTATAATAATTTAATAGTTATTAATGAAAATTATAATAAAACTAATTTATTTTTGTTACTATTCGTACTCTTAACTAAATGGTTACAATTGTAATATTAAATATATTTATTACCAAGAGATTATTATTTTTTCAAAAATACACCATACTTGTATGATGCATATATCAAAAAAATAAATTGATGCAATTAAACAATGAGTATCACATAAAAAAAAATGAAAATTCACTTAATGCGAAGATGATGATGTAACATCCACTCATCTCATGAAATTTTGCATGGGTCCAAGCATGACAACTAATACATTTTATTAGGGTATATTTTATCATCTATGTAAGCACATATAGAAGTACAATGGATAAACAATTAAAATTAGTTAGTTCTTACATTAAACACTATACACACTTCTAAGCAAAAGTAACAACTCTAATATCCAATGAGCAGCCAAATGAAGGCTCTAGGTTCTCTCTCAAAGTAGACGAGGTTGCTATACACATCGTTTTTTCTTCCATGGCGTGTAGCTGGGCTCATGGAAAAGAAAAACCAAAAAATAAATCCAAACAATATATAATATCAAAAGAAAATGGAAATCGACATACCTATATAGAGAAAAAAATATGATTGTCTTGCATAACTTCATTGGACATATAGAAGTACAACAGATAAACAATTAAAATTATTTATTAAACACTGCATACACTTCTAAGCAAAAGTAATATCGAAGAACTCTAATATCCAATGAGCAGCCAAATGAAGACGCAACTAAGTTCTCTCTCAAAGTAGCCAAGGCTGCTATATACATCTTTCGTGCTTCTTCCATGGCGTGTAGATGTGTTTCAACAATAGGTTCCTAGAAAGAAAGACAGAAAAAAGAAGAAGAAGAAGAGACAGAAATCCAAAACAATATACAATATCAAAAGAAAATAGAAATCAACATACCTAAGCAGAAAAAAAAATTATGATTGCCTGGGAGAGAATTAATCTTGCCACATTTGTCATGTGTGAAGCACAAGTTAAAAGTTGAGAGAAAGAGAGAGTTGTGGCATGCATGAGAGAAAGAGTTATGGTGTGCATGTGTGTGTGAGAGAAAGAGTAATGTGGTTAGAAGAATTGTGAGAGTGGGAGAGAAAAGGAAAGGAGAAAGATAGGAGAGAGAAATGCGGGAGAGAGGTATGTGGGACAGGAAAGGAAATATGGGGGAGAGAAATGTGGGAAGGGAAGAAAAATGTGGGAGGGAGTGAGAGTAAATCATAGAGAGAGAGAAAGAGAAATGAATTTATTTAAATTGGGGAGAGAGGAATTTACTTAAAGGGTGTGGTTTCTATAAGGTTGCAACCTTAAGCAATCCAATTAAGGCGCACCTCCAAATTTTATTATAACATGTAATTTTGGTCTAAAAAATTCTTAGGATTATTTCAAAATCTATTTTCATATATAATTATAAAATTTTAAACTTCAAAAATAGTTAAAATCAAGTTGTTCTATAAACATATGAATATCTTGAAAGTGGACGGTCTAGATAAGGTGTTGCAAGATGAGCTATTTCTGGGACTAAAAAGCTGCTTTTTTTTTCATATTCACATATCTCGATGTCGATATGATCAATTACAGGTTTTTCAATATTAAAACATTCCCATGGATTTTTTAGGTGCATTTGCAATTCTACATTTTAAGGCTGCAACCTTATATAAACTTTTTCCTTACTTAAATTGGGGAAAGATGGAAGATAAGGCGTCGCCACATTAAAAAAAATGGGGTTACGTAGAAGATGAGGTATCATCATTCTAAAAAAATAGTTACCTATGTTTATGCATTTGCATGCATGTAGGGAGAGAGAAAGGAGTTACCTATTTTTATTCATTTGCATGCATGTAGAGAGAGAGAATGAGAATGAGAATGAGACTATAGAAATGTGGGAAAAAAGAAAAGATGAGTAAATTAAGTTATTGGTATAGAGAAGATGAGGTGTCATCACACAACCAAAGGAGTTACCTATTTACATGTATTTGCATGCATGTAGGATGGAGAGAGAAAAGGTAACCTAGAAAAGTGGGAGAGATGGAGAGAAGATGAGGTGTCATAACACAACCAAATGAATTATCTATTTTTATATATGGAAAATGATCTAATGCAACGGTTGTATAGTAGTATAATGCAACCACACCTCTAGAAAACCATATTTTTGGCATTTGTATGACCCCAAATTTTGCACACACATTCTCTTCATCCTCATAATCAATCTTAAGAAAAAAAAAATTCAATTTGCACCCTAGATATGATCAAAATTAGTACCTATCCAAGAATGAATCTCGACCATCCATTTAATGAATTTCAAGATCTAGGCCTTAACAAATTCAAAATCACTTTTTTATTTTGTAGTATTATTAATCTAATGATGATAGCGTTATATAAAAATTTTGGGAAAAAAAAAATCCTTTTGAGATATATATCTAACCATCTCAATAAAATAGACGACTTATATTAATTGGGTTAGAATGAAAACTTTCTAGAGAATTTTTTAAATTTTTATTTTTTGTGATTGTTCTTCAAAATGGAAAGAGTGTACATTTAAAACTTTGTGTCAAACAAATGTCTTTAACATGGTTTTTGAAGATGGTTGCATTATACTACTATACAACTATTGCATGAAATCATTCCCCTGTATGTATTTGCATACATGTAGGATGAAGAGAGAGAGAGATAATAGAAAAGGAAAAGCTTTCTATGTTCCTTCTACAACATAGAAGTTCTATCATCCCCTACCATCCAGCCCTCCTTTTTTTATCAAGAGAGTCGCTCACCGTTTGATCTTAGATCTGATGTCTCAAAGTATTTTATTTTTAATTTTTTAATACAAATTTTCTGAATATGAATTTTGGTACGTGCCATCTTCTCATTGGGGTGCACCTATAAAAAATATTAACAATAATTTTTTGATAAAAAATAATGACCAAAATAGCCCTTAAAAGTTTTAGGGGTATTTTGATCATTTTATTTTATCAAAAATATTTTTTTTATATGTTTCGTTAGTACAAGTTTAATAGAGGAATGGACGTCTAAAATTTGGAGTCAAAACAGTTCATATAAAAACATTAAAAAAAAAATGGTGTAGAGGTGTGACATTGTGATTGGGGCAATCTTAGCCCTCCATTAAAAAATGGACGGTTGGATAAAGGGGAGGATAGAACTTCTATGTTGTAATGGGAACATAGAAAGCTTTCCCAATAGAAAAATATAGGAGAGATAGAAAGTAAGAGTAAATAAAAGAGAGTGTATAGAAATGTTGGAGGAAGAGAGGGATAAGAATTGAATGAAAAAAGACACTTGGCGCAATAACAAGAAGGGTGTTGCTCTCGCTTAATATATAATAGATAACAATTATGTGAGATGAGGTAGAGATTTTGAGAAACAAAATCTCATCCTATATAAAATGGGAAAGTCTCATGTAGTATTAGGGTTTTCTCTCCCCAACATTATTAGAGTGGGCGTCCTTTTTAGGCTTACCTCTCTTGGTGTATTAGAAAAATATAGAGAGCTTTCTCTTATAAAGAAGAAGAACATAGAGAAAGTTACCGTTTTTCTTAGAGAGAAGAAGAAGAAGAATAGAGAGAGAAGCATGTTAGAAAGAGAAAGAGAAAGAGAGAACCTTTTTTTTTTCACAGAGATAAAATAACCAAAAAAAGAAAAGAAGTATCTCAAAGAGAGAAGAACCTCAAATAGGGATAACTTAGAGAGAGAAAATCATTTAAAAGAAATCAGAGAGCTCAAGAAAAATTGTTTCTTGAAAGAACTTTGTAACTACTTTTTAATAGATGATTTGTCTCTTTCTCCTGTGAATGTAGCTTGAAAAGGTGAACCACGTAAATCTAGATATCAGTTAGATATTTTTATATTATTTGATTTATTACATTTTTTCTATTCATACACACGCACGTTGATTTTGATATATTTTGTGTCCCATAAATCTAGGTTTCAATGCACGCATCCCCATTCGTGTGAGAGTGCTCGACTTGGTAAGCCCAACATTTGGCTCAAGGCATGGCGGTGAAACCCTTGTTATTGTGCACAAGGACAAGTTTCAAAAGGTCTGAAGATGACAGTGAAAAGAGGAAAAGAAAAAAAAATCGTATGAGAGAGAAAGATTGAATTTTTTTTTTTTCTATTTTCTTTTTATCCCCTACTTTGGTAGTTAGGCTAAAAACATAGGTAAAAGCATTACTTTTGAAAAAAATCTTGTGCGGGAATATTCAAGATAGCTAATGAGGGTGGCAATGAGCAAGGCTTGAGCCATGGCAAGCCAGAAAGAAGTACAAAATATTTAGGGCTACAACTATTAAGCGGTACGAGTTATTTCAAGTGAAAGACTAGAAAAGGGCAAGGGTTATGCCCAAAATGACATGGTTGGAAGTAATGAGAAAAGATATAGGGACTTGTGGCCACATTGAGGATATGACCCTTAATAAGTGAGGTTGTGGCCCCTAATAGAGCATAATGGCGCACTAAGATTCGTATAGCCAACTTCAATTAGTTGGAAAAATCTTTGAAAATTAAAATAGCTAGGGTGGTAAAATTTTTAAAATAAAAATTTTTTAATTTTGCGGAGACATCTTCTAGGCAATCCAAACAGTAAACAAGCATCTTTCTAGTATCTTACCAGTTGCTATCCAAACAAGAGACATGCGTATTCCAAGAGATGCCAGACACCAATTTCATGATCCATCCACCAAATAGGGCCTAAATTATTACGCATGTAAACACAAATGTTCATTCTTTGAGATGTATATTTCGACAATTTTTCAAAATTTTGAGCCAGTGGCTTAATGATGAGGTTTTTATAAGGCCTAGGCTCTATTAAAACAAAACTAAACCTCACCTCAAATCCTCGTCCAAAATGCACTTTCAGCAACTGAAATCGCCTTGATGGCTCTAAAATTAATTTCAAACACCGACAATGAAATTTGAACTAAAAGAAAGATATAAATCTTGAAGTTCGATAAACTTATTTTTAGGCAAAATGGACGGTCTAAATAATTTATTACTGCATGATTTATGTGGCCTTTAAAGGTTTTATGAGTGCTTGTAAAATGAAATGATATAATGGAACATGAACTCAGTGGGAGCGTGGTCCCTCATGGACCGGACTGTGCTTGACGATCTAGGCCAGTCGGTCGGGACAAACCCATGTTACCTGGGCATGAAGAACAAACCGATGAGGGTTCATGGGTTAGCCCTTGATGAGGTCGGAGAACATACCCAGATGAGTGAGTCGAGGGACTGTTTAACCCTTGTGTGTGATGGTGGCCTACAGAGATAGGGGTCAAAACCTTACCCATGTGTCATCACATGGCATGCATATCAATAGATCGTTCGAGAAAGCCATAAATCCACTTTTTAAGGTGAAGCGTATGCATGTACGAGAGATCCCCCTATGGGGCATAGGGGCATATGGGCCCACCATGTTTCTAGAAGGTGAGGCCCACATGTGCCTCCCATGGGTGGCATGCCCCACCTCTTACTACTTTTCATTTTATGGAAAGTTTTGTTTTGTGGTCTATGTGACCTTATGTTTTGGTAACTTTAAATTGTGACATGTGGTCAAATTATAGATTGAGTATATATTGACCACATATTGCCTTAATATGGAATTAGATATTTACTTGATATATCTTTGATAAATTTTATGGAAAAATATGTGTAGAGATATGTTATTTTATAGAATGCACAATATTGAATTAAAATTAATTTAACTTATTTTGTATTGATGAGAAAACAGTTTAGGAAGGGAGGATAAATGTTCATGCACCTTTCATAATGTTGATGGCTTATCTATGGAATAGATGGCTCAGATCTCTCACCCACAAGTCACCCTTGATTGACAGTCCATGTTCAATCTCACAAGAAGAGGCAAGCCAAGGAAAACCCTAAAAAACTCTAATAATGTTCAAGCCTATAAAAAAGGGATTGTCTCTACCAAATATCTCTACATCTTATCTTTCTATCTCTCTCATGTTTAGTCTTTCTCTCTCCCACATCGTGAAAATGGGCTAAGGTATTAGACTATGGAGTTCTTCTCTCTCCCATCTCTCAACTATAGATTTATGGTTAACGATTTTTAGGGTTAGCAAAAAGAGAACCCATCTCTCTCAAACTAGGTTGCTAAGGGAAGTCACTTAGGGTTTGAGTTTGTGAGCAAAGGGGTTCATGTTCCATTGGCATGGCTTGGCTTAAATTTGTTTTCTCAATTTGAGATTGAAGCAAGATCGTCGATCACACGCCATCGAATGGTGGTGACTCGGTGTGGGGTATAATAAGCTCGGTTGAGGTAATTTTCGATACTCTTCTTTTTATTTCTTGCAATCATGTTTTTATTCTCAAGCATAGTGCAGAGTTTATTCAATGGCATCAAGTCTTAAGATCTTGGTTTTATTGTTATGTTGATTTAGTTTGAAGTATATGTTGTTGTAATAAGACCACCTATAAGTGATATTTTGCCAAAACAAAAGGGGTGATACAAATAAGAATAATAATAATAATAATATTCTCGGATAAAAGATCACATAGGTCTTTCTTTCATTGGTATCAAAGCTATTGATATTTGATGTCATTAGTTGCATTTTCTCTTTATTAAGTTTGGATCAAGCTTGGGAATGATATATAAAAAAACTAATGACCTTTGTGGTGAAGAAATACACCCACGGTTAAGAATTATTGAAGTATTCCAACACTGAAAATACACTCTGCATAATGAGTATTATAGGATATTTTGGAGTAGTGATATGACAAAGATAATGAGGTATTTTTCTATTTCATACTTCAGTGATATTTTGTGTCTTTAAGAGTAGGATCTACCTACAAAATTTCAGAAGGATATCCTATAGGAATTAAGAGTTATAGACTCAATAATGAAGGGTGTAAGTTCTGACCCTACAAAATTCAAGAATTGTCTATTGAGTTCCGTGATTTTTCTCACCAATCATATGATTTTATTTCTAGCTGAAATTAGATTGTGATTATAAAATTGAGTCTATTTTCAAACAAAAAACGTTTCATCAAGAAATTCCTTGTGGTTTGAAAGATATGTTCAATTTATTAAAGGATATGCAAGTGCTATTTTCTACAATGAAAACTATTTCCATGACTTGGAAGTCATGCTTTAAGTTATATACTTAACATAACATTTTATGGTCCACACTAAATTTTTAACTTCCATTCTGAGTCTATTTTCTAATAAAATTTATTTGAAAAAGAAATATCTATGAGAAAAGAGGAATAAAAAATTTCGATTGAAGCGAGGTCATCCTGAATTTTCTGCAATTTGGTATGTTCTTCATTGAGACATGAATAGCTATATTTATCAAGCCTACTTAACAAAATCATATGAGGCTTGTGGAAATATATGTATTATCATTATGTGTCTAATTTTAAACAAAATTGGTTTGAAATGGAAGCTCCATGTGAGTAGAGAGATAAGGAAATTTTACTATTCCTAAAATTCTGCAGCATGATTTATTTTGTGATATGAATATCACTTAATTATTTCTCTGAACAAAAGTTTTATTTGGGATTAAAACTATGATGTTGTGATTTGATTTTGAGTCTAGTTTCAACACTAAAGATTTTAGGAATAAGTTATTTGAGAATTAAGAGAAATAATTTTTTTTTATTAAGAGGTGCTCAACCTGATTTTCTGCTGAGAAAATTACATTGTGACCTAAATGTCACTAAAACAAAGACTCACTAAATGGTATGATTTAGGGATAGAACTGAGCACTATTTTATGTTTTTTAGTCGATTTCAATACTCTAAATGATTTAGAGATAAATTTTTTATAAGTTGACAAATGTCATATTTTTATCATGGGATGCTCATGTTCTATTATGCAATATATTGAAAGATGTGGCATGTTAAGGCACATCTTTGGATTCCTAATTATAGAGACCTTTTTAGGGCTCATTCAAAAAGGTTTTTATAGTGTGTCATGAGTATGGTTTATTATAGTAAAATTTCAAAGAGATGTAATGTAGAGTTGGCGAGATATGACACTCTATATGAAGAATATTCGATCTGGGAATATAAAAATGAAAAACGAAAAACAAAAAAAAAAAACAACGATACCTATAAAAGCATTTTGGTTTCTTCGAGATAAATGGATATATACAGAGACTTGGTAGTAGCAAAGAAATGCTGAAGATCAGTGGGAGAATCAAATTTGTGATGTTTGAAATGATGGGATGGAGAAGATTATTTCTTTGTGGTGTGAGAAATGAAGAATCCAAGTGCTGAAGAGATGGAAAGTTCGTGACATGTGAAACTGATGATCAATATATTCTCCATCAGTTGCATGCTCTTTCAAGATCGTAAAAGCAAGTAAGAGCAAAGAATTAAGAAAGCCTAGGTACCGCGCTACACAGTTTTGAGGTATGAAATTTATCCTATATTACATGGTAAGATCATATAAAAAAAGAGGATTCAGTAACCCTTTTATTTTAAGTTTCATATACTTCTTTGATTTTTGGCTATTTGTTTCATGAATATGTATGGAGTGTATGGACATTAGGTGATAGGTGCTAACAAATTTGAAAGAGCCGGTTTTGAAGACCTTGTGTTTTTTGTGCCTCCTTATGCTTGGGTAAGAACTACTTAAGGTAGTGATACATATGGAGATGTGGTTTGATCGAGGGCTTTAAGCCTAAGTATAAAACACGAGATATATGTGTGGCTCATTCAAATATGTAAGCAAGAGTGGAGTGTTCTGATGGAACTCGATCTTAGTGAGCACGAATAGAGTGTTATAATGGAACTCGGTTTTAGTGACCATCCTCCCAATAATATCTATAATATAATGTATTGCATGTGATGATAATATCTTGATAAAATCTCTATATTTGCCAAAAATGAAGTATTTTGTCAAGGTTTTAATAACCATTCTTTAGTCATGCTTTATTTTGGATAAAATTATAAGATGGTGTTTATGATTTGTTTTTGTAGCCATGAATTTGACTTGGTAGGGAATTAAAAGTGAAGGCGGTAAAATGATTTATGAAGGCTAAGCATGTATTTTAAAATTAAAATGGATGATTTGAGAAAAACCTAACTCTATGAATATCGTTTTAAAAAAACCACATAGTCTTGCTAGGTCCACTAAGTCTTTATGAAAAATCATTTTAAACCGTCATACTATTATCTAGGTATTTATAAAATTGGGAGAAAAATTGTCATACACTGTTTTTTAAATACCCATATGCCTTAATCCATATTTCTAATTATTTAGAATCATCGATTACCCAATACCTTGAACCATAGGAATTGTTGAAGGAAGGTCATATTGTTAGGCTTCCTTGACACATGTTGTATTGATTAGATAACTTGGTTTATATGGATTTACTACCAAGACGACTAATGTGGTTGAACTTTTGTGGTTCAGGAAGGTTTTGCATATTGTGAAACCAACGGGCACTAAATTATATATAGCATGAAACTTGCTATACTACCTTATGATATAGGCATAAGAATGTTGAGAATATATATATATATATGTTATATGTGCAATAATTGAGTAGAAGCTGCTACAATCCCCCGTTTCTTTTAGCTGCTTGGATATTCAGATATACAGGTGCAAGCTATCTCACGGATCTAGATGATACGAACTCTACATCTGGATATGTGTACATGCTTGGAGGGGGTACAATTTATTGGAAATTAAAGAAACAGGATGCGGTGGAATTGTTTATCATGGAGGCAGAGTACGTGACGTGCTGTTTGGCGGCCAAGGAGGCCGTAGTTTTTTAATCAACTTGACCTTCACCCTGTGAATTGTGAGGCAGTAATGATTTTTTGGGACAACACGACGGTGATATGGGTGTCAAAAGAGCCACGATTCCATAAGAGCTCCAAGCACATAAAACTATGTTTCTATCACCTGAGGAATAAGGTGAGATTGAGAAAGATCGAGATCTAGATAAAGTAAATATTTCAGTGGGAGCACCTTCTAATATTTGGCAGGCCAGCTGAAACAACAGACTATAATGTAGTTCACCTATGGAACCCGTATGTGTGGCGCTAGTTGTATGGCTACAAAAAAGGAGCAGTTTGTTTGAAGAACTTATTTGAGCCCATGAACATATAACCCCATACAATGAAGGTACATGATGATCTTCTGAGACAATAGGTTCATGATTCACGATGCGATATAAAAGATGGACTACGACCACTTTTAGGATGAGACCCTAGCAGCAAAGAGAAAAAAAAAGCATTACCTCTATAAGTCTTTTTGTAAAAAGATTGGTGGCGAAAGCCATGACTAATTTATTGAGATAATAAGTGAAAAATGCTTGAGAGAGATATTGTAATTGGGAGAGAGAGATGGGGATGAGAGAAAGTGAGAAACAGAGAATGTAAGGTTTCAAAAGCCAAGTAGGAGATGTTGGGTTTATGTAGCCTTTAAAGGCCTTATGAGTGTTTGTAAAATGAAATAATATAGTGAAACATAAACTCTGTGGGAATGTGGTCCCTCGTGGATCATACCATGCAAATGATGTTTGCCAATACTGGATTGTGCTTGACGATCTAGGCCAGTCTGTTGGGAAAAACCCATGTTACCTGGGCATGAATAACAAATCGAAGAGGATTCATGGGTTAGCCCTTGATGAGGTCAGAGAACATGCCTGGATGAGTGAGCCGAGGGACTGTGTGACCTTTGTGTGTGATGCTGGCCTATAGAGACGGGAGGCAAAACCTTACCAATGTGCCATCACATGGCATGCATATCGATAGATCGTTTGGGAAAGCTAGAAATCCATCTTGTAGGGTGAAGCGTATGCATGTGCGAGAGATCCCTCTATGTGGCGTAGAGCTGTGGTTGCATCAGGTCTTGGTGACCTAGACTCGTCTCTAAGGGAGAACCTGTAATCCACAGACTAGGATTGCGACCCCTTGGCTCATTGGTCAGACTTTGGTAACCCACTAATGAGCCCTTGCTTGGACTGTGGGTCATGAAAAATACTTGGTCGGTCTGATAAAACAAGTGTGGTCCGTAGTCCACAATTTAAGGTGGAGTGCCCCATGATTGTTGATTTAATTCCCAAACTATATGGATACATTTGCCATCAAATTAATTTGATGATTATTTTAGATTATTTATGATAATGATTCTTTTAAATTATTTATGAAATGATTATTTTAAATTATTTAAATTATTTATGATAATCATTATTTATGATAATGATTATTTTAGAATTTTTATGATTCTTTGGATATTTTATTATAATTTTTGGATTTAAAAAATTATAGATATTGATACAATGTTTTAATGTTCACTATAAATTATTTTGTTAATTTTAAATGCATAAAAAAAATAATCATAGGGGCCTATTATGCACATGGGCCTAGCATGTTTCTAGAAGGTGGGGCCCACATGTGCCTCCCATGGGTGGCATGCCCCATCTCTTACTACTTTTTATTTTATAGAACATTTTGTTTTGTGGCTCATGTGACTTTATGTTTTGGAAACTTTAAATTGTGACATGTAGTCAAATTATGGATTGAGTATGTATTGACCATATATTGACTTAATATTGAAGTAGATATTGTCTTGATAAATCTTTGATAGATTTTATGGAAAATATGTGTAGAGATGTTCTATTTTATGGGATGCACAATATTGAATTAAAATTAATTTAACTTATTTTGTATTGATGGGAAAATGGTTTAGGAAAGGGGAATAAGAGTCCATGCACCTTCTATAATGTTGATGGCCCATCTATGGAATGGATGACTCAGATCTCTCACCCCACAAGTCACTCTTGATTGACGGTCCATGTTCAATCTCACAAGAAGAGACAAACCAAGGAAAACACTAAAAAACCCTAATCTTGTCCAAGCCTATAAAAAAGATATTGTCTCTACCAGAAATCGTTATACTTTATCTTTTTATCTCTCTCTCATGTTTGATCTCTCTCTCCTACATTGTGAAAATGGGCTAAAGTATTAGGCTATGAAGTTCTTCTTTCTCCCATCTCTCAACTATGGATATATGGCTAAGGGTTTTTAGCGTAGTAAAAAGACAATCAATCTCTCTCTAACTAGGTTGCTAAGGGAATTCACTTAGGGTTTGAGTTTGTAATCAAAGGTGTTCATATTTAATTGGTATGGTTTGGCCTAAATTTGCTTTCTCGATTTGAGATTGAAGCATGATCGTCGATCCCACGCCATCGGATGGTGGTGACTCGGTGTGGCGTGTAATAAGCCCAGTTGAGGGAATATCTGGCACTCTCTCTTTTATTTCTTGCAATCTTATTTTTTATTTTCAAGCATAGTACATAGTTATTTCAATGACATCAAGTTTAAAGTTCTTGGTTTTATTGCCATATTTATTTTATTTTGAAGTATTGTTGTTGTAATAAGACCACATGTCAGTGATCTTTTGCCAAAACAAAAGGGGTGACATAAAAAATGATATATATATATATATATATATATTATACTCGGGTAAAAGATCACATGGGTCTTTCTTTCAATTACATCAACTGTTTTTAAGAGTTTGAATTCTTTTTTCATAACCATAATGTTCAACCAAGATGAACAATGTAAAAGTTTTAGA
The DNA here is from genome assembly GCF_000471905.2 of Amborella trichopoda. The sequence goes on along the minus strand of NW_006499691.1, from coordinate 312,201 downwards.
ACGCTTGAATTGTAATTTTGAATGAGATATAAATTAAGACTTTACTTATTTTAATAGGTCTACAGCCCTATCATACCATTTTCCATGGCTAATATCTTGTTCTTAAGGCGGAAGTATACAGCGACATGGGTGAAGCTGTGTAATTCAAGGCCATGGCCCATACATAATATAAATATATAATGGAACAGAGTATATGGAATGGAACCCGAATGATTACGCCACGGGAGCATGAGGAAGATAACGCGCAGATTTGGTGCGGCAATGGAGAATCCCAGCGAGAACAACAACCACTACACCAAAGCGAATACAATATTTGCATTTAACAGTCCCCTGCTCTAAATTTGCGACCGCCCCTTCTTCCAACTCTTTTGACTGCACAATGTACACGAAGAGAGAGAGAAAATAAACACTCTCTCTCCTCTATCCAATATCTTTTTTTTCCAAGTTCCTGTGAAATCACGGACGGAATCCATAGGCCTTAACGTCCGTGAACTGGGCTTTTCAGAGCAGAGGGCTAGGGCCGGTAACAAGCTGGGATTTTTCCGGGTCAGCCCCGGCCCTGGCGTGGCCCTTGTTCCTTGAGCGGCAGCCTAGGTTCTGGCACTATTAGGGGTGTGCCTTGCTAAAATTAAAAACAAACAAATAAAAAAAGGGATGATTTATGAAGAGATAATTTATCTTTTATACATGAAAGTCATAATCACTTTTTTTAAAAAAATTCAAAGTGGGTGTTTGTAAAATTGAATAAATAGGCAAAGTTAAAAAAAACAAAAGAAAAGAATATTTTCAAACATTACGACTCACCCCAAACCATCTAATTTGACATGTAACAAGCCTAAAAGATTGTGACTTCTATGTATAAAAGATAATGGAAAGCTTTCTATATTTCCCCTACAACATAAAAGTTTTATCCTCCCCCTATCATTCAGCCGTTCATTTTTTATCAAGATAGCCACTCACCGTTTGATCTTAGATCCGATGTCTCAAAGTATTTTATTTTTAGTTTTTTTAATACAAATTTTTTAAATATGAAAATTGATACGTGCCATCTTCTCATTGCAGCGTACCTATAAAAAAAGATTAGCAATAATTTTTCGATAAAAAATAATAACCAAAATACCATTTAAAATTTTCAGAGGTATTTTAAGCATTTTATTTTATTGAGAATATTTTTTTTATATTTTTTGTTAGTATGAGTTTAATAGAGGAATCGACGTTCAAAATTTGGTGTCAAAATAATTTATAAAATAAAATTAAAAAATTAATAATACAGAGACGTGATATTATGATTAAGGCAATCTTACCCCTCCATTAAAAAATTGAGGGTTGAATAAAAGGGAGGATAGAACTTCTAAATGGCAAAAAGAACATAAAAAAAGCTTTCCCAAAATATAAATGTACTGTTCGCATAAAAGCCCATAAAAAAATTAAAGACAGGTCTCTCCGCCTAAGTTCCCAAATACTGAGGCCACATTTTGTACCCTAAGGCCTAGGCCGGCCTGGCCACCCAGTCCATTGCCATACTACTCAGGGCGTGAGTTTCGTGCAGTTCCACGCACTTGGATAGCTTCTAGAGAGAGGAGAGAGGAGAGAGAGGGAGGAATGATAAAAGGAGAAAAAGAAAAAAAAAAGAAAGTAAAAGACTCACGGAAGGCAGGCGTCCATGGGCCCAGTAGGCTCTACCACCCAAAAGATTCTTAAGCAGACTCTGAAGAAGGAAGGCCCCTCCTTTAAAAACCCAACTTCTCTCCATTCCAACTTCCACTACGCCTGCCCCTCTCTCTCTCTCCTTTAAAAACCAATTTCCAGGCATTTCCACTACCCCTCTCTCTCTTAAACAACCAATTTACCAGCACCTTCTCTCTCTACAAAACAATGCATTAAAAAAGAACTCAAAGATGGAATAGTGGGATCCGTACTGTTTCAGGCACAGTTCCAGCCTTCAAAGACTCCCCCCATTTATTCTCTGGGTATATATCTCATCTTTTGCAGGTTAAAAGATATGCTCTCGCTTTGGGATATGAAATCCCCTCTTTCTCTCTCTTCTTTCTCTCTCTTAGTTACCCAGATCGATCAGTCAGTCACTCACCACATTCCTTCCCTTCTCCCAACGTATCTCGTCTTACCCAAGAGAGAGAACTGAAGATTGCATCAAAGGAAGAGAGATGTAGAGAGACAGCACGGCCTAAAATTTTGAGCCCAGGGCTCGAACCAGCACGGCCTAGGTCCATGCAAACTCCGCTGCATGGCTTTGGACTTCGAGAAGAGGGGGCACGCCATTCTGTCAATTGGGTGCTTGGAGCGACCGTTGGTTGTTAAAGTTTGCTCAGGGGAGGATGGATAGATATTAAGTAACAGTAGAGAGAGAAAGATAAAGCAAGTTAGTGAGAGAGAGAGAGAGAAAGCATGCATTTAAGGACGTGTTATTATCAATCAGAGCACATGGACTGCTGATAAATCAATCAAGACTACGGTTGAGGTGGATTTCCCAATGATAAATCTACGGCTCGGAAGAAGCAGGGTGATGAGAGAGAAAGTGAGGAGAGAGAGAGACAAATAGATGTTAAGAATGTGAGATGCTTAAGAAAGTGGGTGAGAAAGACTGATAAAAAGGGTGTATCTCTGCAGACGGGCAGTGTGGATTTGTAGAGAGAGAAAGTGGTTAGAGAGAGAGACGTGCTGGTCCATAACGCACCAGACATGTAGTTAGGGACTCTGAAATCCAAGACAGTGGGTTTTGCTGATAATTTCCTATTTGAAATGTACGAGAGAGAAGGCTCTTCTGGTTCCATTTGCACACGCCATCTCTCTCTCCTCTAATCTCTCTCTAAAGCATATACAAAGAAAACAATAGAAATGGAGGATCAAAACACCATTGATCTCAATTCAAACCATTAAAACCCAACTAGTGTCTCTATTTACAAGGATCCCACAAACCCTAAGCTTCTGTTAACAAGATATTGAAGAAAAAAAAAAACCCTAAAAGTAAAGAAAAATTGGAAAAAAAGAACTCATACTGTGTCTTCTCTGATCGAACAACCACTGTAGAGTCCTCATTCTGGGGGAAACAATGAATTGAAGCCAAGCCAAAAAAAACCAGCTTCAGGTGTATATCCACCAAACTAAAACAAGGCAAAAAGAAAGGAACCAAAAAACCAAAACAGAATAGAAAATCTTAGAGAGAGAAAGAGGCACGAAGCACTAATGGAATCAGGTCCCAAATTCTGAGACATGCTGCTTAAAGTGAGGTGAAGGATGACTATTTCTCTCTCTTCTCTCTTGAAAACAACCGGGCTTCTATCTTTCTCTCTCATAAGAAGGAGGTAGAGGAAGGAGGATGGGGAGGACCATAACCTGAGAGATCTGGCCAACCTCCCGACACACTGCCGCCACCCCAGTAGCCGCCTCCGGCAGAGGCAGCATTCGAAGCAGCGCCAGCGCCTTCAAACAGACCCTCAGTAGGTGCCGCCGGCCATTCCGCTCTCCCACTGCTTGCCCCTTCAGTCTTCAAGACCACCAATGAAGGAACACCACTGCCAGCAATACCCACCCTCCCCCCTCTGCCTCCTCCCATCGCCGCCTCATCAAATGATGAACCGCTCATCGCTTGTTGTGGCGTGCCGAACCCACCGCTCGGCTCGCGTTGCTGAATCCTCCAAGGGTCCATGCCATTTGGCCCCATGCTGAACACTGGTAGCTGAAAACCCTGTCCTCCGCCAAGCTGAGGACCGCGGTGAGCGAAGAGAGGCCCCAAGTCACCTAAATTAATCGCATGACTCATTGACTGCAACGCAGTCAACTGTTGCGAAGGCCGCTCTCCGCTGAACCCACCGAACCCAACCTGATCCGAGCCATAGTAGACCGATACGGACCCAGCGGTTGATGCAACTGGGTCTACTGGTGCAGCCGGTGGACTTGAGACAGGCTCGGGATCATGGACCATGGAGGGGGAGGCGGTTAATGGCTCCGTGGCCCGTTTTGAGGAGGGCTTCTTTTTACGGCAGCCTCCACCAACCGGAACGTTGCGGAGCGTTCCGCCCCTGGTCCAGTATCGGCGGCACGTCTTGCAGAAGTAACGGGGCTGCGAGAGACTGTAGTTGTTGTAGTAGCAGAATTTTGTGTTGAGGGAGTCACAGCGAGGGCACTTCTGCGGTTGCTCGGCCTGTGGCTTCGCCCGCCGGTCTTGCAAGGCACGAGAAGAGCAGCCCAGCATATCGGCGCCACCCCCTCTTTCTCTCTCCTGCTGCATAATCTCTCTTGTTCTTACTCCCTGCAATAAAATAAAAATGGGTTGTCTAATAATGTGGTGCAACATAAACTAAAAAGTTCACTAAATAAAAAATCGGATCGATTTTCAGCAAACAATTCAAAGAGATTGTAACCAGAATTCACGAAAGATAAAAACTGAGACGATTACTTACAAGTGATAAAGAGAGCGGGAATAGCTCAGAGTTTTTGGTAATGGAGGAAGGGGAAAAGGGTGTGGATTTATAGAGAGAGAGAGGAATCTGGGGGTTTTAGCATGCAGCCGAAATTGTGGTTGCTTAGTTTGAAGTTTCTCTCTCTAGACTTAAGGGGGTGCTTCCTCAACGTGTCTGTCGGTACCCACGGGAATCTATGCGTTCATCATCGCCTGCTGCTGCATGTCAATTGCATCTCTCTTCCCCTTCCCTCTCTTTCTCTCTCTAAACGCACAGATCTGTTCGCTGCAAGGCCCCGAGAACTTAGAGAGAGAAAACCCATGTCGAGAATCTCCCCACCTGAACTCAGAGATACGAACCCATGAACCAGGAAAGAAGATTGTTAGAGAGAAACTGAAACCCCTGTTTTCTTCGCAGCGGCCGCCCTAACTTCCTGTTAAAGTTCAATCCAATATCAGAAGGGAAGATCACAGGCCTGCAACCCTAACTCTCAAACACACACTCTTACCAGCCCAGAAACACCTTCAATTCCTCTTTCTCATTCTACTACTTTTCTCTCTTCTTCTCTCTGTCTAGATGCTGAAACTTTAAAAAATTGGTGATGGGGTGGAAGAACAAGAGCCAGTGCCCAAAAGAGGAAGAGAAACCAGGCGCTGGGGTTTCTGGGTCTGGGTTTTTTTTGGGTAAGAATAATGGTAAAGACCTAGAGAGAGAAAGAGAGAGAGAGAGAGAGAGTGGCTCGGTGGGGTCGAGAATGTACAGTGGATGCTGCCTATTACTATACAATACGAAAGGGGCCCATACGCGAACCATCTGCCTTTCTTCATGGACCCAACCGGTCCGAGTCGAGCTGCGCTGGAACCACTGAGCTCGTCACGATTTGCCATCGAGCCCTTCAATGGGTTCCGTTTCATATTTTAGTATATATATATATATATATATATATATATATATTTTTATCCATTTCATTTTGGATGCCGGTTTTAATAAGGTTGTAACTTTAAACAAACCAATTAAGGCGTACCACAAAATTTTATTAGCACATGTAATTTTGGTGTAAAAAATTCTTAAGATTATTTAAAAATGTATGTTCATATCTAATTAAAAAATTTTAACCTTCAAAAATAGTTTAAAATCACATATATTTATAAACACGTAAAAATCTTGAAAGTGGACAATCTAGATAATATGTTGTAAAATGCATTATTTTTTAAACTCAAAATCTTTTTTTTTTCAAATTCATAGATTGCGATGTCGAGATGATCAATTAGAGGGTCTTTTAACATTAAAACGATCTTTTTTTATGGATTTTTCAAATATATATGTAATTTTACCTTTTAAGGTTGCAACCTTATATAAATTTTTTCTTTTTATTTTTTTAACACAGTTTTTATAGCATGAGGCTTGTCTAATTAGACCATTCAATTGACCCGTTTAAAGCCCATTAAAATGCCTCCTAGTCAATGTCCGGTTAACAGTGCGGGTTCGATTGTGCGTAAAGAGGGAAATGGCATGGTGCACGTGTAGAGAGAGATAGTGGCACGTAACGGCATGGGGAGATGTGTGACGTTTGCGTCCGTTGAGCCCCGCAACTGCTCACAGCCTGGACTCCAAAGACAAAAAAGACTACCATCTCTTTCTCTCTCTTCATTAAACAATTCATTCGTCGTTGTTAATTTCGTTAGATGGAGGCATCAATGGGGGAGTTTGTCAAATTAGGCAGTAATCAGATTTTAGGTAATTAAGTTGTGTTTTAATGAATAAGAATTTGAGTTGTATTTATAACAACAAAAACAAGAAAACTGAATAGTGTTGCTAAAAGGAATAACCGGAGTGAAAAATTTTCTGAAGCTATTACGCAAGAGGCACACCCATGATGCACAACCACAATTGGAGAAGTTACTTGATATAATACTAAAAAAATGAGGAACTTCATTTTGGTCTTCATTAAACCTCTTAATAACAATTTTAAGAGTTGATCTGCTGAAATTTTTGAAGACTTCAGAATTTTTATGTTTTTTTAGGGTCCATCTGAGGAGATATAGGCGAGATTTCATGATTTCAGGGCAAAATAAGGGAAAAAAAAAAATGAAAGAGAAAACTAAGAGCAGGTATACTCCGTTCCCTCAATAGCATAGTTATTTTTAGAGTGATTTACATACAGATTCTAAAATATTTTTTTAAAATACGAAATGTTTTATTTATCGGCAGAAATTACAAAGAAGGCCGTTCAACCGTTGTTTTTTTAATTTTTTCAAAACTACCTTTGGTCCATCCTCAATTTGAATTTGAATTTTTAATTTTTTATAGTTTTTTTATTAGTAGGGCAGTAACCCCAAGCTTTAGGGGAGTTCCCTACTAACGAAAAAAAAAAAAAAGATCCAAAATATCCTCGAAACGAGAGACAATTTTGAAAAAAATGGAAAAAATGGGTTGACCGACCTTTTTGTAATTTTCATCTATAAATGGAGCATTTTGTATTTTAAAAAAAATATACATAAATTTCTCTTATTTCTATTCCCTTAGAAGAACTACTTGGGAGGCACTTAAGAATTGCCAGATTATTATTCTAGAAAAAAAAATGGATATTTGAATTTTCTAACATATCTTACCATCCAAAAATTGGATGGTCTCTATCCAGAGGCATTATTTTTTCATATGCATAGAGGTTGTAATTGGGATATTTTTTCTACTGAGGTTAATTTATGGGTTGAAGAGGTTACATCCGGAAATATTAGGGTCCTAAAATCATTTCTAAGTAGGGTTTTACCCAAGGGAGTAAATGGATATTCTACTCGTGTGATAGTAGAATATTTTTGGGAAAAACTAAAGTAAAAACAAAACAATAAAAAATTCAGAATAATGATTTTTAACAACTTTATCATTAATTTCTGAAAAGAAGGTCCATTGCATAGGCTTCTCATTAATGGTTCACTTTTTTCTAGCCTTCTCTCTCTCCCTCTGCCTCTCTCCCGGTATCCTACGTAATCCTTTGACAAATTTTATGCTAAATTGCTTGGTAATGCATGTAATTGTTTCTCTCAAAATAGAAACTTTTAACCTATCAAATAGAGGAGGAAGGTGCAAAGTTTTATGAAAGATGCAGTTTGTACAAAAGCTTTATGTTCTATGAAAATAAAGGTAAGTTTCAACTCAAATCCTTTTTCAAAAAGTACTTTGGGTAGTGTAAATCTCCATTATAGCTTTAAAATTAATTTCTAACATCAACTATTGATGAAATTTGAAGCTCAAAAAATGGTCCAAACCTTGCAGATCCTTAAACATTTATTTTTAAAACAAAATAAACGATCTAGATAATGTATTGCAGTATATACTATTTTTATGACTTAAAATCTTAATTATTTTTCACAACTATGATCGTCAAGACTAAGATGACCCTTTTGAAGGTTTTTCAGACCCATACCCATAATTTCTATTGAGTTTTAAGGTGAAACTTTACTTAATTTAATAGGGCAGCAACCTTGTCAAAACATTTTCCCTTACTAAAAATGGACAAATACTTTTCCTTAAAATAAAAACCCTAAGATGTTCAACAGAGGCACAAGGGGTAAAATCTTATTCTTGTGACTATGTCAGTGTGGACCGTCCACCACACCCCACTTACCCCCAACCGCCTCCTAAAACCAAACACTAAATGCTAAAAGTCCTCCTTCCTTCCTCCACAACCCCACATGACCTTTGCTTCTTAATTATGGACGGACCAAAACTCATTAAACCTAGTTATTCATGGGTGAAAGTAGAGCCTACCTTCAAATAGTATCGAGAAATGTGGTTTTAATATGAAAATTGTTGTGATTACCTTAAAATATATTTTCATGTCTAATTATAAAATTTAAAGTTTAGATTGAGCAGATCTATAAAAACTTAAAAATCTTGAAAATTGGTGGTCAAAAACATGCATTACAAGATTTACTATTTCTTAAACTTGAAATCCATTTTTTTGTCATGTCCATGCATATTGATGTCGAGATGATCAATTTGAGAATATTTGAGCATCAAAACGACCTCTTCTAGTGAAAGTTTTGGAGTGCACTCTAATTTGATTGTGTAGAGCCTCGGCTCCATATAAACTTTTTCTCATGGCTCTTACTTCATACTATTAGTGTCTCACGTGTAACGTGGACCATATATTTAGCAAGCATGCAAATTCCCACGTGTAAGCATTGTAGTGTTACAATGTTATGTGGACCGCTTGAGATGTGGGCATGCACGTGTGCTTTATTACAAGTGGGGAATGCCCATCATTGTGATAGGTATATATATCCTATTTATAAATATTTTCTTCACTATTATAAGGACTTAAACCATTGAACATTGGGCAATTAAGAAATAACATGCTCATAAAATGAGCTTAGAGATAATAATGTTGAGATGGATGAGCGGTCAGGCAGGAAACGATAAAATTTAGAATGAATACATTTGAAGGAAATTAGGGGTGGCTCCAATAGACGATATGATGTGAGAAAGTCGGCTTAGGTGGCTCGGCCATGGAGAGTATCGACCTATAACAATACCTATTAGGAGTAGCAATTTGGTTCAAGTAGAATGCTCTAAACTGGGCAAGGGAAAGGCCCAAAAGGATGTAGATGAAATTAATTACAAGAGGTGTAATGACTTACGTGGAACATGATTCATGTAGTCGACCCCAAGTAGTTGGAATAAAGCTCAGATGATGATGATGATTATAAAACACCCTATATTTTATTCTTTATCGAAGTAGTAAGGTACGTCCAATCCCTTGATTCCATTAGAACAAGAAGATTTTCATGGAAATGTATTTCGGTCAAATGTTATTGGTTTGACATGTCTTTCAAAATAACGAAAAGAGGAGTGATATGATGTCACAGTTGTATTAAAGTAGAATGAGACGGTGAGGTGGTTTCATCTCACATGTTAGATTATCTAAACTCAAAGGTGAGATATGGCTCAAAGCTCACCTAAAAAAAAGGGACTAAAAAAATGGGAGAAACCAAAATGAAATCTACCTCTGTCCACTTCCACCTGCCAAAGCTCTCTCCCAATGCCCACTTCAATCTACCAAAGCTCTCTCCCAATACAGAGGACTCATCAGGCTCAAACTCATCCTCAAAGGGAATCGTCTCCCACCAAAGAAAGCAAACCTTAAAACCAGGTACATTTCTCTCTCTGCATTAGTTACAACAAAAAATAGGTAATTCTCTCTCTCTCTATATCAGATATAATAAAAAATAGGTAACTCTGTCTCTCTCTTCTTTTGTCTTTACTATACTTGTGGTATCCAACACACAAAGATCATCAAACCATCCACACAAGACTACCATTTTTACAGGCTATTCCTAAGGCACTTATAGCCCCTGTTCTTCCCTGCTTCCAAAACCTGCTCTTATTCCAGTTTCTTCAATGGAAATAACCAAAGTTTGGAATTGGGAAGTTAGTCCAAAGTTTGGTATTTGGTAGGCGAACATTGCTGAAGATTTGCACATTTCTGGACACAGACATTTGTATCGGGTCCTTTTAAATCTCATTCAATGTACCCTTTTAAGGTTTCTTTTATTGCACCTTGGATTTAAGATCTCAAGGCTACCCAAACAATCTCATTCAGCGAACCTTGGGTTTTATTGCACCTTGGGTTTAAGTCCCATGGCTACTCAACAAAATGACAATAATCTGTTCTCAAACACAATGGTACATATGCTCTTTTTAACCTCCTTGAACACCATGGTTCTTATATGCCATGTAAGCCATGTGGTTGTTTTGCTGTGTCGCTATTTTGTTGTGATTCCATTGCATAACCATTTTTTTGGTAGGTAACTGAAAATTGAAAAGGGAGTGAAGAAACTCGTAAGAATGTTAATGGATACCATTTTTGATAAGCATGTATTGCAAGGGTGCTGAATAAAGTAATTAAACTAACCAAATGGATTCAGCTTCCCTGCATGGATAGAAGAGACCATTGCTTTTTAGCGAATTTTGAGCTTGTGTTCAATTGTTTGTTTTTGAGATTTGTTTGCTTCAAAACCATTTTCTCTATGTGGTGATTCTTTGTTCGATTACTTCCCATGGGAAAAAATCATGACAATTGCATTTGATTTACATAGGGATTTTCTTGATTGCTAGAGGCTTTATTGTCTAATTGTAGATTTATCGTATTGGTTCTTATGCATCTTCTGCTTAAGTTCTCAAATTCATTGTTAATTTTTAAATTAGTATTTGACTATGTTCATCCTCATTTTCTTGACTTTTGTAAGCAATGTAGGTCAGCTGTCTTAATATTTTGTGCTTTATGCGATAAATTGTATTAAAAGATCCTTTTGTTGGCTTCCTTTGGTTCATAGTGCTTGTGCTTTATACTTTGGGTGTTATGGTGCTTGTGATGGACTAGTTTTCTACATAAATATTTTTATATTTCCCTTCGCTTTGATATTTTTTTGAAAGCCATTTCAAGTTGATATTCTAAACTTATTATCTTTCTCTACAATCTCTGATCATATTGTGCTCTGATATTGTTAAAATTGCAAAGTCCTCATGGGAATGATGCTTCCTGCGCTGGTTATTTTTGCATATATATTGTCATGGATATTAACGAAGATCAAGGTCATGCCTTCCCCGATGATGTTGTGAGTTATGGTGGGATGGATTCTAGGGACATTACTCCTATTGTAGGTGAGGATGAGTATACAGTTGAAGATTTGGCAGCAGCTTCTCCTTATGTCAATGATGAAGTCAAAATGATAGAAAATTTTATGATAAAAGTTGTAATTGAATCTAATGAAAATTTGAAATTTGAACCATATGAAAGAATGGAATTTGAATATGAGGAATTTGCGAAGGAGTTATATAATAAATATGCTAGGTGGTAGGGTTCAGTATGCATGCCAGTACCCTTTATTATACGCATGATGGAACTGCTAAAGCTAGATGATTTGTTTGTTCAAAACAAGGATTCCGAGAGAAGAAACATATAGACAATGAAAATAGAGTTAAAAGACCACGTGCAATTACTCGAGAAGGGTGTAAGGCAAATATGATGATGAAGAAAATTGATAATAGAAAATGGGTCATTAGGAAGTTTGTGAAATAGCACAACCATTTGCTACCGAAGCCCGGAGAAGTTCAATATCTACGATCACATAAGAGGATGACTAACACGACACAATATATTATAGACACATACACCAGCGCAGTATTACGTCCACGCCTTATAATGTATGTGCTTAGCCAACAATCGGGTGGAAGTGACAATCTTGCATTTACTAATCGTCATTGTCAAAATCACATTGCCAAAAGTCAACAAAAGAGATTTGAAAAATAAGATGTTCAACTTATCCTTGAATACTTTAAAAATATGGAACTTGAAAATCCCGTATTTTTCTATGCGATGCAAGTAGATGAGAATGGACATTTGAATAGAATATTTTGGGCCGATGCTAGATCAAGGATGAACTATTAATTTTTTGGGAATGTTGTTGTGTTTGACACAACTTATTTGATGAAAGTGAAGAGTCATTTGTTTTCCTATTTAAGACATGACTTCAAGCAATGTCTGGCCATAATCCAACTTCAATAATCACTTATCAAGATCTTGCAATGGGAGCATCCATCACACGAGTATTTCCAAATACTCATCATTGCCTTTTCTTATGACACATTTTGAAAAAATTATCAGAGAAGTTGTCTCATGTATATGCGGAAACTGTTGATTTTCACAAATGCATCCATAATTCTGAGACAATACAGGAGTTTGAATCTCATTGGCAAACGATCATTGATCAGTACAATTTAATAGAGAGTAAATGGCAAACAATCATAAGATCATCCATTATTTAACTATTTTTATAAATTGGTTTTGTGATCTCAAGTGTAAAATCCAATTGCATGTCCTAGGAAGTTGCTCGTTTGGTGATATCTTTTAGTCTTATGAAAGTCAGCTTACCAAGAAGAACTGAGGGATCTCTCATTAGCACTACTTCTTGTTCTCAAGAAATTGCTCTTTTGGTGCAACTTGTTATATCTCATTAGCACCACTTTTTGTAAAGAATGCTACCTCAAGTACTAATTTTTGTACATGTCGCCATTTTTTAAGGGGTACCATTTTTTTATATAGAATGTTGCCTCAAGGACCATTTTTTTGTATATATGGCCTTTTATATGGGGCCTCCGACAATTGTAATTTTGGACTAAATAGTAATGCAATCCAAGATTTACTGCATTAAATGGTTTCTCTATGTTTAATCATTTATTGACATCATTTTCAAGTATGGCTTTGATAATGAGCATGCATGGATTTAAACAGTTGGGGCCTTTGATAATTAGCATGCAACATAAAGACGGTGAGAAATGTCAATTCTATTGTACTGAACTTTGGATTGGATGCTGAGTGAATCAATGAATTCAATGAAGACCATTCTATACAATTTTGAACACTTGTTTTCTCATTTTCTTGTCTTATTTTAGTTCCTCTTAAAATCTTGTTAGTTTGGTGGTAAACTTTTTGTAAGTCAGTTACATTGAATCAATAGATAAGAAGCTTACCATTTAATTTGAGTTGTCACTCAATACAGTTAGATGATTTGCGATCTTTTAAATTTATGATAAGATATATATATATCTCTCTCTCTCTCTCCATGTTTAGAGAATCATCATGTTTTATATCTCTCTCTCTCTCTCTCTCTCTCTCTCTCTTTTCTGTTCATATTGTACAAAGCATCATCTTGTTTTATGTCTAGAACAAACACCTCAATTTCTTCAAACCATTAGCTAAATCTAGTTTTCTTTATATTGAATTGTATTTAACATAACCCCAACAGTATAATGAAATATGGTTTGTCACATGTAGGGACCACACAATGAATTTACACTTCATGAAATGGCAAATTTATTTTAATTAAAGCCATAAAGTACATAGTTGAAGAGAGAGTGGTTCATTATAGAAGCTATGTGAAATTGAAACTTGGATTATCACATGTAGGGACCACACAATTGCATGAATGAAATTCAAGTTGTAAAGATCTGAATAATCCAAGTGAAAATATATTGATAAGAAAACTTCTTATACAATGAAGTACTAAAACATAATGTTCGCTTACTGCCGCTAATTTGGATGAAATACAAGAAAAGAAAGGGCAAATTGTTTCGTCATTTCTCTCAAATGCTGCAAATGTAGATTTTTAACATATGCTTCCTAGAATCCTCCAAGAGAGAAGCTTGTGTGCATGGCCCCTCTTGCCTTTTCTTCATCTAGGAGAGAAGCATGAAGCCAATTCAGCATCAATAAAACCCTTTACAAAGCCTTGCTCTAATATTGACAAAATTCCTTAAGAGACTTGCTTGATGGATTGGTTTGGAAGAGAACCAACCAGCTCATGATTGTCACATGCAACGAAAAAATTGATATCATTGTGAAAGAACACCCGATAGTTTTTCTTAGGTTCCACCTTGATAACTTCCACGATAGTTTTTCTTAGGTTCCACCTTGATAACTTCCACGATAAGCAGCTATAAGTATTTGGTCTCTTTAGTTTCTTCTTTACCTTCCATGCCTGAACTAGTCATTTTATTTTTTTCACATAAATGGTTGTTGAAACTTCAAAATCTAAGATTTTGGGATAGAGCAGTTTAACGACAAATATCAGTAGAAAATACAAATTAAATCATGAACCATAGTGTAGATATTCCTCATCAACTGTGAGAAAAAATAACTGATGCAACCATTGTGATGACATTATCATATTCAAAGAAATTGGCCAAGCAAGCTTAATTGTCCAATTTTCATCCATGTATTCATATTAAAACAGGTGTATGATGAAATTCAATCCCAAAGTCATTTCAAACTCTTGTTCTGCAATAACAATTATTGTGCTTAGAATATATGCAACAAATATCAAGAGGAGTTATGATGAAGGCCTCAACTCTGCGCATTAATGAAATCCATAAAACATTCCTTAAGAGATTATAAAGAATTTAAGCTATCCTTAAAACAAAGTAGCAAAAAACTAGTCAGTGACTGTTTTTCAATCTGCAATACTCCACACAATTCACAAATACAAATTGTATATTGCGGAGGAATATTGCATAACTCCAACTTCCCCGAAATTCTATAAGGACCAAGTCTAGCAATTAATTCCTCTAATCTATCTTCTCCGATGACTACCTCTTTCTATTGTTAAAAAAATGATGTTAATGGAATCCCACCAAGAACCAATCAAACAAATTCAAAAGAAAAACACGCCTCTTATTGGAATACAAACGAAAAAACAAAATAAAAATATTACCCACCATATCCTAGAATTTATAATAGAAACTACCTCAAGATAAAAAATCCTTAGAATTTCACAGACATGAATTTGAACAGAGTAAGAACTCCTGTGTAAAGATAAAATTGTTGAAGTAGTTCAAGGAAAATAACTCGTCGTTGATCCCAAATAGCTGAGAAAAGGCTTTGATGATGATAAAGCAAGAGAACTAATCAAATAAGCTAAGAAATTATTCTCTTTTAACAATTCAAAGGGCCATAACCAGAAAATTCATAAAAAAAAATGGAAAAAAAAAAAGTACAACCCATTCCACATTGCAAAAAAATAGGTTTAGGCTTTGATAGCTGTAAAAAAAAAAAAACTTCTCCTATAAAAAATCATAGCTATTTGGATACAAGGCTCATCCAAAAAGCTTTTCAAATTATTTTGACCATGAAGCTCATAGAATCCACAACCTACTCGTTGTAGCTCCTTTTCTAATGTGCAAACTACAAAATTAAGGTTTAAGATTTTAAAACTTATAAAACAAAATTTACCCAAAATATTTGATTTCCTGCATAAGGGATTATTAAAAAGAAAATCTTTTTTATCCAAGAGCCCATAAAACAAAACTAAAATTCAAAACAAATTGTTTACAAAATTAGTTTATAATTGTTTATAAATATAATGGAATGCACAACCAATAAAAAAATAAAAATAAAAATAACAAAAACAAAAATAAAAGATTTTTTACAACACAAGTTCTTCCAAAAAAATTCTCATTTCAACAAAGATAGCTGGAAAAAAATCAGTTAAAGGAATAAATATACCTCATTTCGAAATGGGGTTTTTAAGAGAAAAATCAAAAGAATAAACTTCAGAGTTTTTTGGGGTTCTTGAGCCATATTGATTTGGCTATTTGGAGCTTCTGAGTTTGCTAGTGATCTGAAGTCCACTTTTTTTTAGAGCAATGAGAGAGATGGAGGAAGAAAATGAGTGAAGAAAAGAAGAGAGAGAAAGCTTGGAGAGGGAAAAAGAGAGAAAGAGAGGATTAGGGGAGATGATGGGGAGAGGAAGATAGAGGAGAGAGAGACAAGAGGAGGAGAGTGAGGGGAGGGGAAAGCATGTGGGTAAAGAGAGAGGTGGAGATGACGAGAGAGGCAGCAGTGAGGAGAGAAGATCAGGAGATAGAGGGCCACAAAGATAGAGATTTGAGGTTTTTAATGAGCACTTTAATTTGAATTCAAATTTCAAATCAAATATTTCAAATTTTATTATAAAATAGGTCATAGTCTTACACATTGGATTCAAAATAATCCAATGGCTAAAATTAGGCCAACTCACTATTTCATCATAGTATAATACAACGGTTGCATCATATCACTTCTCTAAGGAAAAGTATACAATGAGACCATTTATCTTTGGTACAAGGTGGATACAATTAATCTTGACCATTGGATGTGAAATTAGATGGTTGCATTTATTTTATTGATCAAGCTCAAACTTCAAAAGAAATTTTTTGGGACTTTGTGACACACTTAAGCTATTAGATTTCATATCGGATGGTATTAAGTAATTGTGACCACCTAGTATGAAAGGTAAATTGTCTCATTGTATAAAATCGCTTAAAATAATATCATAAGTGATACTCATTTTAGGATAATATTAAATGTACACCTTCTAAATAAAATGAACAATGTAGATTACTGTAACGTTACTTCTACTAATGATATTTCAACCATTTTTCTTTTTTGGTTTGAAAAGAGTACATCTATTTGATTAATAACTCAAAAATGTTATACATATACAAAGCAAACTCAAAAGAAGAAAAAATAAAAATGATTTGATATGATATGTCAACCTTGTGTGAACGTTTTTTTACCTAAGTAGTGAAATCGATCTTTTACCCAAAATGGTGAATGATCCCTTTCTACATTTTTCTTTTTTGGAGAAAAATATGTTTTTTTGATGTCCCAAAAAAAAAAAAAGCCACCCCCAACGCTCCTCTCTCTCTCTCTCCCTCTCCCTTTCTCTCTCTCTTGTAGCCCTCACCATCCTTCCCACCCTCTGTGTTGCCAAAAAGATTGGGGAGGAAAGCCACTCTCTTTTGTAACAATAAGACGAGCTTGAAAGTGGTTCACGTAAGCTAAATTTGTGATAGGGAAGATGTGAACATGGCCAAAAATAAACCCTAATCGTGAAGAGGACCTAATCGAGGTTGATTAGGACAACCTTAATCGTAGCATTTGATTGTTTCAAGGAAATTTAAATGTTGATTCTTTACATTCGGATTGATTCGTATGTTGTTTTGCCAATTGGTTCGGACAGTATGGTAATTTTGTGCTTTTGGATTATTATCAAGGAAAAGTATACAATAAGACTATTTATATTTGCACATATAGGTCACAATTAATTCCGACTATTGGATTGAGATTTTTTCAGCTAACCAAGCTCAAAGTTGAAATGAAAATTTTTAAACTGTGTGACATATGAAATTGTTAGATTTCACATTTGACAACTATAGAGGATTGTGACTACTTTGTACCCAAGGTAAATGATCTTATACTACACATATCCTAAAATTAATCCTAGTATTAGTTCTGTAAGATCAGGGTTCAGAGCTTGTGTGAATTTCTAATTGATGCTTTAAACATCATAAGTTTACTTTAGTTCCAATCAATGGCTTTAGAAAAGATTTTACAGTCAGTTTTTTCGCATGCTTATATTTTAAAGCTTCTGAAAGAAAGAATAGTTTCAGTAATCATTCATATTCTCTAGTTGACTTCACAAGCTTTTACCTACCCTATTAACTTTCCAAACTGAGAAGATATAATCAAGTGGGAATATGGAATATCAAGGTTCAGCCAAATATTATAACAATGAATCACTAAGTAGATTATCCTGTAATTAATTTGAGTTAGTGGACCATCAAGTATCATAGCATTTGTTTCGCATGGATTAGATTTTTTTTTCTATGGATTAGATATTCATCATTCAAAATGGAATAGAAAATTCTATCACAGTATTTTGCATTTACGGTCAATGAAATCTTATAAAAGCTATATACAAGACATGTCACATCTATAGACATGCTAGGCTTGGTGATGTTCTCAATTCCTCAACTAATTTGAACATGCTTGATTCACACCATCATCAATGAAAAATATGTAAGTTATTCTAATAAACATGTTCTTTTGGGCTCTTTGATTTTTTCTAAAAGGTTTTCTTTATTTAGGTTTTTCCTTTGTAAGGTTATTCTCTCTGTAAGAGTTTTCTTTTCTTTTTTGGAGACTCTATCTCTGTTGGAAAAAATGTTCCCTCTTTCTATCTCTAACATACTTTTCTCTTTCTTCTTCTTCCCCTCACTCTAAGAAGGAAGGTAACTTTTTTTCTCTTCTTCTCTCTAACCCTCTATATTTTTTTTAATACACCAAGAGAGATACACCAAAGGAAAATTCCCTTACTAAAATGTTGGGGAGATACAACATTAATGCTATGTGAGGCTTTCTCTTTTTATATGAGATGAGATTTTGTTTTCCCAAAATTTTTTCTGTAACGCTTTATATGGGAATAGATCCATATCATCTCTCTCTAAAGAGATAAAAGATAATATTTCATAACAATACAACTCATATGAATGGTTATCCACTAATAATAATGCAATGGGTTGTGATCATCAAATACCTCCATTTGTTGACATATTATCACTGGTGTGGACACCTTAGTGAGAAAAATGTGTTCTTAGTAAGTGAAAAAGATTGGTTTAGAGAGAGGAAGTCGGTTCACATCAAGAAGCTCCATTGTTGATTCGAATTGAAAAAGGCAGACAATTTAGAAAGGGGAGAAGCTATGAAGAATTATTCTCTGGTATAGAGAGAGGGATTTTAGAATCTAAGTTTGGAAGCAGTTATGGCATGGAGTGAGACAAAAACAGAGTTTGGATTTTGGGATTGCAAAGAGTTGTGGTTTATAGGGAGCTTGGTTCTTGGATCTCAATAAAACTAAGTGTAATAGTAGAAAAATTGCCACTCATAGGAAACCTGCAAAGCACATTACTAGATTTGTTCAATAAACGAAGGATATAAATTTCCATCAGCAAACCTCATCTGCAATTCTAGAACAGCAGAGCTTATTACTAAGAAGGTAAACTTTTTTTAAGAATTATATCTCACGACATAGTTCTTGGATATATCAAAAACTTTTATGGAGATTCTTCCCTATCTAGTAGCATTTAAATAATGTCTTTTGATTTCACTTGTTTATGCCTGTGCTTTATAAAGAACTTCGGCACAAAATAAAAAACGGTCCCTCCAACGCATAAATTGTTGGGAGAGAAAGAGATTTCGGTTCAAATTCTATATATGAATATGACTAGATGGGATTGTCTATAATAGAAAAGAGATGCAGGTAAATAAAAGTGAAGACTTTATCATGATTTTTATTCATCTACTCGATATTTCAAAGAAAAAAAAGGTTGGTTGAACTTGACAATTCAAATTCATTCATTGAACCGGTAAGTGATTGAATAGAATTCAATTAGATAGTTATAGAAAGTAGTGTCTTGTTGGTTCTTTTCATTGCAGAGAGAGCGGACTAGGGTGAGCAAAGCATTTTAGGGCTTGAGGTCCTCTTTGTTTAGTCGGACTATAACCCACTCTCCAAACTAGCCCATAGTGTATTTTAAGGTCCGCCTTTAACGCTGTTGGGTGGTTTTGGATTTTTCAAAAATATTTTTCACTAGAGATGGCACATTTCTAGCGTTTGCATCGAAATTTTGGGATTGAAACATAATTGTATTCCTCTTTTAAAGTCAAAAATAAAGAAATATGTATCCTTGTTTTTACCCTCCGAAATTCATTTCCAGCCAGATGTCCTTATTACAGAGAGGTCCACTTTATAAAATACAATTAATTCCACAAAAATACCCCCACAAATTAGAGAGAGAAACTATATAAAATTTTACATTTTAGAGAAAGAAATTATCTTAAAATTTTAGAGAGAAAAACTATTTCTATTTTTAGAGAAGGAACTTATCTTAATTTTTTAGAGAGAAATTATTTCAAAGTTTTTATAGATAAACTATTTCAAATTTTAAGTTTTAAAGAGATTAAAATATATTAAATTATAGAGAAAAATGATATCAAATTTTAGTGAGAGAAGTATCTAAAAACATTTTAGAGAGAGAAGTATCTAAAAACATTTTAGAGAGAGAAAATATCCCAATAATTATAGAGAAGGACACTATATCAAATTTTAAGTTTTCGAAAAGTAAATTATTTCAAAATTTAAGTTTTAGAGAAAAACTTTTTTGAAATTTTAGATTGAAACTATATCAAATTTTAGAGAGAGTGTACCTAAATATTTTTATAGAGAGAACCTATTTCAGAATATTAGAGTGAGAAATTATTTTAAACTTTTAAGTTCTAGAAATTTCAGTTCTAAAAATTTGTAGAGAGAAACTATCTCAAAAATTTTAGAGAGAGAAGCTATCTTAAATTTTAAGTTTTAAAAAGAAAAACTATCTCAATTTAAGTTTTAGAGAGAGAGAAAGTACTTGAAATTTTTTTAAGAGAGAAACTATCACAAAATTTTTAGATAGAGAAACTATCTCATTTTTAAAGTATTAGAGAGAAAAATATCTCAAAATATTTAGGAGTGTAAAACTACCTCAAACTTTGAAAGAGAGAAACTATATAAAATTTTAAGTTTTATAGAGATGAAGGACCTGGAAATTTTTAAGGAAAGAATTATTTCAAAAGTTTTTGAGAGAGAAATGATCTCAAATTTTAAGTTTTAAAGAGACAAACTATCTCAAAAATTTTAGAGAGAGAAATTATATTAATTTTTAAATTTTATTTGAAAATATTTAGAGAGAGAAACTATCGCAACATTTTTTTAAAGATAGAAACTATCTCACATTTATCTTAGAGAGAAAAACTGCCTCACATATTTTAGAGAGAAACTATGTCAAAATATTTAGATAGAGAATTTATCTCAAATTTTAAGTTTTGGAGAGAGAAAGTACTAAAAAATTTGTAGAGAGAGAAACCATCTCAAATTTTAAATAGAGAAATTATCTTAAATTTTATGTTTTAGAGAGACAACGTATCTTAAATTTTTGAGAGAGAAACTATATCAAATTTTAAGTTTTAGAGAGAGCAAGTACCTGAAAATTTTTAGAGAGAGAAAATATCTCAAAATTTTAGAGAAAACTATGTCAAAATGTTTAAAGATAGAAACTATGTGAAATTTTAAGTTTTAGAGAGAAAAAGTATTTGAAAAATTTTGGAGAGAGAAACTATCTCTAAATTTTACATAGATAAACTATATCAAATTTTAAGTTTTATAGAAAGAATCATAAAATTTTAAAAAGAGAAAGACAGAGAGAAAAACTATATCAAATTTTAGATAGAGAAACTACGAAAAAATTTTTAAAGAAAAAAACTATTTCAAAATTTTATTCTCTCTCTTCCTATATCAATACTCACTTCAACTACACTTAACCAATGCTTGTAATGGTCTTGGAGGTTTTCAAGGTAAATTGGACACGGTGACATTGATAATCTTCATTATCGAAATCGAGGATTCTAGAGATCTCGAACTGCTGAATCCCTTGTTTGATAACTTGTCTAGATTTTTGGAAATCGCGGTGTCTCCTGTTTGGTTGAACTTGGGATTCTGAGTACTTTTGGTCCCGGAATTTGTTTACTTTTGACTGTTTATTGAACAAATTCAGGTTGATATATAGAAGCAAATTAGGTCTCCTGATTATGATGACAATCCATTCTTCTTTTTATTTGGTTGTGCTTTTGGATCATGAAAAATCCAAAAATACCCCAAGCAATTTCCCCAACGGTTGTTATATGAAGATGGGGTGAATAGATCAACGGTCAAGTAGGACTGTTAAGCACAGCTGCCGGTTAATATGGAATCTAACCCTATAAAATTCAAATCCAGGTGAAATACTGATGGATGTACAATAGAGGCATCATAAGCTTATGATCTAACGGATTGTGACATGTTAGACCCATCATTAGGAGTCATCGATGGTCGCAACTCTAGGCCCGATAGCTGGTGAATTCCAAAACTCATTGAAACAGACTCAGATGTATCTAGGAATTTAGGCAATAGGAGTGACACTCGCAATGCTTCATATTAAGTAAGAGGTAGCCTGGAAGAAAACGAGGTCTTCTAGGTCAACACACCTTCAATGCCATTTGCGCGCTACACCTCTAACACCCCTATCGAGCACTTTTGATGGGCTTACGTGCCAACCTTCGCTTAGGAGTCAACTCCGATTGGGACTCACTCCAAGATCATGTTTCATCAAGTTTGGCAATGAGAATATGGCTAATCATTTTCACCATCGTTCAGACATACCCCAGAAAGGCCGGATATCCCATTATTTAGGAATCATATAAAATGGTCATAGAATAAGATAAACCTTGTGACCCTTCATTTGAAGGCAATGTAAACCTATCTTCTGAATTTCATAATGTTTGATTGTTATTTGATACCATTTTGAAATGAGCATGCCTTAATGGCTTAACTGCCGGTCCAAGATTTCACTGTCTCAGATGGATATGAAATTTTGTAAGAAGTTAAGATAAGGTATTATGAGCCTTTTTGCAAAATTTCATAAAAATTGAACATCGTTGAACCCGCATTTAGGGACCACTAGCATTCAGAATGCTAGACCATCAAACACATGAAAAACTATCAGAGAACCTCAAAATGGGTTTTTCTGGGTTTTCAATCAAAGGCATTATAAGCATGTTGTCCACATTTCGTAGAACTTGGGTGTTATTTGACCTTCTTTCGATTGCACCAATTGCCAAGGGCAATAATGCCCAATTGTATAAAATACTGACCAAGCCTGATGACCCTATTAAGCCAAGAAATACTATTTATCTGCCTAATTGACAGTCTAGCTTTGAATTAAGATTTCTCTTTGATCTTAAGGAGTTTCTTCATGAAAATTGGTGGGTAAGTTCCTCACAAAATTCTCTACAATTCATGACACAGGATTGCTATTATAAAATTTCATTAAGAAAGTGATTCAAGCTGTAAAAATCATAGTTGTAATAGACTGGAGTTTACTGTCCGCCTGAACTTCAAACTAAGTTTTCTTCTAATTCCTGAGGAGTTTTCTCATGAAATTGATGGTTACATTTCTCATGAGATGCTCTACAATCACAGCAAATGATGCTCCATAAGCCCTTGCTATGAAAGCAATCGAAGAAATGAATCCATGGATTGTTGCAGCCTAACGAAGTTGCAATAATGTAGTTTCAACAATTCATATGTCAATTATCCTTGATGGTTTTGGATCAGGATTGGGACCATTTGGTTGATATTTTAGTGTTTTCACAAGCCTACAAAATACTATAGCAGAAGACCTCCTTTTGTTTGTGAAAATTTTGATGAGAAGAGTATTCATGTCCTATCTGCATGACTGAATCGAGGTGGCCATTACCCGAGATCTTCTCAAGGATGTTTCTTGTACTTGAGGTTTGGATATTCTAACCCATTTACTATTAATAATTTCACATTTGTTTGAGAGAGGCGCGTATAATTGACATTATTTTGGATAAATATCATGTGTAAATCACATTAATCTCTAGAAATGCACTATAAAAGCAATTTTGATTTCAGTGGCAAAGGGAGAGACACCTTCTAAAGCAGAGTCCTACACCAAGCATCATCTGTGACTCAATGGAGCATATTACTGCCTTTGCATCTATACCCAAGATAATGAAGTCTAATCGGAGGTCACACCTATGAGGCATTTGAGGAGATTAAGAACAACAAGGCATATTCCTGCCTTTTCATCGATACACAAGATAATGAAGTCTAATCGATTCTAGGATACATTTTTTTATTTTTTTTTCATGAATATATCTCCATATATTCTTCAAATCAAGGGCTTTTAAACGTCTATAAAATGAGATCGATGCAAATGAAACATAATACCTGAAGGTTTTTAGAACTCCTTGTACCCAGCTTCATAGTAATGAAAAAGCCTTGGTTCATATGTCATCATGGGTGAATTTGTTATCCCTTGGTGCTCGTTTTCTGGTGTTTGGGTGTATTTTTTTATTCAAACATTCCACATAGCATCAAACCAGTCCGATCAATTATGTATCCAGGGAATTGACTATATTGTTGTCATCATATCCCCACAACATGGGATCGAAACCCAGGGATGGACATCAGGACCCTATATTACACAACAAATCCTTAAGAGGTAGAGAATAGAAAGGGATCAGGAAAATGTTGGCTCACAAATTGTAGAAGCATATGGTTTACCAGTCACATAGATGGTATTATATACATTGGAATTGCTAGAACCCACCGAAGACCATCAAAACCATCTCAAAAAGGATCAAATCTTTAGAATCCTCAAATATGTGAAATGCGAACTCTATGGAGAAAACAATGAGTTTGGCAGATCCTTATGGCAATTAATTGTCACACAGATGATAGATAAGAAAGATAAGTTCCCTAGAAAACCATGAGTTTGGGAGATCATTATGGCACTAAATTGTCACACAGACGATAGATAAGAAAGACAAGTCTAAATTGACCGGATGGATTGACAAGGCCATCAAAACTGGCCAAAGTTTAATCTAAGACACCCCTACGGTGACCTCCCCTAAACACAGTATTCTAATATCAGATACCTGAGATGTATGGTTCTGATTTAGGAGCAACTAACAAGACATGATTCATGTAGCCAGTGGCCTCAAAAAAGGAAGAATTACAAAGAGACCACTAGGAAAATGTGTCATATTGACATAAACTTGGAGGGAACATGGACCGGGCACTATAAAGGACTTATTCAACATTTCCCGATGATGGGATACCATCGGTTATGGTTTTTGGAGGCATTACTCCACATTCGGTGCTCTTTCCATCCATATGTATATCCTTTGGGTTTATTTTTAGGAAAAAGTTTATATAAGATTGCAATCTTAAAATCTAGAATTAAGGTGCGCCTCAATAATCCATCATAGAATGTCGTTTTGATGTTGGAAAACCCTCTAATACAAGGGTTTGTCCAAGACACACTCAGCAAAAAAATTCTTCTTCGATAACTCAAATACAAGCGCATAAGTGGAAATTATAGCAATATGTAAGTGGGGAAACCCCTCGATTACACAAATTAAACAATTCCAAGCAACAAGGAAACGAACTTCAAATGGTCCTCGACTCACATCCCTCTCACAACATACGGAAAGAGCAAAAAGCAACTCACAAATACATCCACAACTCAATACATTTCTCTTTCTTTACAACTCTTACATAGAACTAAAACTAATGATATTCAAGAGCTCAATCCTTACAAGATAGACAGCACGAAACAAGTGCACAAATAATGGGGTAGGAAGCTAAAATTGAAGTTCTCCAAGTGTCGGGATTGTTGGGATATAGATATCTTGAGTTCGTATTGATATAAATCACTATGGATGTATATGTATATATCTGTATATGTATATATCTCTTGATAAGGTTAGGTATCTAGAAGATAGAGACTAAGTTACTTGGTCATCAAGTTATCATACCATATTTATCTCCTCTAATCGTATGATTGTCCTTTATATAAAGAGGAACTTATTGATGTAAACTTTAATCCACTATAATGAAGATATAGCCGTTTGGGGCTTGGGATCCGTGAACGTAAGGCTTCGGCCTGAACCACGTAAATGTTGTGTTCTCTCTCCATTACCTTGCTTCTCCAAAGATCGAACTTTCTCTCTCAAGACTTCTCCCAAATAACGCATGCTTGTAATAAATCTTCTGACGCAATCAACTCAGTTCCTCTGGCACGATTAAAAAAAAGACAATAAGCATCATAAACGGCACTAGATTTCCCAATACCACTTCTGTTGAAACCATTGACTTTCACAAAACCAGAGACCCTAATTGTGGCTTTCGAAGGCAAATTCTCAGGGTCGAGACAATATCAAGTCTGATGGAAGTTTCCTGGGCTAGAATGTAGAGATGAAAACTCTCCATGGTGGACCAGAGGGCTCCGGTAGAGGAGCAAATCATATTTTTCTTCTTTGTTGTGAAATTTCCCGACTTCAGATCGGAGGTTAGCAATGTAAACATTAATCCAATATAATGAAGATGTAGCCGGTTGGGGCTTTGGATCCGTGGACGTAAGGCTTCGGCCTGAACCACGTAAATGTTGTGTTCTCTCTCCATTCTATGCTCCCACAAATTCTAACATGGTATCAGAGCGATAGACTTCTCAGCTCAGATGGTATCGGAAAATTTCAAGACCATCTGCAACAACCGATCCTTGTTGATGTGTTACTAGCTTGACCTTTATTCTCCCATGATGTCGGAGGATCGAGTTGGTAAAAAGAGGGAGAGAGACGTGATGGTGATTCCTGGGTTTCCTGTGAATGATGGCGATGAATGTTATCCAGGGTTCCTTGTCTCAAATTTCAACTGCAACCCAAATCATTGGCATGGATCAATTTGCTATGATGGAAGAATTGGCTTTTCTTATTAAAGATAACTTACCTTGTAAGCATCTCATTCTTTCAATGGAAGATATCATAGTCAAATTCCTTCAACGAAATACATGCTTCGAGGTGTCTTGGAGCTCGTACCAATGAATCCTTACCACCGCATGCTTTTACATCGTCTTGTAGAGATTTTCGAGTTAGCACATGAATCTGTTGATGAAGGAGATGATTGCCATTTAAATCTGGATTTAAATGGTATTTTTTTTAAGATGTAGGCTTTTTTTTAGAAGCCCAATTTCATTGGCATTTTCATTTTCTTTTTCTTTTTTTTTGATATGGCTGTACTCAAAAGAAAAAAAAAATTGTATTTGGCAAGTTGGGTATTTCTTCGCATCCACACCCAACTTGAGGGGGAGAGTATAGGAGATATGGAGATGAGATGAGTAGAGATGAAGTCAACATCTCTAATGTAACCGCTATGTGGACAATAAAATCCAGATTCTGGATCAGTCCAATTACTATGCAAAGGGAAGTTATGGTTGATGATCAGAGTTCCGTCTCCAGATGAGGAGATGAAGATGATCGAATTTCACAGTCTTGGTTGTTGATCAAGAGTTCCATCTCCAGATGAGGAGATGAAGATGATCGAATTTTTCGATCCTAGTTGATGATGACCAAGTTTTCGTTCCTTGATCTTGTTTGATGATGGAGTTTTACATTGTTCCATCTTGTGTGATGATCGTCGAGTTTTTTGTTACTCGATCTCGGATGTTCCGAAGAGAGAGAAAGAAAAATAATTTTTTTTTAGAGAGAGAAAGCCTCTAGAAAGAAAAGAAGGCTCTGAAGAGAGAGATCTTCAGAGAAGGCTATGAAGAGAGAGATCTTCAGAGAAAAAAGTAGAGAACTAAAAAAAGATTGTTTCTTGGAAGACCTTAAAGAGAGAAAGTCTTTAAAAGGACGTAAAGAGCCCAATAAAAGTTGTTTTTTGGAAGATCATAGTAACATGTGATTTTTTTAGTAAGTTAATATTATACAAACTCGAGCTGCTTTATGTCAAAGCATCTTGAGTTTGAGGGGGAGTATTGGGATATAGATATCTTGGGTTCATATTGATATACATCACTTTATATATATATATATCTTGATAAGGTTAGGTATCTAGAAGATAGAGACTAAGTTACTTGGTCATCAAGTTATCATACCGTAATTATCTCCTCTAATCATGTGATTATCCTCTATATAAAGAGGAACTTATTGATGTAAACATTAATCCAATATAATGAAGATGTAGCCGGTTGGGGCTTTGGATCTGTGGACGTAAGGCTTCGACCTGAACTACGTAAATGTTGTGTTCTCTCTCCATTCGTAGATGTTGTGTTCTCTCTCCATTCTATGCTCCCACAAATTCTAACAGGGATGACCCTGATAGATTTAGATACATCCCTCGAGATAGTTCCTCCCAGTAGTTTAGGATTTCTAAGGCGTAGATTTAAGGAAAAATATCTCCTTATCCCCTATTTTTGACTTCTATATCTCATGAGACCCAATGATTGAAAAGATTACCTGTAAGCAAAAGGTGTCCAGCTTTTCTAACTTACAACCCCCTGGATCCCTTTGACCATGAATTTTTTACCCAAACAAACACTAAAATGATACCCTCTTCGATTTTTTTCTTTTTTTGTTAACGTTCTCTTTTTCAAATCACGATCTCTCTCAAAACTCCATCTCTCTCTAAAACTCAAAGTTGTAGAGAAGTTCCCCTCTTTACATCGTCTCTCTCCTCTCTCTTTCTAAAATTATCTCTGTAGAAACAAAAAACAATCCACGAAAATAAGAAAGAAGAAATAAACACAAAAGAAAAACAATCTACCATAACGCAAAGATATACGTGGTTTGACAATGTGCCTATATCCATGGGAGATGAGAGTTTCTTTGCTTGCAATAGAGAATAGGGTTACAATAGCTCTCTTCCTCATGCCTCTCTATTCTCTCTGATTACAAAAGAGATCTACGTCCTTAACCCTAAAAAACCCCCCACCGCAACAATATATATAGTCCCAGATAGATGGTACAAATTATCGAAATACCCCATATACAGATATATATCGAATCCTAGATATATCGAATCCCATGTATGGACATTCGAAATTTTTCTCGGGGGATGCTGCTCTTGAACCCCCGTAGGGGTTGAGTCAACCGAGTCCACCTGACCGAACATTCCTTCGACTCTCAAGCCTTCAAGCTTTTAACGGCCCTCTGGAGTTGTCCTTTTAACTCCACCTTAGCAGATCTATTTCCTTAAAATTCATGACATCAATCCTCAACAATCTTCACCTTAACTTGAATTATGTCGAGCCACCCTGAAGATGTCTTCATCCCCGTACCTCCACAAAGGTATGTGACTGCACCCTCACCTGCCATGGGGTGCTTCCCTCACTATCAACAATAGCAAAGCTCGAACTTCTCTTTAGTGATCGACTTTATAAGTATATATGCAGGGTTGTCATTCGTATGAATTTTCTTCAAGTGAATGA
Organism: Amborella trichopoda; assembly: GCF_000471905.2. Next base: position 283,534 of record NW_006499691.1, on the reverse strand, counting down.
TTCCTTCTAACACAAGCACCCTGATCTTGTGATATCTTACATCAATGTGTTTTGTCCTTGTATGAAATATTTAATTCTTTGCAAGATTTATGGCACTTTGATTATCACAGTGCAGCACGATACCTTCTTGCTCCACCCCCAACTCACGAGCCAAACCAGTCAACTAGATCACCTCCTTTGCAGCCTCAACTGCTGCCATGTACTCTACCTTTATCGTAAACAAGGCAATCGTGGGTTGAAGCATTGCATTGCATTTCATGAAATAAGTCTACCTGCTAGTGTGAATACATACCCTGAAGTAGACATCCGCTTATCTAAATTACCAGTATAGTCGAAATCAACATATCCCAACAGTTCTGTAAAGCTTCTCTTCTTGCTGAACATAATTTCAACATCTGACGTCCCTCTCAGATATATAAAAATCCACTTGATTGCATTCCAATACTCTCTGTCAGGATTACTCATATATCGACTACCAACATTGACAGCATGAGATAAATCTGTCCTGCTGCAAACCATAGCATACATGAGGCTTTCGATTGTGCTAGCATAGGGCACCAGAGATATCTGCTCTATCTCCCCATCCGTAGTGGGACACTGCTGTCCAGATAACTTGAAATGACTCGCCAATGGAGTGCTAAATGACTTGGCCTTTTCCATGTTGAAATGCTCCAGCACATTTTCAACATACCTTTCTGAGTAACCTAGAGTTTACCTACACTTCTATCTCTATGAATCTCTATACCAAGGATCCTATTAGCAGCCCCTAGATCCTTCTTATCAAACTTAGAACTAAACATAGACTTGAAAGAGGTTATGTCATATGCATTCTTGACAGTGATGAGCATGGTATCAACATAAAGGATCAAGAGAATAAGGGAATTATCATCAAGAACTTTAAAATAAATACAAAAATTATACTCACTCCTTGAATAGCCAATCCGCACCATGAAAGAGTCGAATCGCTTGTACCACTGCCTAAGAGATTGCTTGAGACCATAAAGCGATCTATTGAGCAAGCAAACTTGATCTTCCTTCCCATGCACCTTGAAGCTTTCAGGTTGCTCCATAAAGATTTGTTCCTCCAGATCACCATGAAGAAACGTTGTCTTCACATCAAGCTATTGTAGCTCCAAATCAAACATGGCTACTAAAGTAAGTAATAACCTTATTGAAGTGTGCTTGATAACCGAAGAGAATATTTCATTGTAGTCCACTCTGTCTTTCTGAGTGTAGCCCTTTGCTACGAGCCTAGCCTTGAATCTCTCACATTCTTTTTTTGTTGCTGCCTCTTTCTTCCAAAAGATCCACTTGTACTCAATCACTTTCCCTCCCTTGTGTCTCTTGACAAGCTCCAAAGTCTTGTTTTTTTTCAGAGACTTCATCTCCTCCATCATGGTTGTCATCTATTTATCATTCTGTGCATCACTTAGAGTCAATTTCCCCAGTACCAACTATTAGAGTAAAAGGTATCATGTCCTCAAAGCCGTATCTCACAGGGGCTTTGTGAATACGTTTTTTCTTGCCTTTTGCCAGATTGTATGGTTCACCATGTGGTTGCTGCGGTTCTGGTATGCAGCTAGATGATTTTTTTTTTCTCGTATTTCAAATTCTTCTAGCTCCATTTAGACTGTCGATCTTTTTCCATCACTTTCATCTACTTGCACTCTGCCATCTTGCATGTTGATTGACTTCACCATGTGAGATTCATCAAACACAATATCCCTACTAAGCAGAAGTAGGATCCCAAAGCTTGAATCTCTTCACTCCCTTCTCAAAATCGAGAAAGATGCACTCCTTAGACTTAGAGTCTAATTTGGAATGTTGCCCACTCTGCATATGAACATAGGCTAGACATCCGAAGATCCTCAGCATAGAGTAATCTATCGACTTTTCTATCCACACCTCCTCTAGAATTTTACAATTAATAGCTGTAGATGGTGACCTGTTAATGGTGAAACAAGTCATGTTAACTGCTTCTGCCCATAAACGTTTCTTCAAATCTGCATTCAATCTTATGAGAGCTCTTTCTAGAAGAGTCATGTTCATTCTCTTAGCTACACCATTTTGCTTAGGAGTTTCTAGTGTGGTAAAGTGACGTACAATCCCCTCTTCCTTACAAAATTCTTGAAATTCTCTAGACTTGTACTCCCTTCCATTATCTAATATCAAGCATTTTAGTTTTTTTCTAGTCTTCCTTTTTACCTCTGCTTTCCATTATTTAAACTTTGTGAATGCTTTACTTTTATGTTTCATGAAGTAGACCCAAACCTTTCTTAAGTAATTATCAATGAAAGTAATGAAGTATTTTACCCCACCCTTGGATTTGATTGGTGAAGGCCCCCATACATCAGTGTGTATATAGTCTATTATATCCTTGCTCGTGTGAACTGCAGTTTTGAATCTAATCTTGCACTGTTTACTGAAAACATAGTGCTTACAGAAATCCAGTTTACAGGTTCTGACACTCTTCAACAATTTCCTTTTATGAAGTTTCATCATATCTCGTTCACTCATATGCCATAAACGCATATGCCACAATTTTGTGTCATCTATGCTAGACTCTACATCTATGGTTACAAAAACTCCACCTGTAACAGTATTCCTTAGCAACCTGTATAGGTTCCCAGCCATTTGACCTTTCATGACAACCATAGATCCCTTACTAACCTTGAAGACTCCACCTGTTACTGTATACTTGCAACCATTCATGTAAAGGGCCCCCAAGGATAATAAGTTTTTCTTTAATTGTGGGACATGCCTCACATTTGATAAAATTCATACTATCCCATCAAACATCTTGATTTTGATAGTTCATATTCCAATGGTCTTTCATACCACATCATTCCCCATTAGAACAGACCCACCACTATATGATTTGTACATTTCGATCCAATTTCTATTTAGGCACATATGAAAAGAACATCCAGAATCTAAAATCCAAGAATCAATAAATTGATTCTTATCTGAAGATATAGAGAGAATATCTCTTTGTGTTTTTCAAAGAAACCTTCTCCTTGAGATTTAATACTACTAGTCTTCTTCCTTGTCTCGTTTGACATAAGAGTAGAAATGATTTCGTCCGTCTCAAGAGTCTCCTTCCCGTACAGTAGAGTTGTAACCAGGTGATCGTATGATCCTGGAAGCGAAGCCAATAGAAGTAGGGCCTTGTCTTCATCCTTGATTTCAACCTCAAGGCTTGCTATATGGCTTATGATCTGGTTGAACTCGTTGAGATGTTCAAATAGATCTGTGCCTTCTTCCATCTGAAGAGAATACAACTGCTTCATCAAGAATAACTTGTTCGTTAGAGATTTCATCATGTAGATACTCTCGAGTTTTGTCCAAACCTCCAGAGCAGTTTCGAGGTCCACCACATAGCGCAAGGCGTCATCTGATAAATTCAGATTAATCGAGCTTACTGCTTTTTCCTCTATCTCTTACCACTCTTTATCGTCTATCTTTGTTGGTTTCTTCGATTTCTCTAGCAAAGCCTTAGCCAGACCTTGTTGTATCAAAAGATCATTCATCTTTCATCGCCAAACAGTAAAATTGTTCGTTCCATTGATCCTCTCAATGTCATACTTGACGCTTGAGCCCTTTCCTGTCACCGTGGTAGTAAACCCCAGAATGCGGACTAACCTGGTAGGCTTTGATACCAATTTATAGAAACGAAAAACAATCCACGAAAGTAAGAAAGAAGAAACAAACACAAAAGAAAGAGACAATTAACCACAACGCAAAGATATATGTGGTTCGGTAACGTGCCTACGTCCACGGGAGATGAGAGCTTCTTTACTAATAATGGAGAATAGGGTTACAATAGCTCTCTTCCTCATGCCTCTCTGTTCATTATGATTACAAAAGAGATCTGCGTTTTTCCCTTAACCCTAAAAAAACCTCCAACGTAGCAATATATATATATATATATATATATAGTCCTCGATAGATGGTACAAATTATCGAAATACGCCATGTACAAATATATATCAAATCTCAGATATATCGAATCCCATGTACGGACCCTCACAGGGGCCGAGTCAACCGAGTCTACTTGGCCAGACACTCATCTGGGCCTCAAGCCCTTTGGGCCTTCTACCCTTCGGGCTATTAACGACCCTCCAGAGTCATCCTTTTGAATCCACCTTGGCAAATCTATTTCCTCAGAATACAAGACATCCATCCTCAATGATCTCCCCTCTCTATATTGACTCTCCTTGTGAAGACTTATCAAAGTATGAGACTTTGCATAACTTTCTTTGAAGAGAGGGAAATTTTTAGAGAGAGAGGAGAGAGATGATATAGAGGGGAACTTTTCTGTAGTTTTGAGTTTTAGAGAGATAGAGTTGAGAGAGAGAGACGGTGATTTGAGAGAGAAAAACGTTAACGAAAAAGAAAAAAATTTGGAGAGAGTGTCAGTTTAGTGTTTGTTTGGATAAAAAATTCATGGTCAAAGGGGTCCAGGGGGTTGTAAGATAGAAAAGATGGATACCTTTTTCTTACAAGTAATATTTTCAATCATTGGGTCTCATGAGATATAGAAGCAAAAAATAGGAGATAAAGATATATTTTTCCTCGATTTAATCATGGGAAGCATGATTCATATCTCAATAATAATACCACAATAATGAATATTGGTACTCTATAGATACTCAAAATGGACGGCCTTAAAGTGAACCACATGTGGAAAAAGTGGTGGGCAAAAATGAGTGAGTGTTCTAGGCACACATTCATGAAAACATGGACATAGCCTTTTCAAAACATGGACAAAACAATGGCTCCAAGGAAACATTATTTTGAGGCAATACAGTAGCCTCAAGATGGGTATTCAAGTCAACAAAGGTTGTGTGTAGGCCCTCTCTCAATGCATTATCCTCTTCACTCACTATGACCAAAAGGCTCTAAGGGAACAAGCATGGGGTGGTGCATGCCACTCTTTGGGTATCTCACTTTCACAAAATGCTCTAATGTTATGTGTGAGATTAGGATTTAAGAGTTTATATGTCGTTCCCATTGTGGGTTTATATTAGATTAAACAACCTATAATTAAACCATTTAAAGGTTGATAAAGGCTTTGATCTTAGCCTTATGCCACCACTCTCCATGGTTATTATAGTATGGGTGTGATTCAATCACCTTTACTATCATAATTCCCCCGTGCTCAATTTGCATAAAAAAAAACCCGAATTTTTTTATGCACTTTAAATCACCATTCATTTTGTAAAAACATGATTATGATCATTCACGAAAAAATATTTCTAAATGAGGTGTGCCCCTCTCTAATCTCTCTCTCTCTTCTTTCCAAATTTGAATTCTCATAAAGCAAACACATCACTCTCATGAGGACCATTTCATATATATGGTGTCATAATGTTGCGGCTAAAGTGTGAGGGTACAACTTAGTAAGAGAAAAACATAAAAAGAGAGATTGTAGAGAGAGAAAATGGGTGGGAGCCAAGCTCTACCAAAAGCTATAAGCAAACTGCTCTATTTTTAAAAGAAATTTATATAATCTCATTCAAAATGGCGCACCCTAATCCTTTCATGTATAATGTTTCACATTTCCAATACATATTAAAAGCTAACCTATTCCCACTGCACAATCCACCAAATTTCTAAGCATAGTCCAACTCCCAAATGTTAGAAACTCCTTATGTTGACTATGTCTTTACTCGCTTCAAGACTTTGAAAATCCACTATTACACCATTCGAGGCTCATGGAAACTAGCAGTCCATGCTGGATTTGTGGGTCCCATATTGGGCCTTACATCATCCACCTTGGATCGAGAGAACTCGCCCCTAAGTTTGTATTCGAAACACCATAATACTTGGTAAGAACAACCGTCTCTGTAGGGAAATTCCATAATATTAGTAGTCTTAAATTCATTTGAGAATACTAACCCATGAACATTGAAATGGGCTAAGACGAGTTTGGCAATACAAGCACAAACTTTATCAATTCAAACTTGATAAGTTTCCATCGGGATCTTCCACTTAAGATGAAATAATAGTTGATCCTGCCTTCTAGCATTGAGAGCATTATCATAGACTTTTTGGTGTACATTATTTTGAACAAATTTGTCAATAAGAACAACCAATGAAAATGGCAACAGCTCGTTTGAGCATATCTCCTATGGATAACCAAATTCAACAGAGAGATAGAGAACTAGGGAACAACTAAGTTAAATAACATGTAGTTGGAAAATAAAATCTGAGTCAAAATACAATAGATCGCCAATAGCGATGGAGTTTTTCACAATCTCTCCATCAAAATGTCTCTTCACCTACACATTCCCTTCCATCATAAGTATTATTTTTCTCACTAATTCCTTTGGAGACAAAGAAAACAATTTTCTACAGTATTTTGGATTCAAATCCTTCTCATCCGCCCCATTCTTTATCAAGAATGAGATTCATAGAAGTCTTCCCAAAAGTAGGATCTTCTTCTTGATCCTCTTCAATGATTGGAACATTGTTAAAGTCATTATCGACCACTTCTTTCTTAACACCCAAAACTTAATCCAGGTACTTGTCAAAGACTGGCGGTAAGTCCCAGTCTACAATAGGCTACTTTTGAGAATCAATTGATAAGAATAAAGTTTCTACATGGTTGTATCGGATAGAGTTCTATAATAACAGCCCAAATCTTCATCGATTTGGCACCTAGGATGATGACATAGTGCACCAAACTATTGACTATGATCACACCATAAATATGACTCGTGTTTCACTATCTGGGTTAATGACTCATCGCTTGAGTATTCACAGCTGAGCTCATGTTCACTGCGAGCCTCTTGCCGCTCGAGTCGCAAGATTATCTGCTCAACTTACCTACGAAGTGCCTCCAACTCTTCATCTCTTACATTATTCACTCCATAGTTTCGACGACCGCCTCTCCTCTTGTTGCCACCTTGAAAAAGGATGTGCTAATGGAGATAAAGTGATGCGGCAAAAGTGAGGGTACATCAGCTTAGTGAGAGAAACACTTACAAAGCGAGATTGTGGAGAGAGAAAAAATGGGTGGGAACCAAGCTCTATCAAAAGCTATAAGCAAACTACTATAATTTTTAAAATAACTTTACAAAATCTAAGTTCAAAATGGAACACCCTGACCCTTTTTATACATGTAGTTTCACATTTCTAATACATATTAAAAGCTACCTATTCCCATTGCACAATCCACCAAGTTTCTAAGCATACTCCAACTCCCAAATCTAAGTTTCCATGTTTATTATCTCTTTACCCTCTTCAAGACTTTGGAAACTCATTATTACACTATTTTAGGCTCATGAAAACTAGCAGTCCATGCTAGATTTGTGAGTCTAGTAGTGGGCCCTACATCACAAAAGGTATCATACATTCATACACGCGTGTTATTGCATGCATCTCTATTGCATCATACACACACACACCACTACTAAACATAGAAACAACTTTCTCTCCTCAAAATTATTTGTCATAATTTCTAACTAAAGATAATATTTAGAAAATCAATTTTGCACACACAGATGTGCACACACTCACAAATGCCACAAACTAATTATCACTATATACATACCCATAATAAGTGGTCCATCCAAACAAAGTCCCCCGCCCCAGTGGGACCGCCCTCGTCGTCTCTACGTGGGATTGATGTGGAGCCCAGGTAGGGCCTGTGAGTTACACATTGGCCACTTATTTTCCATATTCCACATGTGTTGGGTAACCTAGCGTGGAATTTTGCGCCACTAAATTTAAAGACATTTTTACACCAAATAAAAATTCTTACAATTAACAAAAATTACCATAAACTATTTTTAATTATTTTCCATTAAAATTTCCTAGTTTTGCATTTAAAAAGAATATCAATAGGAAAATTAGGATCCTTCAGGTGGTTAAATTGGATTCTATGGTACTCTACTGGGGTAGCTTCAAAACCTTAGGCCATTCCTCAAGTTAAGTCAACAAAACCCATTGCCATAGTCTTTGACAGGGGCACAGGCTTAGTTCATCAAATTTAACTTAATAGGTGATCTGAATTCTGGATGTAGGGTGGATTATAGGTGCACCCGCAAGGATATGCACTCTTGTAGATGTGGGGGTCCTCTCTCTAGCACATGAGCATAGCTCGGAATAAGTAGATCAATTATTCAAAGGGGTTTCCCACTTATGAGCGTCCTATGCACATGCTATGAGTAGACTTGATGTCAAGGATATAGTCTTCTCTTACAAGGCTCATTCTTGTAGGTTTCTCCATCACATCGAATTCTCTGATCCTATCTCAAATGCATTCACTGATATACACATGAAGCATTTTCGTATTGATTGTAACTAGAAGAGACCTTCAAACATCATGATTTCGTTTCAAGCTCTCCAAACATGCTTAATGACTCAGGATATTCTGATTTTCTAGGTCCCAATTCACAAAGAAACTAGTATGCCCAACGATTTTCTCACTCCCCACTGTGACCTCAAACTACCGAAGAATGGTGGGGTCAAGTGGCATCAAGACCTTGAAAGGCCATAACTCCAACAATATTTATCAATAGAAATTTGCAAATAAGTTTCTCACTCAAATATATTAACGTCAACATAACCTATGGGATGATTATTTGCAAGGTTGAATAGTGGATTGACCCCCCCAAATGCAACTCAAAACATATGTTGTTGAAGGATTATTCTTGGTCAATCAAAATATCAAGTGATTATGGCCACTCTCACATGATGCTTCTATAAGATAAAGATAAATCCCTTCTAAATTCAAATGCTTCTTCAGAGAGCACATATTGATAAGCTATGATCTTCTTTCAATTCAAATTTAAATTTAGTTCAATGACCAACTCCTTTATACATGATCTTTATCATGAGAGAATCTAGGAGATGTGGTTACTCGCAACTTTGTCAATTAAACCTATCAACTTGTTTGGGCATGTCTCACTTTAATTGATGCTACGTCTTAATAATGAATCTTTTGGACTTGAAATTTGGTATATATATATAGAGGAATCCAATGGTCCAAATAAATTTGGGTCAATACTGAGAGAGGTATGCCTCGATGAAGTTTATCCTTATCTATTGCAAATCTAGGTAGCAAATCAATCCATTACAGGCTACGTCACTTCCATCTCCTAAATGCATTGGCTATGGGGATTTGATATCTTATAGGGGAGCTTATAGGAAAATCCCCACATAATGTGATAGAAAAACTCCATATATCAAAGAAGATATGAGGGTCCATCAATTAAGATTTGGGATAGTTTGATGGCCGTTGCTCCTACCGTAATCGCTTTTTTATGAGAGACTCTTAGGACGCCATCCATTCACAGTTGATAAGGCTTTGAGATAGGAATCAAATGCTTCAGGTCTCATGAGAAAACTTATTATAGATTGGGAGGAATTTTAAGTTTAGTATAGAGGTTATCTCGGATATAATATGTGTACCAGATAGATGACAGATACAGGTCTTGACTGCCAGCAGGAATAGAAGAGGGATCACATCATCCCCAAATAACCTCAAAGCTTGGGAAGAGGGTTATTACACCTCAAATATGTTTGTCCTAAATATTTCATATCAATACTCAAATATCTTGAGTGGGTCTGTCGATCAACGCATGTCTTGATGACTACTGGATCAAGAGCTGTATCAAATGAACTCCGATTTGTATGATTCTAGGATTGGAGGCACATAATGGACCAATATTTATATTTGCAATGTTTCACCTCTCTTTTTTTTCTGATTTAATATGGTTTCACAAGAGTCCGACCAACAACTTCTCTTGACAGCGGAGTCTTTCAAGACTTATCATTTTTTATCGAAACTTCTCCAATATTGTGTGGAGAGGGTAATCTCATAGTCTTTTTTGTTTCGTTAAGTGAGTATATCTGTAACAATCTTAAAATTTCAAAAAAAAAAAAAAAAAAAAAAAAAGAAGAAAAGATGCTTTTAAATAGGTGATGGTCTGTTTGAGTATGATGGTCCTTGGGGACCATCACTATATTCAAAAAGTTTTACTTGGTTTAACTTTTGCTTGCCTGCTTTTGCTTGCTTGCTTTTGCTTGCTTGCTTTTGCTTGCTGCTTGTAGCTAGCAACATCCTTTAGCGGACGTGGTTTTCGTATATTAAAAGCAGACGCTTAACGCGACACCTCAGGTATGAGGTAGAGCGTAATAAAATATTATAATAATACGTTATAAGAATTTAAATAGGGGAGGTGAGCACTCGCACCCTAGAAAATTTTGAGATCTCTCTCTCTCTGGTCGAAACACAGTGAACTCCTCTCTCGAACAGAATTTTTATTGGAAGCTTCCTCTCAAATATTTGTGAGTAAGTGACATCGTCTTCCTGAAAAATAGTCTGTTTTTAATAAATAGTGATATTTCCGTCTAGGATCTTTATTTTATCAATTTTATGTGTAAGTGACCTCATTGTCTCGAAAAATAATCCATTCTTTTTAAAAATAAAATGAAATAATTATTTCTGCTTATTATCATGAATTTTCGGTGCGATAAATTTTATGCGCACGTGACCTCATTATCTTGAAAAATAATCTTTTTAATAAAAATTGTGATATTTTATCTATGTAAGAAATTTTGAATGTTGTAAATTAGAAAAATAAAATTATTTATTTTTCTTGTCTATTGTTAGAAATAAATGTGATATTTCTGCTTTTAGTAAAATTGTGATATCTCTTTCTACTGTTTTGAATATTTAGACATTGAAAAATTCATGTGCAAATGACTGCCTTATTATTTAAAAATTGACATTTTTGTAATTGATTATAGTATTGTTGTGAAATGTTTATTTGTGGATTGATATCCCGTAAATTGTGATAATTCCGTATTCTTGAATTTTTATAAGAGTTTTTCTATACATATTAAATTGGCAATTATGTTAGAATGCCTTTACAAACTGCTACCTTTCTAAATTTGAGCCCAAAATATTTGATTGGTTATTTTTGAAATGTTATAGAGAGTGACTGTTATTAATGGTTTAAGTGAAATTCATAGTAATGATTTCAGTGATATGTTGAGTACATGATATTGCTTCTTTCGAATGTTTAAAGAGATTTAGAAATAATTTAAGTATGCAAGTGGACTCATCCGGTTCGCCGGTGAGGTATAAGTGGACCTATCTGGGACGCCGGTAGGGATTAAGTGGACTCATCCGGTACGCCGGTGAGGTATAAGTGGACCTGCAGGGATTAAGTGGACCTATCTGGGACGCCGATAGGGATTAAGTGGACCCATCAGGACGCTGATGGGGTATATAGGTGACCTACTTGGGACGCCAGTAGGGTATTTTGTGAAATCCTTTGAATTATATACTGCCGTTAAAAGTGTTATAAGCATTTCAATTACTCGGATTATACTTAATTATGCATTTATTGAATGTGAAATTGTTGATACATTTCTGTTAATAGATCTCATTTTGGAAAATATTGATATCTTTCAATCATGATTATTTTTAAGATTATGATGATCACTTACTGAGTAGCCAAACTCATCAAACTATGGTAAACATTTTTTCAGGATAACGGCGGATTCATTTTGAGTGCTAATCAATATCAACCTTGGAAGATACTGTTGTTGTGCTAGCTTTCTTTATTTACTTTGTAAGACCTCGCCACTGTAAATTTGTCCTATCAATAGATGTATATATGTTTTGTCTGTCACATCTCAGGAATAACAGTACTTTAAATTCTTGGGGTGTGACCATTATGGTATCAGAGCAATAGGTTTAAGATCCTTGGGAAAATTTAAAAAAAAAAAAAAAAAAAAAATGTACTTAAAATCACATTTATTGTGTGTACAGACCAGGATAAAGTCAAGATCCAGAATAGCTGAAGCCAATATGGAAGGAATTCACAAAGCCTTGAAAAA